>CM062293.1:332518939-333118939 GCA_031216915.1 Pictodentalium vernedei | reverse complement strand
GGTTTTGGCCGTTACCTTGGGTAAGGGGTTCAAGTGGAATCAAGTTACATCTTAAATGCTCTCGATCTTTCATGTTACAGTTTAATATTGTCAAAAATGAAAACTAATGAGAAATGATAGTTTCACTGGTGAAGGTGTCAAATTTAACAGTAAGGGAAAATATCACTTCACAACCTTTTCTACTGTTTCACCTATTCTCTTTTTATATACACCAAAGACATCTCTCTATTTAGTACGCAATTAGCATTCCCAATTAGATAAAAATACCATTCAATATTTAATTCTTGTATGATGGCCATTTAATTTGTTTGCGCGCATTCTGTGAATTTCATGTTTCTCTATCTGCAAAGATAATAACAGTTTGCCAAACACAGTTAGATTTGACAGTTGTAAATAAATTATGAATCATTAAAAAAAAAAATGTTTCCAAAACATTGCTAATGTCCCTCTTGGAATGAGCCCATTCGAACGAGAGATCATGAGCGATGTGTTAGAAGCAAAAATTAAAAAAATAATGAAATTTGAATGAACTTTTTTGTAGTGTTGCAGAAATTTACACATATACATAATATAAACTTCCAAAAATCGACAATATTTTTATCTTAGAAAGATTTTTCGAAACACTGAGCTTTTCGCACAGAAAGGTAATAAACTTTGTTTTAAAGAAATACAATCGCTTGAAGAAGAAGGCGTTCTGTTGCCTTTTTATACTGAAGCCGTTTACTGGAAACGTTTTTTTGCCCATTTTTTAAATTTCTAAGTTGCAAAGAATCACAGTTTGCTACTTCTTACACGCGGCGGGGAGAGGTATCGCTTATTTCATCCGATATTTAATGCCATCCCACCCCACCCCACCCGAAAAACTCCATCCTGCTACTACTTACATAGCCCTGTCCAGCTTCATTACAGATCAACGGAATTCTAGTCATTGTCCTTCGTCCTATTGAGATTTCAAAATATATTTTAAGCCGTTCATTTCGTTCCTGTAATAAAAAAGAGTTTTTGACATAAGAAGCAGGTGCGTAGCCAGGATATCAAAGTTTGGGGGGCAATAGTAATATCTAGGGGGCATACAGGATATGATTCGCTGCATCACCCGAGCCCCGCAGCGGCAATATGAGGGCGAGCACAAGAGAAGGTGCCCCCTCTCGTTGGAGGGGTCTGTCCCCCGGAATTTTTTTTGAAACTCAAGACAAAAGAAAACGCAATTTCATTGACTCTTGAGTCCGTTTGTGTCCATAATTTATAAGTTGTGAAAGGCATCAATAATTAGGCCACAATGTGGCCTAATTATTGATGCCTTTCACAACTCATAAATTATGGACACAAACGGACTCAGAATCAAGGAAATTGCTAGATATTAAGCTTTCTTGCCTGATGCTCCCTATATGGGTTAACATGGGGAGGGGGGGGGGGGCTAAAATTGGGGATGTGCCTCCCTCGCCTCCACTGGCTACGCCACTGATACAGGGACAGTAAATATTTTGGAAGGAGCATTGTTCAATTTTATATTGTTTCCGTTGGGTCAAAGTCAAATCGGATAATAATGTGGAAACGGCATCAAATAAGCTTAAAGCTTTTAGTCTGATCCACAAATACTATTTATGTAATAATGCGTATGTATTACAACTGGAAATAAATATTGTTTAAACTAAATCAGATAATTTTATATGTTGTGTATCCATGAAATTCCAGAAATCTTCACATTCTCTCGAACAGTTTGTTTTTGCAGTTTTAGCCTTTTATGTGGACGTTTATTATAAAAACCTTCTTATGGCGTTAACGCAAAAATGTTAAGAAACAAGACTGACTGCGTTTCGTTAATACTACTGACCGTGGTATTTTTTTTACACACTTGCCGAGAATCCAGAACTCATAAAATAGGTAATGAAACCCAATACGTATTTGACGTGTGACTGACTGGTTACTGGCAGAAATTTCATCACGTCTTTCAGTGGAGGATCATCAATTATTTTATGACAGAAAAAGATGAAAATTGAAATCTGAGTTAGAAAAAAATGCACTGATTTCTTAAATTTCTTTTGGATAAATCTAAGTTAAGAATAAATTGCTAATGCCAAGGGGCGCCGGAAGAACTTCGGGCAGGGGGGTAGACCCCGGGAAAAGGGCATTTTACTCGCACTTAGCAACCCCGCCATAACATGCCGAAGCATTCAAGTCTCGAAGGCCGATGGCCCGAGGGGGTGGGGGTAGAGAGGAGGTGTCCCCTTCCATCGGGGGGGGGGGGGGGGGGGGCACCTCCTCCCAAACTCCCCAGCTCCCCTACTGAAAGCTCCCAGAACGGATGTGGGGTGTATTTTTGCTTTATTTCGAGAATAAATAACTGAAAAAAATGAGTGACGAATCTGGGAAGGGCATTATCTGCCCCCTCTCGCCATCATGGTCCGAAGGCAGGAAGGGCAGCTGTCCCCGTGCTTCCGGCGTCCCTGGGTAAGGTAATTAGCATAATGAATTTTCATCAGACTTATACTAAAATGTTTTAAAATAAATTTTACCCGTTTTATTGCAGATCAAGAAACAGCAAGTTGAAGAATGGGGTCCAAGAATGAATACACGAGAAAGTTGAAACCTAATACCAAGTTGAAATGATGAAAGCCGAAAGCTGAAACTATTATATCATGGTGTGAAAAAGACTGCCTTTATAATTATCACAAGAAACCACATCGTGCTTATTGTAATTTTGAAACCTACCTAGTTGACATTGAATTTTGTGTACAATCTAGTCTTCGTTTTATTTTCTCTTTGGCATAATTTCACCATGCTTGTTTTGAAAAAAAACCCAAAAAACAATTTACATACTATATTCAAAGTAAATAATGTTTTCCATGCTCGTGAAACATCTTTTTTGTATATGCAACTCATTCATTCATTTTGCGAATTTATTGTACTCCATTAATCCTTCAACACTTAGCTCCTGAATAGTATCATCCAAAACAATATACTTGCAGCAGAGTGGGCGAAACTAGTTTGTATCTATAGGGAGACACAGTAATAATTTAATTACGACCAGGGGCGTAAGCAGCATTGCGAACTTGAGGGGGGGGGGGGGGGGGGGGAGAACACGATCAATGAAGGTCACCCACACATTGCTATATATCAGTGATGGTCCATGTGGCATGTAGGAATACAATATACAAAAATCAACTAGACTAACACACCTCTACATTGAATAAAATGAACAGCTTTGGCTCCATATTTGGCAAAGTTCATTTTTTTACATTTGTGCAAAAATTTGGTTAACCCTTTACCCAACGAATCGGCAGCATCCGCCCGCGTAATATGAAAATTCAGCAGTTGAAAAAATATTATTTTTTAAAAAAATTTTCAACAAAACCATATCATGTGACCCCTCGTTGGAACGAGCTCCTCGAGCTCGTTCCAACGGGGGTCACATGATATGGTTTTGTTGAAATTTGTTTTTAAATTTGGAAATATGATATTGAAAATAATAAATTTTGACATCGTCTGCGTTGGGTAAAGGGTTAAAAACGCACACTTTTCTCGACACTGAAGGCCTCTGAAGAGACAAGTCATACGACATGCTCTTACATCTTAACTGGAAGAGTGCTAAATTATTTTTCACTGTCAAAATTTTCTCGCACTTCTTTGCTTTATTACGATTTATGGGAGGGTACCCCATAACGGGGCAAATCGCCAACAACAAAATCATTTCAATTCAAAGATAATACGAAGCACATCTACAGAAAATGAAGCCTTTAAGATGAAGTGCCTGCACTTCAGAATAAAGTCCAAATATGAGTTTTCAGCACTCTACAAGTTAAGAGTAAAGAGTCTGTTGTCTCCTTCCTGCTGATTCCAATAAGATGGCAATGACGGAAATCCAAGAGAGAAATACAAGTTTTAAGTGACTACGTTTGAGTCGTGAGAGACTCTCCCCACCCCAATTCTCTAGTTGTGGTACTGTGGCGTAAAAATATATTGGTAAAGACAGTGCGGGCCTAATATCTCTCTCTTTTTCTCACACCATGTCTCTCAACTATTTCTGAAAAGAGTTGGGAGGGGGGCGCTCTGCATCCAGTTCCTACACTCCCCTGCCTACAGCCCGATTGTCTGGTTGTGGTACTGTGGCGTAAAAATATATTGGTAAAGACAGTGCTGGCCAGTTATCTTAATCCTTTTTCTCCCGCTGTGTCTGTCAACTATTTCTGGAAAGAGTTGGGGGGGGGGGGGGGAGGGGGGCGCTCTGCATCCGGTTCCCACACACCCCTGTCCACAGCACAATTGTTCCTATTATACCTACTCCTTCTTACTGATTTGCTGTGTATTATGTCATATTATCATCGAATGCCACTGTTTTCTTTGCGAGAAATATTATGTATTACGGATAGAATCGATCAATATTATTTGAGTTCGGTGGGAAATTTCATTTCAAATCGTGACGAATTTGAGATTCTTTTTATCACATAATGAACAATTTAACTTTTTAGCTAAAGTAACGATCAAAGCTGACTAGGGCTTTTCACACCAATCGCCAATTTAAAAAAAAAAAAAAAACCTAAAAAAACGTAGTGTATCATCCTCACCGGAACGAGCTCATCGAGCTTGTTCCAGCGAGGGATTATAAGATATGTTTTGGAAACAAAAAATGAAAATATTTAGTTATTCAGGAAATGTTTTCCGCAAATGTCGTCCTCTATTTGTATTGGGTTGACAGTTAACCCTCTGACCAACGTAACAGTCAAAACCGGCCAGCGCTATTCTCAAAAATCGCCAATTAATTTTCATTATTTTTCATTTTTTGTCTCAAAAACATAGGGTACGATCCCCCATTGGAATGAGTTCGCCGAGCTAGTTCCAATGATGGGTCATAACCTATGTTTTTGAGAGAAAAAAATAGTTATTCAATAATTTTGTTTGCAAGTGTTGTCTGCTTTTCATGTTAGGTAGAGGGTTAATGAAAAAAAAAAACAGAAAAGATTAGTTCAGTTCTTCTTCCGAAACCATCTCGCCCACAATGTTACCACGTGGACGTTGCTTTTGTGCTAAAAGTAGATATTGAAAATCAAACTTCTTGATTGAATGGTCAAATATTGTTGCCGAACTCGATCGCGTGGAGCATGGTGTTTTATCAGCTCACATGAGAACCCTGTGCGAAATGCAAGGTGTTTCACGATTGTTACTATCGCGAGATGGCGACACCTTTTGGAACTCGCATCATTCTTGCATGCCACAAGTGACATGCTATACTACTCAATATACTACTCTAAAGCGATTTTCAAAGACCATACCACCCCATTCACCTAACTGAATATGATGCTATCTCTCACTCCGGAATAGCAAGTTTATTGCACTTTCATGCCATTTGTTTTACAGTCATAGCAAGTTTATTGCACTTTCATGCCATTTGTTTTACAGTCATAGCAAGTTTATTGCACTTTCATGCCATTTGTTTTACAGTCAAAGCTGATTTCACTGTCGTGTAAACCGTAGACTACCATTTCCACTGCTGTAGAATACTACTTCACCACGCAATTATTATTATTATTATTTATTAGGGTTTAACGACACTTTAACAGCCAGGGTCATATCATGTCTGTGACAGTTTTACGGGTGGAGGACGCCGGAGTACCCGGAGAGAACCACCGAGCAACGACGAGCAGCTGTCAGCTCTCCAACATCGTAACTCTGAACTCTGCCACCACGCAATAGAAACAGCATTGGTTTATTCACACTTTGGTAAAATAATTTAATTTAGATTCACTGCAGTGAAATTCAGTTCTGCTGTAGCTTGAATCATTTCTCATCAAGTGACGAACGGGACGCATAGAGAGTGATTCGATATCCGGCTACTCAGCTGATGGACATGTACCCTTACCCTTACTTACTAGACCAATAAAAACTTGGGGACGCAACAAGCAAGTTTCCAGTACATGGACCACCCGGTCATCCATAAGCTGAAAATTTAGTTATTCGATTCTCAAGTGTCTGTTAGTCTCGTGAGTATAAGGACAAGGCCTAATTCCACCCAAAACGGTGACAAATATTAAATCACACTTTATGCAACTACATCCAGCAGAAAGTTGCATTTGTGAACTCCTTTTTCTCCCAGCAGTAGAAATCATTTTTTCACCCCGAAATTCATTTTCAAAAAAGATGAGTTTGCATATGAATGCAAACTCATCTTTATTGAAAATGAATTTCAGTGTTGAAAAACAGTTTTCACTGTCGTGAGGAATAAAATTCACAAATGCACTTTTCCAGTGGAACACGTTTTTTAGATTAAAACAAGCTCAAACCTATTTAATTTTGATTTTAAAAAGACAACCAAAATTACGTGCGAATTTTACTTTTGCAGAGACAAATTTTGAAGTCCGTTCTGATATAGTTAGATGTACAGATAACAACCGGACCACAGGTCGCCCATTCACCCAACAGACCATTCTATAAGCTTATGCCACCACAAGTTTTCCCTTCCAGTTTTGTACCTTCATATGAGATGGAAGCAAAGTTTTCGATGACTTTGTCAAAACGATTCTCGACAAAACGTTAACGTGCTGAACAAACCCCAAACGGAACGGTTAAAATGTCATTTAACTGTCGTTATTTTTGCGTTTCAAACCATAGAAATAGCTTAATATCCTTCATTAACATTAGATCGAAAGGCTCGCTGCCTTAACCCTTTACCTAACATGAAAAGCAGATGACACTTGCAAACAAAATTCTTGAATAACGATTTTTTTTTTCATTTTTTGTCTCAAAAACATAGGTTATGACCCCTCATTAGAACGAGCTCGACGCAAAAAATGCCAGGATACAAGGTCCGGCTGGGTGGATCCGAGCCCCAAAGTGCAGTTTTTCCCGGTGTCATGCAATTTTTTTGCCAAATATCATTTTACAGACAAGTAATTACAACCAAAGTGAATTCAAGTGCTTAGATTCATAACTTAGAACAGAATAGAGCATTGATAATGTGTTGGGGGCTCCATGTTACAATTTTCCCCCCATGTTTTACACTTCATTATGGGGGAGGGGGGGGGGGTCCTGTTCTGGGTCTAGCAAACATTGCAAAACAAAAAAGTGATTCCCAGCTATTTGGTCATGATTTTCACTCCTTCATATTTCTACTAAGGCAGTCTTATTAGTGCTTTGTAGCTCCTATTATTTGATTCTTCTGTAATCCTCAGGGTGCCTCATGCCATTGGTCTAGTGTGCTTCCATGTATGAAATAATTGGAAAGATTGATAGAATAAAAATCTTGATTGTGGAAAACGTGTATAATTTCAAGGTAAATATGATTCTAGCGACACTAACATAAAATAATGAATAAGAGGCAATTCATCTCAGACAAGCCACCCTGGCATGGGTCAAAGCACTTCAGTATTAGGTCTCTCTCGGACCAGCTGTACAAACTAAACATTTAACCGAAAAATAATGAAATGAAAAACAACTATTTCTTGTGGACAGTTGAAGATATCCAGGTGGGAACCATATATTTTGGGCAGGGCTTCTTGGTGGTGGGATTCGACTGGTGTCTGAACAGCATAGACATGTTATACATCGGTGTAAGGGTTGTGTTGCTTGGAACATGAATGGGTGTATATCTGCAATTCAGTTGGTGGAGGCGGGTTCCAGTGGTTACCTGGGGGTCTGATGCTGCATTTTCGTTGTGGCTTTATATGCAGAGAGATTGTTTTTGGTCCATCTGTGGCTAGGGATGCCTTGGATGCCCAAGAGCAGGGCTGGGATATCGGACAAGTTGGTTTGCGGCATCTTTCATGTTTGTGAAAAGTATTTATTTATTTATTATTTTTTTTTGATTTAGGTAATTTGAATACTTCGTTAAACAGATTTTATAAATTGTCTTTGAGGAAAAACTGTGCTGGAGGGGTGGGTGTCCAAGACATGACTGGCAAAAATTTGCATTCCGGGGGTGGTGGGTCCCAACAACTGAAAATGTAAAAATTTCCACCTTGGATCCGTAATTTTTTGCCTGACCCCCCCCCCCCCCCTCCCTATTTAGAGATCCAGTTTTCAAAACAATTTTTGTGAGATTGAACATTATCTTTTAACCATTGCCTAACGGAACGGTCATATCTCCCAATGTCATTCCCAAAATGACTATTTGACCCTTTACCCAATGTAACGTCAAAAACCGGTAAGCGCTATTCACAAAAATCACCATTTCATTTTAATTATTTTCTTCTTTTTCTTTTGTCTGAAAAACAGCGTATGATTCCCTCATTGGCACGAGTTCTTATGCTATGTTTTTGACGCAAAAAATGAAAAAAATAGTTATTCAGTAATTTTGTTTGCAAGTGCCGTCTGCCGTTCGTGTTATGTAAAGGGTTAACCATTTCTTTCCTATTTTTGGCTTCAAACCATAACTTATTGTCTCTCATTGGAACGTGCTCGTCGATCTGGTTCAAGTGAGGGGGTAATTCCCTTTGTCGAATAGGAAACAAATGGAACTATTTTTGTTAATGGAGAAATATGTTGAAAGTGTCGTGTACTGGTCGTGTTTGGTAATGAGCCAAGCCAACATAAACTTTATGTCTTCCAGCTATTTTTAACTTTTGATACTGGCTTCTACGGAGCTTCTGGAATCCCAATGGGTACTCCCCGAACGCATACAAGAAAAAAGCTATCTAACGTTTGTAAGAACCAGCATTGTAAATCCGCCTGTAATAATTGGGAGTTAAACTTACTGTATTTTTTCATTTATGTCTTGATGTCAACTACATGCTTTCAGCGTCAGTTTGTACATATATACATCGGGGAAACGTAAATTATTAAATAAAATAGTATAGCAAATAAACATTGTTCTGTTATTTGTGTTATGCGGCTCCTTCTCACTGAACAAAAAATTATAGTACATTGCCTCACTGGTTTTGTGGAACCCAAACTGGTATTTTAAGGAGTGAGGTTGAATATCAATTATCTGTAACCAGGGGGCAATACTATAAAACTTTTACAATTGCATTTTCTAGAATTGTATTTTCTAGTCATGACTTTAAATGGGTTGAAATGGACCATGAGCGTTTTCAAAGATGGTGCAATTTGTCAGTTGGCAAATTGCCATATCGTTTAAAATGCTAATGATTCAATTTAGTCAGTTATATTAATAGGTGGAAAATGCAATTCTAGACAATACAATTGTAAAAGTTTTATAGCATTGGCTCCAGATTGTATTCGTTTGTAAATGTCTGACAGGCTATAAATTTTCAGTTGGAAAAATAGCACCGCACTCCATTTACTCTCGAGGAAATTTATACACAAACAGACGGTTTGGGGGTCCTGGCAATTGAAAACATCGGGAAGGAAAACAGGGCTAAGTCATTTGGAGTAAGCATTGAAAGTTTTGAATTCACCCGAGATGAAACGAACTTGGTAAAAGACGAAGAGAGGAAATACAGTACAGCCTGCTAGCAAGAGTGATGAACCTGCCAAAACTGCGATTATTATAAAGCTAGCAGTATCAGTGCACAACCTTGCATAACACCAGTCGGTGCTGTAATTCATGCCGTTTCCTTCTCATTTTATAATCTCCTTGGCTGGAATATGACCACTTTTTGTTCAAAGTCTGGATAAATAAACATTGATTAAGTGATCTGATTTAGTCACGACTGTTATTTTCTCTTGAGACAATAACATTTGTACCGGTACCCGTACCAACGTCTACTTATTAACTATTGTATTTATAATACATCTTACAAATATCGTAAAATCCCTTTAATAGTAAACTGATACACAAATGTGTAGCAGTTAGACCACTGCTGATTTAAAGATTGCTGGGTTATCGTACTGACTTACATACATACAAACAAACATACGGACATAAAGACGATACCAATCGGTATTCTGTCGGCCAACTTACATTGGTTTGGACTATTTGATGGGGGTGTCCCCTCCCACTTAAAATACTTAAAGTGTATTTTTAAGAACACTACAGTGATAGCCACAAATATGAAAGAAATACTCGTTGACGCTTTGACCTTGACCTTCGGCCTATGATCTGCGAATACAAAATTGATGAGAACACTTTAGAGTAAATTTATGTGAAAAGTGTGGTTACTGATGCTTCTCCGGTGTATGGTCGTGTGGGCATATTTTACAGAAGCAAACAAACGAACAGACAAACAGCGGTATCGCTCACCTTTCCATCACCCAGTTCTCATCAGCTTATATTTTAACACGATGTTTTTACCTCCATTTGGAATATGAAAAATGCAAATGCTTTGTTGCAAACACTGCCATAAATGTAAAAAATGTGAAAAAAATCTATTTATTGATCTTGAGATTTGACCTACAAATGCAAAACTGGTCAAGAACTCAGCAGTAACCTAACGTAAACAAGATGTTTCACTTTCTGGGTTGGCCCTACTTAGACCTTCAAAAAGTACTTCGAGTGCTCAAATTGGCTCCAATTGACACGAAAAGCTATTGTTTCCCCTGGAACTTCATCCATGGGGTATACACACTCTTAACCGAGAACTTGGTGAAATGAAGAGGTGGGTGGATATTTTTCTGCTGCCTTTGACAGAAATTATTGTATCCCCCACTTCATTTAGCTTAGCCACGCCCTGGGGTAAAGTGGCGACCATCACTTCAACGGTTGCCGAGATATCGCGTGGACACAAATATACATACAGGAGAACAACAAAATTGTTGACAGTGGCCTTGACGTTTGGCCTATAAACCTGTCAATAGCAGACTGACAACTAGACCGAAGGTCTAACTTGTGTGCCCTCGATTGGCAAATCCCCCCCCCCCGAGTTCCAATGTGTTCTATGTGCCAGTTGGCACATAGAACACATTGGAACTCAGTGAACGAAATGTCGACACACTGCCCAATCGGTTCTAGGATTCTATGAACAATCAGAGAATTCTCTGTTCCTCTTCGTAAGTTTCTGTGTTGAAATCGCGCATTTTTCACCCAGCAGATACGGTCGCTGAGCAGATTTCTAGTCACCGGAGTAAAATGGAGGGCTGTGTATCAACTCCGTTGCATTTATCAAGTAGCGGGGTTATCGACTGTGGCTCAGTTCATCTGAGGGAGACGTAAATTATGTTTTAAGCATGAAAATAGGCTGCACAAACCTAGAGGAGTCTGGTAGAATGCCTATCTTGTGGACAATCAGGTCGATTTTTAAACAGTTTGTAGGCATAATTTGGGGAATTTTAGGTGATCTGCTGGAAGTGAAATATATTGGGAATAAAAACATTTTAAGCTGAGCACTGAGAATCGTTTAAACATATGCACAATTTAGACAACGGTCGTCATGGTACACAACAAAAACTAGTTCAGCAGATTCTCTGTGGCCTGTATGGAGGGTTCTTAATGGTTCTGTGCTAAACGCTTTGTTGTTTTGGCTATATAGACAAGTTGTTATTATATAGAATGGTTAACTGAGACGAGTACACGTTTCTATTAGCACGTGATTCGATCGTGATATCAAAAGAATAATATATCTATATAGCCAAATCAACGAAACGTTTAGCACAGAACCATTTAGAGCCCTCCATTCAGGCCACGGAGAATCTGCTGAACCACGTTTTGTTGTGTACCATACCGACTGACGTCTAAATTGTGTATATTTTAAGCGATTCTCCGTGCCCAACTTAAATTGTTTTCATTCTCAATATATTTCGCTTTCAGCAGATCACCTAAAAATCCCCAAATTATGCATACAAATTAGTTCAAAATCCACCTTATTGTCCACAAGACAGAAATTCTACCAGACCCCTCACGGTTTGTGCAGCCTATTTTCCTGTTTAAAACATAACCTGCGTTTCCTTCAGATGAACTGAACCTCAGTCGACACCCCCGCTACTTGATAAATGCAAAGGGGTTGATACATACCTCTTCATCTTACACCGGTGAGAAATCTGCTCTGCGACCGTATCTGCAGGGTGAAAAAGACGCGATTTCAAACTTACGAACAGCAACAGAGAATCCTATTATTGCTCATAGAATCCGAGAACCGATTGGGCAGTGTGATCGTGGGTGAGGGAAATAATTGAATATAATATAGATTGGGGTGTCCGTGTACTATGGACAAGGTCGACGAGAGGAATTTCGATACCGGGTGTATTCTGTTACAGACCCCGGGTCCTAACCCGAGCCCTTTGGTAGTCTCCAGTTCGTGGTGTCGAAACGAGTCTTGAAGCTGGGAGAGCACGAGAGCCGGTTTGTCGGCCAAAGGTCAACGTCGCTGTAACTGAAAACAACACTCTGAGGTTTCGAACAATGACATTAGTACTATGTGCCATGGCCCAATCAAACTTGCACAAAGTAATCGCATCTGGAAAGACAAGAACTATTTTGATTTTGAAGTCAGTACCACAAGATCAATGGTCACGGTGCTGTTACTATAAATAGGACTTCGTCGAAAAGTGTTTTCCGGTCAATAAATTTTAACTCATATATCTCGTGTTGACTAGATTGACATAATCAATTTGTCGATTTTAGTGTCTTCAGCCATATGTAGAAGGTCATGGAGCAGTTACTACAAGCAGTAGTTGGCCAGAACTCGGTTTGCGGGCAACAACGTTTGTTCCAAATAACACTAGTCCATCAAACCTACAAGGTTAGACACAGAATGAGAGAAACCCTACTGATTTTCAAGTGTGTCGGGCAAAGGTTAAGGTCACTGTTACTGATAATACCATCCGTTCTATATATCGCAGTACAAACTTTCAGAAACTAAACGCACATGGAAAGAGAAGAATCCAGGGGCTATAGTTTTTTATGTCAGTGATGTTGTTAACCCTGTACTTAACGAATCGCCCACACCCGCCCGCGTAATACGCAAATTCAGTAGTTGAAAAAAAAATTATTTTTCAAAAAACTGTCAACGAAACCATATCATGTGACCCCTCATTGGAACGAGCTCGTTCCAATGAGGGGTCACATGATATGGTTTTGTTGAAATTTTTGAAATTTAAAAAAAAAATGATATTTAAAATAATAAATCCTGATATCGTCTGCTTTGGGTAAAGGGTTGAAAGGTTAAAGATCGCGGCACTCTTACTATAAATAGAACTTTATTGAAACTGGTTTCCAGGCAATATTACAACTGGAATTGTGGGTCAGTGATCCTCTCATTGGATTTTTCCAATCCAATGGGAAAATTGTTCTCGGTAGTCCTTGCCCCCACCCCTCACGCAGTACTCGGGGCTACAACCTTGGCTCCTCTGCCCTTTCATCGACTCTCCATGGAATTTACAAATACTATTAGTTACACAGTTTGTTGGTGGCCTAATCTGGTATATATGGTTCAGTTAATTTCATATTGGACGGGAGCGAAGCTCGAGTCCAATATGGGATTAACTGACACCATATATACCATATTAGGCCACCAACAAACTATGTAACGAATATATCTTACCGACTGCTGCATCGATGCACAGAACTAGTAACAACAGCGATCAAAATTAAATTAGAGAATTCTCACAATGTGTTCACGTGTCTTTGCCTTGTTACAATGTATGGGAGAGTACTACAGACACTCTCCCATAAATTGTAACAAGGCAAATTCACACATACCAAACAGTTTCATTTCGAAGGTAACATGACACACATCCACAGAATATGAAGCCTTTTAAGTTGCCTAACCTGCACTTCAGACCAAATATGGGCTTCCAACACTCAATCTTTCAACTTGAAGCGTTTATCGGCTGCCGCCATTTTGAATAATCAATGAACAAAGGGGAGATTACCCATAGCTGTCAGCGTATATTGATGTTGACAGGCAGTATATGATTTTATATGCAGTCTGCATGTGACGTCTTTGAACCAATGAAATTCCCAGATACTTGTAGGAGGTAAGATTTTTGTTAATATTTGTGTTTTATGTGTGTGTATTTCACTCTGTAACATTGTCATATAGGAAACATTGGAACATCCGATAGTTTTTTTGTACAGCAGTGGGGTATTCTAGCTGTGATATTGTGGATATGTTTAGATGGGAAAGGTCTGACAACGACATCCTAGTCCGTGGTATCCATCACCGGTTCCCCACAGAGAAACTCTGTTCAAAAGATCCTGATTGAAAAGTAGTGACAGATCAGGGTTTAAGTGAAGTTCCCAGAGGGTAGAATTGCTCAACTGGTACCTTATCGAAAAACGATGAAACCAAAGAGGCCCGGGCCACCATCTTCTCATGTTGCTCGCGTTCTAGATGTTGTATTAGTGATACTGTATGTCACAGCAGCAGTAAGAGTAGTTGTAATTTAGATCTAGCTACGGTTGTAATATGTGTGTAGGAATGCTAGATGGACTGGCAGTAAGAGCAGCCACAACCGCGGTCGCACTACTACTAACTACTGCTGCTACTACTACTACTACTACTATTACTACTACTACTACTACTACTACTACTACTACTACTATACTACTACTACTACTACAGGTAGTGGTAGTAGTATGGTAGTAGTAGTAGCAGCAGCAGTAGTTGTTAGTGTTGTTGTAGTTGGAAGAGTATTAGTAGTAGGATCAGGTTATTTGTCAAATGGGTCTCTCACTACACACAAATAAGGTTAAAAGTGATAGTAGTATATATAGCTTTGAAATGTTAAAGTCACATCGGAGTATTGGCAGGAATGGTGGTAGCAGTATTTATATTAGTAGTAGAATATAAGTATAGTAACGACAGGAACAGTAGTACTGGATTACAAGATTTGAACATGCTATGTACTATTCTGATTAATAGTGATTGGTTTTCAGTAGATGGGCTTCTCTCTTGGTCCATCAGTCTGTCCGACTGGTTGCCGAAGCGTTGTAAATCCACAAAAGACGACTTAACAAAACACACTAAAATAACAATTTACTTCAAGTGGAATGTACCTAGAGGGTTAAATATACCTATTGTTCGAAAAGATTTGTCAGCACTGGCACCTTGAACATATCGGACACATGGAATTACCCTAAAATCATTTTGATATACTAGAATAAACCCTGTGCAAGCGCGGAATTCAGAAGACGATATTGGTAATGAAACAATATTATATATATATTATATGTGTCGTCCTGTGGTATTATGGGGGGGGGGGGGAGGGGGGGGGGCGGCTGGGGGAATTCCATGAAAGCATGGGGAGTTCAAAAATAGCGATGGCCAGTTTCCATTCAAGCTACCGCTTATGTGTTAAGTTTATCCGGGGTTCCTTATGCATTGTGTAATCAGAGGTTAACTTGACACTATGTCCGAGAAGGGAGTGCGGTGGCTCAGTAGGTAGAGATGCAGGCTGCATGCCGAGAGGTCCTCGGTTCGAATCCCACGGCCTTGGGCAAGACACTTCATCCCAATTGCCCACGTGGGGGCCCGGTGGCGTAGTGTACTAAGACGTACCTGGCTGTCGAAATTGTCGTTAAACCCCAATAAATAAATAAATAAATAAATAAATAAATAAATGTCCGAGAAGTGAAGTTGTCTGATTATTGATTGTAAGTTACCTGGAAGTCTCTGTTCGTTTTTTTTACTCATTTTGGCTTTATTCAGTACCCGGGAATCATTTTGAAGATGAAATTATTGAATCCGAGCTGTATGTGGATTTCGCCAAAAGTAACAATTGTGCAGAGCGGTGCACTGTCCCATATACCCGTGTGATGTCTCGCTAATCTTAAAAATAATACATAGAAATTCCAACAGTTTATATTGAAATCCCTTTAGTTTTTCGTTAATTTCACAAAATATAAAGAGCTCCAGCGTCTGATACCTGAAAATTTCCACCTACGGTGGGTGTGTTACCACTTGAAATACCACTTTCTGGTGTATATCTCCCCACAAAAGCGAAGAAGATTCTACAAGAAAAAACTGACTCTTTTAGTAGAATAGATATTGTGCTATATCTTGTCATGGTAATTCGCGTTAGTAGCCATGTTGTGACGCCATTACCATAGTGATACGTGGTGTTCGTGCGCAGGCGCAGCGCGTGTTTCTAAGATAACGCACCCTTACGCCAGCCATTTTGTATACTGGAGGCCGCCATCTTGGTTTGTATGGTAGCACGTGGTTGTTATGTTACCCAAAGGCCTACAATAGGACAGGGGTATGTTTGGAGGGTATGTTCGAATGAATAGGCGTAAATCTAATTACCCAAATAGACCCGACAATCCTTCTAAATCACCAAAAACGACTTTTATTTGATATGAAACCCCAGATTGGGCATATAATAGCAGCACGTGGTTGCTATGTTACCCAAAGGCTTCTTATAGAAGAGGGGTATGTTCGGAGGGTATGTTCCTTTGTACAAGAGTAAATTCCCGATTCGTAGAATTACCCAAATAGACCCGACAAGTTGTATTAGTTCGAATTCTTTCAGAAAACCCTGCTTCTATATATGCTATAGTTTTCGTCTACCCGATCCTGTTCGTCAGTTATGGAGTATGCCCCAGTAGAGTAGAAGAACCTATCAGTTGGAACGGTTTTGTTACTATATTTAGATTTTCTGCTCTGTTCTGGTTAGTTCTAACCCTATTCCGAGTACTCTTGATCTTGTTTCATTATCTAGATCACCCAATTAGTTCATTTAGCGACCACGACCCGTGGCACCCCAATTCCACCACCCCTAAATAACGAACGACGGGCCTTAGGCACCCCTTTTTCTGAAATGAGGCCACGGGGACCATGAGAAATCCCTCAATGAGTTCTAATCTACTATCGCTCTCAGCCTCATTTCGGTTGAGGCCATGAGGCCCATGAAAAAATCCCTCAGTGAGGTCTAATTTACTATCCCTCTTTCTCTCATCTCGGTATTTAACAGCCATGTCCCATGGAACCCCAATTTCAGCACCCTTTTTGGAAAACGTCTGGCCTTGGGCACCTCTTTTTTCTGAAATGAGGCCATGAGGGCCATGAGAAAATCTCTCAATGGGGTATAATCTATTATCCCGCTTAGCCCCATTTCGGTTGAGGCCATGGGGCTTTGAAAAAATCCCTCAATGAGGTCTAATTTACTATCCCTCTTAGCCTCATCTTGGTATTTAACAGCCATGTCCTATGGAACCCCAATTTCAGCACCCCTTTTTGGAAAACGTCTGGCCTTAGGCACCTCTTTTTCTGAAATGAGGCCATGAGGGCCATGAGAAAATCCCTCAATGAGGTTTAATTTACTATCCCTCTTTGCCTCATCTCGGTATTTAACAGCCATGTCCTATGGAACCCCAATTTCAGCACCCCTTTTTGGAAAACGTCTGGCCTTAGGCACCTCTTTTTCTGAAATGAGGCCATGAGGGCCATGAGAAAATCTCTCAATGAGGTCTAATCTACTACTATCCCTCTTTGCCTCATTTCGGTCGCGGTCGTGAGGGCCATGAAAAAATCCCTCAGTGAGTTCTACTTTACTATCCCTCTTAGTGTCATCTCGGTATTTAATGGCCATGGCCTATGGGATCCCTTTTTGGAAAAAGTCTGGCCTTAGGCACCCCTTTTTCTGAAATGAGGTCACGAGGACCATGCAAAAATCCCTCAATGAGGTCTAATCTACTGTCCCTCTTGGCCTCATTTCGGTTGAGGCCATGAGAGCCGTGAGAAATCCCCAATGAGGTCTAATTTACCAGCCCTCTTAACCTCATTTCGGTATTTAAGGATACCTATGACCCAGCTCCTATATGGCTCCTAGCTACTGTATGGCTCATATACAGCTCCAATACAACATCTAGACCACCCATCATCCCCAAATCTCCAAAACCACTACTTGTCTATGGTCTATCTGCCCTATCATTAGCTTCTACAGCAGTATTGTACCATTACTACTGACTTTTTTCGCTACTTCCTAGCTATACCTATCTCTGTCTCGACTGTACCCTCGGTCAGATTGCTTCATGTTCCCCATTTTGTATCATTTTATACAGCGTTCAATGTAAAACATCTATAGACAGGTTATATAAGGCATTCCTCCGTAAGTGGGATTCTTATCCGACTCCGTGAAATGGGATTCCGTGATTCGTCATTTAGGGGTGGTGGAATTGGAGTGCCACGGGTCGTGGTCGTTAAATGAACTAATTGGATGATCTAGATAAATGAAACAAGAACAAGAGTACTCGGAAAAGGGTTAGAACTAACCAGAACAGACCAGGAAATCTAAATATAGTAACAAAACTGTTCCAAGTGATAGGCTCTTCTACTCTACTGGGGCATACTCCAGAACAAACGAGCAGAGTCGGGTAGACGATAGCACATATTGAAGCAGAGGATTCTGAAAGAATTCGAAATAATACAACTTGTCGGGACTATTTAGATAATTCTGCGAATCGGGAAATTACTCTTAAGAAGCCTTTGGGTAACATAGCAACCACGTGCTACTATTATATGCCCAATCTGGGGGTTCATATCAAATAAAAGTCATTTTTGGTGATTTAGAGGGATTGTCGGGTCTATTTGGGTATTTAGATTTATTCCTATTCAACCGAACCTATCTACCGAACATACCCCTGTCCTATTGTAGGCCTTTGGGTAACATAACAACAACGTGCTACCATAGAAACCAAGATGGCGACCACCAGAATACAAAATGGCTGGCAGAAGAGTGCGTCACCTTAGAAACTCGCGCTGCGCATGCGCACTAACACCACGTATCACTATGGTAATGACATCACAACATGGCCGCTCAAGTGGGTTGCCATGACAATACAACATGGCGCCAATAGGTCACGTGACATGACGTCACTTCCGAGGTAAGCACATCACATACTACTCATGGGTGTATGTCTGTGATGAGAGTGTGCTTTGTTACACGGGATTTCTCAAAATAGTGTGAGTACATATGGATGCATGTGCATAAAGTGTAATATGTGTGACTGCATGTATGTAAGCGTGTGTAGCTGGTCATTAGTTTTTACACATTTTTGTTCGGATTTATAGCGAGCGCCCCCAGAACGGGCGAAGCCCGTTCGGAAGCGAGCTCTATAGGTTAACACGTGTAATTGAGTAAATTCTTCTGAAACTCCTCTATAGCTTTGATTTCAAAATTTCTGTCTCCGTGCCGGCTGCCATTTTGGAATCAACAGGATCTTTGTTCACCGGATGGAACGCCCGAGAAGAGACTTTACGAGAACGGCTCTTATTCGAGGAATCTTCCCAAGAACAAAAAGGGACAATATATTTGTTTTCAAAGGAACATTCGGATACCAATTGGGTGAAGTGAGTGAACTATCAGTTGAAGTAACAGGGGAGGGGCGAGGGATGGGGGTGCTATTGAGATATTCTCCCATAATACACCGGGAGTCAAACTAATTTACAATTTACTACATCACGTGACGTTCCTAGCAACACGTGACGTTCCTAGCAACACGCAACACCCCTAGCAATAGGCGATCTATTGGATCGATTTTGACCAAAATTGATGTATGGACCCATAATGCAATAGGGGTCTAAACCAAAGAGTCGGTAATGATGTCAGTTTGTTTCCCTAGCAACGAACGTGCCTCCCTAGCAACGGGCGACCTACTAGGCCAATTTTGATTAATTTTGACTCATGGGCCCATAATGCATCAGGGATTCAATCCAAGGAGTCGGTAATGATGTCAGTTTGTTTCCCTAGCAACGAACGTGCCTCCCTAGCAACAGACGACCTATTGGGCCAATTGGACCAAATTTGATATATGAACCCATAATGCACTAGGAATCCAAACCAAGGAGTCGAAAATTATGTAAGTTGGTTTCCCTAGCAACCAACGTGCCTCCCTAGCAACGGGTGGCCTCTTGGGCCAATTTCGACCAAATTTGATATATGGATCCACAATGCACTAGGGATCCAAACAAAAGAATCGAAAATGGTGTCAGTTGGTTTCCCTAACAACCAACGTGCCTCCCTAGCAACGGGCGACCTACTGGGCCAATTTTGACTAAATTTGATACGTGGACCCTTAATGCACCAGGGATTCAAACCAAGGAGTCGGTAATAATGTCAGTTTGTTTCCCTAGCAACCAAAGTGCCTCCCTAGCAACGGGCGACCTATTGGACAAGTTTTTCAAAATTTGATATATGAACCCATAATGCACTAGGAATCCAAACCAAGGAGTCGGTAATGATGTCAGTTTGTTACCCTAGCAACCAACGTGCCTCCCTAGCAACGAGCGGCCTCTTGGGCCAATTTCGACCAAATTTGATATATGGAACCACAATGCACTAGGGATCCAAACCAAATAACGAAAATGGTGTCAGTTGGTTTCCCTAACATCCAACGTGCCTGCCTAGCAACGGGCGACCTACTGGGCCAATTTTGACTACATTTGACATATGGGGCCATAATGCATCAGGGATCCAAACCAAACAATCGAAAATGGTGTCAGTTGGTTTCCCTAACAACCAACGTGCCTCCCTAGCAACGGGCGACCTACTGGGCCAATTTTGACTAAATTTGATACGTGGACCCTTAATGCACCAGGGATTCAAACCAAGGAGTCGGTAATAATGTCAGTTTGTTTCCCTAGCAACCAAAGTGCCTCCCTAGCAACGGGCGACCTATTGGGCAAGTTTTTCAAAATTTGATATATGAACCCATAATGCACTAGGAATCCAAACCAAGGAGTCGGTAATGATGTCAGTTTGTTACCCTAGCAACCAACGTGCCTCCCTAGCAACGAGCGGCCTCTTGGGCCAATTTCGACCAAATTTGATATATGGAACCACAATGCACTAGGGATCCAAACCAAATAACGAAAATGGTGTCAGTTGGTTTCCCTAACAACCAACGTGCCTGCCTAGCAACGGGCGACCTACTGGGCCAATTTTGACTACATTTGACATATGGGGCCATAATGCATCAGGGATCCAAACCAAACAATCGAAAATGGTGTCAGTTGGTTTCCCTAACAACCAACGTGCCTCCCTAGCAACGGGCGACTTATTGGGTCAATTTTGACCAAATTCAATCTATGGACCCACAATGCACTAGGGGTCTAAACCATGTTGGTTGACACGATTTTGTTGACTTGAAGTTGAATGAGACTACTTGCGCTCGCTTTTAGGTAGCACCTGTTTCATATTAATATAATCAATACATTTCTCTTTTTACTTCCATACCTTTTCTTGCATTATGGTTGTGCAAATAAAGTACTATTATTATTGTTATTTCTCACCCTTTACACCCTTTATACCGATACATATACATTATCATGACCATGTGCATGTCTTGTAATTTGTATCAGATTCGAGGTCGTGTTTACAATCAGAACGCCTCCAGCCCGTCGGGGCGAGTTGTGATCCGATTGTCAACACGACCGTCAACCCAATTATTTTAAATTGGGTTGGAATTGGTCAAAATTTGGAATTTCATATTTTAATGCGTAATAACAATGCATATATGTGATAGTGAGGTGTTTACCGGAAGTTGAATCTGTCTGATACGGAATCGCAACAGAGGGGCTGATACAAACGTTTTTTTCCGAGTTTTTCGGTGCAAATTAAGTTGATTGTTAGATAAAAACAAGGTACGCCTTTTGGTTCATTTCACAATAACTTTCTTTCCCCGAGCTCCAGACAATCATTGCCAGGGATCATTCCATTTGGACCCATTCCTCTTACACCCATCAGTCGCCAAATAACCCAATTTTCATCCATCCAATTCCCATTAGTTTAGTTTAAACAGTATTTATTTCTGTATGATAATATTTGACGAAAATAACACAATGTTCACAACTTTATAACTACAATACAGAATGGGATTCAGCATCAAACTTTCAGCTTCTACTAGGCTGTCTCCAATTCCTATTAGAATAACCGTTCTCTCCAAGATATGAATGGAAACAGATTAATATTTGAACAAATATATACTTTTAATTAAATTTGAAACGATGGATTCGAATTAATGTTTTTACGACTTCCATCCAAAGAGTGCTACCCTATAATAATACTGAGATATAGCGCAGAAAACCACTGTTAAAACACGGAGTTTAAAGTTGCGAGTCTTTCTTGATGCTGAATCCATTTCTTTAAAAGTTGTATGCTTCTATTGTATTCTTCAATTTATACTTTTATAAATAAATAAATACAGTTTAACCCTTTAAACACTAGTCGTATCTACAATGTCAGTTCAATGGCAGCAATTAGACGACTCCATATTGATTATTTGGGGGTACACCAAGCAATATTTTCAACGTGCTGCCTTAGGGCTGTACGTTGAAAATATTGCTTGGTCTCCTCCACACATTCACTTAACCCTCTACCTAACATGAAAAGCAGACGACACTTGAAAAAAAATTCTTCAATAACTAATTTTTTTCACTTTGTGTCTCAAAAACATAGGTTATGACCCCTCGTTGGAACGAGCTCGACGAGCTCGTTCCAACGAGGGTCATAATCTATGTTTTTGAGACAAAAAGTGAAAAAATAATGAAAATTTATTGGAGATTTTTCAGAACAGCGTTGGCCGGTTTTGGCCGATACGTTGGGTAAATGGTTAATGAAATTATTCCGTATCATGTTCCTGGGCCTGAAAAACGGTCTTTCGGATTCAAAGGGTTAAACTAATGCCAAGTTGCATTATGGGTTATGGGAAAAAATGCAAGTTAAAAAAGAGAGTATAAATGGTTGTTTGCTCCGGTAGCTGTGGATACCTAAATGTTGATGATTCTACGTGATATTTACCATTTGAAATTGAAACTTTGACATCAGAGTATAGAAGGTTGATGTGAATCCAAACATGGAATGTAAAGTTAGAATGCTATTTTTAGTATCGTACGGTCTAGTAAGTCAGGCCTTACCATATCCGAGAATTTAATTATGGCCCTCCAGTATAATGCAATACACTATCAAATAATTAAACAATATTTGATTCCATCGGTGGGTGTGTACCTCTAAAATAATTCCCCAGTCGTCGAACAAAATACACCCAAAACCAATTAAGGAACAATGTATATGATCATTCAGTCATTAGTTTATTTGTTTGTTAAAAGAAGAAACACATTACGAGGATTCACTATAGCGATAATTCATTCATTCACTCATTCATCATTCATTCATTTGGTCCGTTTTCGTTTGTTCAATTACTTGCTGTTCTGTTCATTTATCCATCCGTTCTTGTAGTTCACACTGACTTGGTGGAGTTCGTGGTCATGTTATTTACAAAAGACTTTTCCTTGTCGATTTGTGTTGACTTTGTTTTTCAATATTTTATCAACAGATTTCAATAAAAGCGTTTAGTGAGGTCTCGTCATTGTTTTTGACTGTTGTCCAGACACACTATATTGCTTCCAGTACCGTAGAAGAGGGATGTTCCCTACCGAGACAATAATTGCCCCGCTAATGACCAACACAACGTCTTTAAGTTGCATTGTTTACTCACAGCTGAACACTTTCTCTCGAAGTGGTGAAAACAAAATCTGGTAACAGCAAGTGAATTTTGGATAGGACCAACGATAAACCAATTCACACTTGAAACAACTTAGCAGCATGCCCATCCATAGAATACTTGTCTGAGGTAAATTAATTTCACACTTTGATACCACTTGATACGACAAACTTAACCTTCTTAACAGGAATAAAAACGTAAATCCTTGTCTGAAATACGTGTTAACACTTGAGAAAGGACATTTTGGTTCTAAAAATAGGGGGCTAATTTTATCGCAGACATTATTCACCCATTATTGAGCAATCGCAAATCCACCCAACACTGCACACACAAAAATCATCATTAAAAATTTATTTTTTTCCAAGCCATAGCCTATGGCCTCTCAATGGAACAGGCTATTCGAGCTCCAGTGATATAAGCCATAAGACATAGTTTACGAAAAAAGTGAAAAAGTATTAAAAATAGTGTAAATGTCGCCTTTGAATTACGCTTGGTAAAATATTTATCTGTTTATCTCTGTCTACAGAGTCGGTTGGTTGGGGGAAATTATCAAAGATCAGAGGCGGACTGGCCGTATGGTCCACCGAAAAATTTCCCGGTGCCCCCCTGGCAGTTCACACAGAGGACATTTCGATGGCATTTTGTATCATCTTCATCACTCATTCGGTAAGAATGGTATCAACAGGGGTGGGGTGCGCGGATCCATAGTTCGGCACAATGGGAGAAAAGTTTGATTTTTCAAATTAAAAGAACGCCGATCAGTGGCAGACTAGACTTCTGGTCATTGGCAGTCCACATGGAGAACATTTCAATATACCGGCATTCTATGCAATCAGATCCATTTCGCCTGATGGGCATTTTCACAAAATTTCAGGCACCAACAGGTGGTGGGCTACACCAGGGGCCACCCAATTGGGAGCCCACCGGGAATTTCCCCGGTGGACCATACAGCCAGTCCGCCTCTGAATATTTCCTCCCGTGAGTGCAGCAAGGCACCACCCGCTGCATTGCAGATGACCCCCCCCCCCCCCCTTGCTGCGCTGAAGGGACGATTTCCAACTCTAAAACCCAAATGTCATATATCTCGAACACGGGGAAGGGTGCATGCATTTTGAATTTCCTTAGCAGTTGAAATTCCCAGGTAGCAGATGAATAATTCCTACTTGGGAGGTGGGAGTGTGTTCCAAATGTTTTTTTTATCAAAAGTCGGATGTTCGGCAGGGGGTGGGGGTACATTTGGATATTCTGAGGGGGCACACACCGCGAACCAAGACCCTCTATAGCCACATCCCTGATTTTGAGCCCATTCAATGCAACGAAGCCAATCTAGCATTGCTGATAACAGTGAATTTCACACATTAGGATTTCCGACTGATTAAACATACCTTCCCAACTGTAAAAACACATATGATGAATGTTATTCCAAATCCAGTTGTTTCATCATGCAGGGTGCCATTTGCCTCGAATGGCCGCTCATAACCAATTCGGACCAAGTACATACGTATGAAATGGCTGTGAACTGTATTTCCAGCAGTATCTAAAATCCCACATTTTCTCACCTCATCCCCAAACCCACCCCAGTCGAGACGATAAACAGTGAATTCTAAGTTGTGAGAATATACTCCTGCTTCTTGGTCGAATATATTGTTAACCGCTAAAGACATTCACATATGTTCTGTGTTGTGAAAAAAGAGTTTCTCTTCGAAAGAAGAAAACGCTGTCGGCTTTTTTGAAGAAGGACATCTTCAGAAGTATTTGTGTTTGTCACGCGATATCCCCTAATTTGATTGAAAAATGATTTGGGAAATTCACTGTACTTTGTAGGTAATATGATGATAGTCTGCAGTGCGAAGGCGACCAGTCTCCCAAATGCCGTTTTAGAAGGCAGTGTAAATCGGTGGGTTTTTTGGCCTCTGACACCTTGATGTAGACGTAAAAAAGACGACAATGTTTCCTCATCGCAACCCCGTCACTGCATCTTGAAGTGTTTTGAATTCCCAGTTTTGTTCTTCAGTATCTGATGCTAAATTGGCCACGAGTTGTACTCAAGAAATAGTATTATGAGATCTGGTACGAATGAGACGCCTGACTTTCGAGAGCCATTCAGTCCTGCCATCAGCTATATGGGAGTTAAAAGCATGTATTGTTTCGTTTTCTATACAACCCACCCTTCGTTTTTGGCGCTTAGTTTGTGTATATTTTTTTACTTTTATGGAATTTAAGACTTGAGATTTTTATAGTAAATTCGTTTGTTGTAACTTGTGTAGCACCTTATTGAAATCAAGTTTAGAGGTTGTAATTTCGACTCCAACTGCAAAACAATTAAACGTAGAATGGGATATTCCTTTGAGATGGGTTAAAAAGTAGGGAAATGATTGGTGCACCTTCATCTGGGGAAATCGTATATGCCATGGCAATGAACTAAGTTATGTTTCGATGGGTTTGGAAATACTTAGTATCTAATTAATTATATTGGCTAAAAGTGTCTAGAGCGAAATAGGAGATTCATTGTGGTAATGGAGTGCAGGAAAAAAAAACAACTGGAAAAAACCCTGTAGGAAAAAAACAATAAAAGCAAAAATGTATGAAAAGACCTCACTGGAAAAAAGACTAACAAAAATTGCATGGGTATGAAAAAAACCCTAAATTATTTTTTCTTGTTTACCCCGAAACTATTTTCACTTAATTTATATTTACTTAAAACGCCAATTTCAAAGTAAATTTTTATTATTTACTTATTACAAGATTTTTTTTATTATGATCTATGTAACCCTCATTATTTATTTATTTATTTATTTATTTATTTATTTATTTATTTATTTATTTATTTATTTATTTATTTACACAGACAGAACAACCGAGCAGCGGCGAGAAACTATCAGACTCCCCATCATATTAACTCCACACAAGCAGGGTTAACATTTGTTGAAGACAAGTGCACCAACGACGTGGGTAGAAGGAGATGTGGAGATAGGCCCCGGTTGGCCGAATCCCAGGAGTGATGTCATGGTCACATGACTCAGTTACGTCAGGTTTGGCTGTCATTCTAGCCCGCGTGGGCGGCCATCTTGTGACGCCATCAACATAGTGATATGTGGTCTTAGTGCACATGCGCAGTGCGTGTGGTTAGGTGACACGTGTTTAGTCGTCCATTTTGTATGCTGGAGGCCGCCTTTTTGGTTTCTATGGTGGCACGTGGTTACCCAAATAGACCCGACAATCACTCCAAATCACTCAAAACCACAAAGGCACTTAATCCCGACTGGCCACATGGGGGCACGGTGACGCTGTGTACAAATGAGTATTGCACGTCAGTAGTAGATGTCGAGATGGGCCCCGTTTGGCAGTACCCCGGCCCGTACCCCAGAAGTGACATCATCGTCACGTGACTCAGTTACGCCATGTTTGGTTGTTATAGTAGCGGCCATCTTGCGACGCTATCCCCATAGTGATACGTGGTTCTAGTGCGCATGGACAGCGTGTGTTGTTAGGGTGACACGTGTTTCCATCGCCCATTTTTACACACTGTACCCAAATCACCAAAAAACAACCAAAATTAACGAAACGGGCTTTATTTGGTTCGGATTTCTTCAGAATCTTCTGCTTTTAACTATTCTGCCTACTCTCATCCCAACATTTCTGGACCTGCACTACTGACTTCTATTTACTTTGGACTACCTATTCCAATTTTTCCAGATATGTCTGTGTGCTAGTTCACAATGTGTCATAACATACGCACATAACATGCAGCACATAGGCACACCGTGGGTGTGTTGACCCTTTACCCAACGCAGACGGTATCAAAATTTATTATTTTAAATATCATTTTTTTTTAATTTTTCAAAAAATTTCAACAAAACCATATCATGTGACCCCTCTTTGGAACGAGCTCAACGAGCTCGTTCCAAAGAGGGGTCACATGATATGGTTTTGTTGAAATTTTTCGAAAAATAATATTTTTTCAGCTGCGGAATTTGCATGTTACGCGGGCGGATGCGGGCGATTCGTTGGGTAAAGGGTTAATGTGTGCTTGTGTGCTATTGCACAATTGCCCTCAACACATGCAGCACATAGATACATACGAGTATTGGAGGATACCTTTTGTGAGATAACTATTGGAGGATACCCAATGGAGGCTATCTATTGGAGGATACCTTTTGGGGGATACCCTGTAGAGGATAGTTTTGGTTCCTAGTGGGGCTCCTCCTGGCTTCTAGACCACGCTTGGCCTTCACAGGTCTTAGACCTCACCACGGCAGTCTTACACACAGTCACAGTGACCCGTCCTATGAATGACTTCTACTGTACTCACCCAATACCACAGTAATCTACCATCCGTACAGTCCTATACCATTACTAGTGACTTGTACCACTACTTCATACTTCCTAGTTTTGCCTGCTCTCGATGAGGTCTTTAACAGGCTCAATCAGGTCGCTCAATTCATTTAAGACCACGTTGGTCTTTTCATTTCCTTGACTTAGTGCACGCTAGGGTACCTTACATATAAGAAACAGTCTGTTGGTGGAACTGTGGTTTGCTTGTGTACTAGGTCACAACGTGTACACATCACATGCAGCACATGGGCAAATGTGCCGATATGTGCTGATGTGAAATGCACAATATGAGCACAACATCATGCAGCTCATAGGCACATACGATGGAAAAGGGATTCTATGGGCATAGACAAACTATAGAAAGGAATCAACGGAACGTGGGACTGGTGATTGATGGGATGCGCTTGTGTGCTATTACACAATATGTCACAATGTGTACACATCGCATGCTGCACAACATATACACACACAAGCATATGCAAGATGTGCTGATATGTGCTTGTGTGCTAGTGCACAATGGGCTCACAACACATGCAGCACATAGGCGCATGCGATGAAGAAAGGGATTCTATAGATATAAACAGAAAAAAGAAGGGATTTCATAAGTGGGATTCCTAGCCGCGTCCGTGAAATGGGATTCCGCGATTTGACATGTACCCATGTGCAGCATGTGATGTGTTCACACTGTGTACGTGGGCTACCATGACAACCAAACATGACGTAACTAAGACACGTGACTATGACGTCACTTTCGGGGTACGGTCAACAGGGGCCGATCTCCACCTTTACTATTGAGTGCAATACTCCTTAGTACACAGCCCCACCGTGCCCCATATGGGCGATCGGGATTAAGTGCCTTGCCCTTTCGGTTTGAAGTCCAATGCCGTTACCATTGAGCCATCATGCTCCCCTCATAATGTAAACAAAAATTTAACATATTCAATCTTGTTTGACAGATATCATTGAGCTCTGTCAAACAAGATAGAATTGCTTAAATTCTGAGTTGCAGTATATGGGAATATTTACAGCTTGAAATTTTGTTATTTTTGACATCAGTGTGCAAAGGATTGATAAGGCTTATCTTAAGGTTTTATTATATAGATAGAGCATTCATTTAGTTCGTTTCTTTAATATACAGGAAAAGTCGTTGTTATTATTGTTCAAACGGCATAATTATGGATGTCATTGGAATAAGCTCATTGACATGTGCATTTATTTCTATATTTTGTGCTGCGCCATGTCGTGCCCTGAGTTCCAATGTGTTCTATGTGCCTACTGGCACATAGAACACATTGGAACTAAGGGGACGATGTGCCAGGGTATGGTATATTTTTTCTAACCCACATGGGTATAAAGCTTCTCTATTTTCATTCAATTTATTAATTTTCTTTAAATCACGAGCAAAGTGAAAAAGCTTTTCTATTTTCATTCATTTTATTAATTTTCTTTGAATCACGAGCAAAGTGAAAAAATAAGGGTTTTTTCCACACCCGTGCAATTTGTGGGAAGGTTTTATTTCTTAGGGGTTTTCTGTGGGGTTTTTCCTGTATGTTTTTTTCCGCATCCCATGGTAATTATACGGGCGACAACATTGACATTGTCGTACGGATGCAAAGCAAACAATCCACAAAAGACGTTTTAAAATGACCAATCAAGTGGCCAGTTGTCCACCATACTATAATTTGTGATTTTATCGTCTGGTTGCCACCTTGTTCACAGAAGAATAAGATAAATATTTTGGAAATTGGACTATATTAATGTCATTAAATTGACGTCAGTTTTTCTGCTTGATGAGCATAGCGAGTTGACAAGATGTTATTGAGTGATCGCGGGCATTGTTTGGCCAACACAACAACAATGTGGAATAGATCCTCGTGAACAAACACGATTGTCGTCATCATCATTGAGTTTATCTGATCTCATATCAAAGTACACCTTCTTCAATAACGTGTGAAACAAAACGCACTGAGCTGTACTGGAGAGGTAATCTGCTGGAAAGAGAAACAAATTTGAGCCAATTATCACGGAGCACATGCTGAAGGTATTATCTATCGATTGCTACACTAATAAACGAAAATACCTTTCAACATCGAAGGCCATCTACAGCAATTTGTGACCGAACATCCAAATATTTTAAAATTACAGATCTCTATGTCAAAAAGACAATTAAAAATGAAAACACCATAAAAATAATGACAAAGCAATCGTCTCTACATTTTTATCACTGGGAAATGCTGAAGTCTTCTTTCTTTGTTTAAGGGCCTATATAAGTAATGGAATTTTGTTTATTTTGAAATTCTCACCTCTCATATTCCTTAAATTCAGATTAAATATACACAAATTATACATCAAAATGAAGGTTGGGATGTATAGCACACGAAACACATATGTAATCAACTCATAGAGTCGACTGTAGGCACCACTGGTTCCTGGAAGTCTGCTACCGTATTCGCACCAGAACTGATAATAAAATAATATTTCATCAGAACAACTTGTGGCCAAATGTGCTTCATATATCCAAGAACAAAGCTAGGCATTCAAAACACTTTCGAATACACTGGCAGGACTGCATTTTGGAAAAGGACAACACTGTCTGCATTTTTTACTGAAGATGGTTTCCATGCTCGACAGACATGCGCAAATCACTCGTTACCACGAATTTCCATCCAAAAACAAAATCGTAATTCTAAGAAATTTCAACAGGTATCATGATACCTTGCACTGAATATGGCAACTATGCAATCTCTATCTAATAACAGTATACTGTATGAAGGCGATCTTTTTCATTATTTGATTTTAGACGGCGTTGTTTTTACATGCTTTTTCTGTCCGATGACGTCGACCGGAAATCGAAAGTAGACTCACACGTAAACAAAAGCAAGGGCTTTGGAATTTTCCCCAATGTAGCTCTGTCGCCGTGTTTTGAAGAATTTTTATCCCCTAGCTTTGTTCTTGGATATATAAAGCACATTTGGCCACAAGTTGTTTTCGTGAAATATTATTAAATTATCAGTTCTGGTGCGAATACGGCAGCAGACTTCCAGGAACCAGTGGTGCCTACAGTCGACTCAATGAGTTGATTACTTATGTGTTTCGTGTTCTATACATCCCAACCTTTATTTTGATGTACATTTTGTGTATATTTAATTTGAATTGAAGGAATATCAGAGGTGAGAATTTTCAAAATAAACAAAATTTCATTACTTATATAGGCCCTTAAAGGTTTTCAAACATTTTTTAAATCTTGCTTTACAAGGATTGTCGAACACGTTATGCATCCTATATTGACGCCTCTCCTTGGCCTAATGGCGCAGTTGTGTGAGATGACCTTCGTAGCGGCAACTTCGGGGCCTCGCTCTTCTCGAATACTACGAAGGGATCTTTAGCCTGCACGGAGTGAGTCTCTCTCCACACAGAGGACAGCCATTTTACATCCCCATCCGATAGTGGCGCCATGCTGTGTTGCCATGGTAGCCCGCGTGAGCAGCCATCTTGTGACGTCATTACCACAGTGATACGTGGTATTATTAGTGCGCATGCGCAGCGCGTGTTGTTAAGGTGATAGTGTTTCCGTCGGCCATTTTGTATACTAGAAGCCGCCATCTTGGTTTCTATGGCAGCACGTGGTTGCTATGTGACCCAAAGGCTTACAACAAGACAGGGGTATGTTCGGAGTGTGTGTTCGATTGAATAGGAGTAATTTCCCGATTCGTAGAATTAACCAAATAAACCCGACAATTCCTCCAAATCACCGAAAACGGACATTTATTTGATATGAAACCCCAGATTGGACATATAATAGAAGCACGTAGTGCGATAATACCGAGAGGCCCTCCCCCGGGGGTAAGTTCGATTGAACTAGAGTAGTTTTCAGGTTCGGATTCCTATAGAATCCTCGTTTACTTCGTAGAATTACCACAAACAACCCGATAAATGTTTACTTGGCTGAAATTCCCCATGAATCCCACTTCTAACAGTAGCACTTAGTGCTATCGGACAAATTCCTTTGTATAAGAGTCCTTCTCTGGTTCTGATTCCTGCAGAATCTTTGAATACTTCGTAGAATACCACAAACAACCCGATAATTGTTTACTTGGCTCAGATTCCCAACGAATCCTACTTATAATAATAGCACGTAGTGCTATAGGACTATTCCTTTGTATAAGAGTAGCACGTATTGCTATAGGATCATAAACAGAACGGAGCGTGTTCTATTGTACAAGAGCACTTTTATTTGGCTCGGGTTTGTTACTATATTTAATTTTTCTGGCCTGCTGTAGTTACCATGTCAAGTAATTCGGTTCTTGTTTCATTTATCCAATCGGTTCAATTTTTTGGAGCTAACTAAGCAATCAGATTGCTTGATTTTTCATAATCTGTACCTATCCATACAGAGTTATCTCCCTTGTGTACACCAAAGGCCTATATGATTCTCATCATATCTGTATCCAATGGCCACGTTCTGTGGAATCCCTCTTTGAGAACCCCTTTTTGGAAAACGTCTCTGGTTATGAAATCCCTTTTTTCTGAAATGAGGCCATGTGGGACATGAGAAAATCCCTCAATGAGGTCTAATTTACTTTACCCCTTAGCCTCATCTCGGTATTTGGGGATACCTGTGGTATTGCACTATTAGAGGATACCCTTTATAAGATACCTTTTGTATGATATCTATCTGAAGATAGTTATGGATACTATACAACTTCTAGACCATCCATCACCTTCATAGCTTCAAGGCCACTAGCACTGACTTGTCCATAGTTACTAGCATCTGTCCTATCATTAGCTTCTACAGCAGTTACCCAATACTATAGTCTTCTACTACTCTTGCAGCCTTAAACCATTACTTCTGGTCACCCAATACAATAGTCTTCTACCACTCTTGCTCTTTGAACCATTATTACTGACTTGCAGCACTCCTTTCTATCCGTCTTTTTACATAAACACTCGAGGTATGGACAGGGACTGTTGGGTTCATATTTACTCAACCCAGTTGATTTGGATTAATTTTTAACACAACTAATTTAAGAGTGTATTTTAACCAAAACATGGCAGAAGAAGAATAATGTCAATATCAGATAGTTACAAATGCGGACACACTTATATAATGTATACTTAATAATTAGATATCTGCAGCGTATTGTTCCAATGAGGCACCCTTAGCTATGTTTTCGAGGCAAATTTTTTTTTTTTAAATTATGAAGTTTGAAATGCGATTTTTCTTCTCTTCTGTGGGCAGCACTGGTAGATTGTGACCGTTACTTTGGGGGGAATTGTTAACCGGCCAGCTTCATTCGAAAAAAATCACCATTAAATTTTCATTATTTTTCATTTCTGGTCTCAAAAACACAGTTTATGGCCCCTCATTGGAAGGAGCGCACTGAGCGCGTTCCAGTGAGGGATCATAAGCTATATGTTTGACAAAAAAATGAGTTTTTCAAGAATTTGTTTGCGAGTGTCGTCTGCCTTTCAAGTTTGATGAAGGGTTAGATCACAACCACCAAATACTTTTTTACTTTTAAAAACAAAAGAGATGTTGAGCATTTCCCAATCAACTAAATATCGAGACAAGTGTTTAGTAAATATTTTAGTTATTTTCATTTTTTAAAATATATTTTCGATAAGAGCTCTGATCTTAACGCTTTACCTAACGTAATGATTATCTCCGGCCAGCGCTATTGATCTAAATCGATATTCATTTTTTTCTCACTTTAACATAGTTAATACCAGTAGTAGGAGAGCGATGGATCGACCCACATTGTGGGACCCCGGAAGTGACGTCATAGTCACGTGACCCAGTGGCGCCATGCTGTCTTGTCATGGTAGCCCGCGTGAGCGGACATCTTGTGGCGTCATTACCATAGTGATACGTGGTGTTAGTGCGCATGCGCAGCGCGTGTTGTTAGGGTGATACGTGTTTCCGTCGGCCATTTTGTATTCTGGAGGTCGCCATCTTGGTTTCTATGGTAGCACGTGGTTGCTATGTGACCCAAAGGCTTACAACAAGACAGGGGTATGTTCGGAGGGTGCATTTGATTGAATAGGAGTAATTTCCCGATTCGTAGAATTATCAAAATAAACCCGACAATTCCCCCAAATCACCCAAAACTACTTTTATTTGATATGAAACCCCAGATTGGACATATAATAGAAGCACGTACTGCTATGAAAGGGGGGGGGGGGGGGGGTAAGTTCAATTGAACTAGGGTAATTTTCAGGTTCGGATTACTACAGAATCCTCGTTTACTTCGTAGAATTACCACAAACAACCCGATAATTGTTTACTTGGCTGAAATTCCCCGTGAATCCTACTTATAACAGTAGAACGTAGTGCTATCGGACAAATTCCTTTGTATAAGTCCTTCTCTGGTTCTGATTCCTGCAGAATCTTTGAATACTTCGTAGAATTACCACCAACAACCCGATAATTGTTTACTTGGCTCATATTCCCAACGAATCCTACTTATAATAGTTGTGCGTAGTACTATATGACCATTTCTTTGTATACGAGTAGCACGTATTGCTATAGGATCCTAAACAGAACGGAGCGTGTTCTATTGTACAAGAGTACTTTTATTTGCCTCGGGTTTGTTACTATATTTAATTTTTCTGGCCTGTTGTGGTTACCATTTCAAGTAATTCGGTTCTTGTTTCATTTATCCAATCGGTTCAATTTATTGTCTGCGAACTAACCAAACATATTGCTTGATTTTTCATAATCTGATTTTTAACTCAACTGATTTTAGAGTGTATGATACGCGAATGTTCTCAAAGACACTCGATTTGCTGTAAAAAACATGGAATGCCAACAGATCACAGGATCCAACCATGAGTGCAATAATTCTCCCAACGCATGCATGCCAAGAAAACACCCAATGTTTTCACACATGCTCTTGCCAAATGATGGCTGGCATATGGCGAACCGAAAAGCAAATGACAATTTTTGATAATTTCATTGGATTTAAAACGTTAAATGCCGGCTGTCCCGACGGTGTAATTACCGTGAACACTTAGGCGAAATATACACACGGCTGACAGAGTGACCCCCTCCCCCCCTCCCCCCCCCCCCCCACACACACACCTCTATTGAAATTAGATTGAACAAGTAAGAATTCTATCAATTATCACTCACTGCACCTGACAATTCATTATACAGGAACAGGTAGTAGGAAAAATATATCCATTACACGGTTTGTTAGTAACCTAATATGATATATATGGTGCCATTAACTTCCATATCAGTAGAGAGCGCGACCGATGTCGATTTTACTGGCACCGTTTAAAGTGATAATAATTTTTTAAAATATCGATCGCAGAATGCAAAGTGTAAGACATCAGAAGCAACGCGAAAATACATAAATCTATAATTGAAAAGCGTTAATGCAGACGAACTTTCAGAAGACACGACATTGCGAAAATATAAACGAAGTGGCCCGAAAGTATACATTTTAACAATAATTGGCCAGTATTTGATGAAAAACGTTCTATTATTTTAAATAAATTGCAGTTATGCTTCCAATAAAACATACAATACGTTTATCGAAAACAGCAAACTGAAATAGATTGCATGACCACATGCGCTATAAATAGGAACAAGAAAGCAAATTTCGACGAATATGGAAAATGACATTGCACGGAATTTTCCCACATTAGTGATCGGCTTTCAAATTTCCGATAAATTCTCGCCTTCAAGTTAATTTATTTAATCAAACCGGACAATTTCAGACGAATGCTATATAAAACATAAGGTTACTTTTGCATAACAATTGTGGTTTTGTTAAATGGTCAATGTTTTATTTTTTCAAATTCACGGCTTATTGTCCCTTTAAACCATATTAGGTCAATAACAAACTGTGGAAATAATATCCTATACTAAATATAACAGTACAAAATTGAAACTGTCGGGACAGTCAACACTACAAGCACGTTCTAGTTTCGAAGTGTCGGCTGCTCAGTAGTTTTAATTTTAATTCATTGATTAGTGTGAATCTCCCCTACTTGTACCTCGGACCCTTAACAAAAACGAGGCCAACAACCTTTCACCTAACGTAACTGCAAAATGACCAATGCTGTCCTCAAAAATCGCCTTTCAATTTCATTTTTCATTAAAAGGATTGCCTCAAAAACATAGCATATGACTTTCATTGGAACGAGCTCAACGAGCTCGTCCCAGTGAGAGTCACAGGCTATGTTTCTGAGATAAAAATGAAAATTTTAGTTATTTAAATTTTGTTGCAAGTGTCGTCTGCTATTCGTGTTAAGTAAATGGTTAAACTCCTGGTACATTTTTACGATACGTTTTAAAAAGTAACAAAAACCAAAGCTTTCAACATTCAACAAATACGGGCACATAAGCCTAAGCACAGACCCGTCAAAGAACATCCGGGATTTTTTTTTTGACAAAGTTTTTGGAAATTGAATGTAAAAACGATACAGTTGTTGCAATGTTTGCTAGTTACAAGCCCAGAGCTCTCGTATATCGTCGCAGGTAAATACAGGTGTTCTCCGAGTGTGATGATAGCCTCTTATTCAGGATTATGGTATTTATACTGGCTTTGTGTTTTCACAACCAAGGTTTTGCTGGTGTTTGCTTGCAAAAATTTGCTAACACCGCGATAATGAAAAAGTAACAAGATGTGTTCATTTTTGCCATTCAGAAGTCACGAATTCTGACACTCTTTCCATTCGACACGAATACGTATAATTATGTTATGTTTTTGGCAAACAAAGCGCTATTAGGAACAGTGTTGTTGTCTTGGACAAAGGTATTCTAGTATGCATACAGTTTCTATCTCCCAAACATTTGCACGTTGAAGATGAGGCATGTTAAACAATGGATTTTTCATTCCACACCGCTGAATCGACGGGGGTGTTTAGTTTCTACTCAATAAAGTGTCTGTGTCTCAAACAAGGAAAACAGTATTGTCTGGAATGATACAAAACATTGGGTAACAACAACTTCACTTTGGTTTGGTCTCACGGTGGCAATCGTCTTTACCAATCTGGAGTGTATGTCGCTGATACACTCTAAAATCAGTTGGGTTAAAAAAACCCCAACCCAAATCAATTGGATTGAGTCAATATGAACCCAAGTGGGCTCATATTCACTCAACCACATTGTTTTGGGTTCATTTTTAACCCAACTGATTTTAGAATGTATGAAACTTCAAGTTTGTTTGTTTGCTTTGGAGTTTAGCAACACTTACAACAACCCAGATGATTTCGTGTCGAGCAGTTCTCCAGGAGAAAATCGGATTACCTGGAGAGAACCATCGAGCAGGAACAACTGTCAGACTATCCAACTCACTATCCGACACCAGTAAAGTTAGCACCGGTTCAAGGCAAGGGCACCATCGATGTGCAGCACGTTTTAGTACACAGTGGTGCCGTGTTACCACGCGAGCAATCGGGATTACCTTGCTTCCCAAAGAACATAGCACAGGTGGCTCGAGTTAGGATGGAACCATCGACCTTTTGGTTTCAAGACCAATGCTAGGGTCCTGCAAAGCTTCGAAATTCGATTCAATTCGAAATTGTTCTCATGATTCGATTCGATTCGACTTCAATCGATTCGCCTTCAAAACGTCTCCTCTTGAACTCTTCTTCTGTCATCAGGTCTCCTGTACAGGAGACCTGATGACAGAAGAGTTCCAGAAGGTTCCGCTTCTGAAATTACATTGATTCCGTTCTGGAATATTCCGCTGTTTTGATTGATTTGCATGAGTTACCGTTGAACACAAGACTTGAGTGGAGACTAACGATATTTACGGTTGTAAGAAGGTGCAATATACAGAACTTGAAAAGAGGTGAGATTCGATTCGAGATTCGATTCGAAATCTGGTGCCTGATTCGATTCGAGATTCCATTCGTCCAGAAATGTCAGGTTCGCAGAGCCCTAACCAATGCTCAAACAAATCAGCCACACGGTTTCCGAAAACTTTAAGTAAATATACCCCATAATATCTGCAATTCATTCAAATTATTGTCTTGAAAACTGAATAATATGATCACTGATATACAATGAAGTATGAAAGGGCTCTGCTGAGACTGAGCTTCGAACCTTTGTTTCGATGTCAAACCGGACCACAGATTAGATTTTACTGGCTATATTATACACTCATATGGAGCCTTTAGTCCTTTCAAATATTTGATATAACAGAGATTGTCCGTTGCTTTGTTTTGGAACCCTGTCCTGATCGGTTGAAAAATATAATGCGGCCATGCATATCACAATTAAAACATGACACAGAAGCCACGTAATGCGAGAACTTTTAACCTGTACTATCAAACGAGGTGCATCTTGCCCACTTCCGACAAGACCAATGTTGATTCAACGGTTTACCCCTCTACTATACATCAGCCGTAGAGCAAATTGTATATACCTGATCTTATAGCGCCCACGTCTTGTTGACCTTTTACTTGACACGAACGAAGACGACACCTGTGACCTATCAAAAAGTTCTTGAATAACTAAACATTTCATTTTTTTTTGGGGGGGGGGGGGGGTCGAAAACATAGCCTATGGCCCATCATTGAACTAGCTTAACAAGCTCGTCCTAATGAGGGGTCATCGTCTTTGTTTTTTAGGCATAAATTGGACAAATAATGAAATTTAAAAGGCGATTTTTTGTGAATTGCACCATTTTGGCCTCGATATGTACGTTAGGTAAATAGTCAAACCATTTGTTGAGTATTTCAATTTTCTCAAAATAATTGTTATGTAAATTGAAAAAAGCGAACGTTTACTCTTTTTAATTAGTATTATTGGGAAATGGTCAAATTGTTAAAACGAAAACACTGTACGTGTAATCTATTTTGTAAGCGGAGAGTATGAAATTCAGTCACTGTTACTCGGGCCGACTGAAAACTCAAGCTTTGATTATCTCCCTTGATATTCAATGCAAATAGAAATTTTCGACGCGCGGGCGGTGCTGATTGTCCTCGGACGGGCGCTAGTATTGAATACATGAGAACCGAAACGTAACGTACCGGTAGCGCCTTATAAAGCATGGGCGTTGTCAGGATTTTGGAAGAGGGTTCGAATTTTGTTGATGATTTGCCATTCCCACAGAAATGCTATATATTGTACCACAGACACGCGTTGTGAGGGGTAAATACAAACCGGAGAGCACGGACGGGGATGTTAAATCTTAATTTAACGCATCCTACAAAAGCGTTTGATCCATATAAATAACTCGTTATCCATTTTTGCCATAGTACCTCGGTGGAACGAACACTCCGAATGTTATGATCTTCGGTATTCTCATTTAGAAACTGTATATAGATGTATTTTCCAAAAGAGCATAAGATGACCCCTTTACCGCCGCAACAGAAAGGTAACGGGGTGGGGTGGGGGCGGGGGGGGGGGGGGGTTTAGCTCGGGGAGATGCGCTAAGTGACGATCGACGAATACCGGCTCTCCCGGGGAGATCATGATTCGCCTCTGCGAAGAAAGTTTTGAAAAATGAATATCAAATGGTGCAATGTGTTAGCAACTAGGAAAATCGAAAATATTAGTACTTTTACACCACTGTATGTGAAAAATTACGTAGAGAATAGATCGATAAGTTAATAGGCACATTTTATTTTCCAGATATATATTATACCTGTTTTTGTAATTCTGGTTGAAATGAAACAGCGACAACCTCGGTGTAACATATACAGTACAAGTCAAAATAAGTTGTAGCATAACCGCAATAAAGTAAGTATACTGCTGCTCCTGCATTGATAAGATCAGAATCTGACATCATTTTCTGGAAAGCTCTCAGTGAAAATGATGTCAGCTTCTGGTCTTATCAGTGTAGGAAGAGGAAGATACATAGTTTATAGTGGTTGTCCTACAGTTTATTTTGACTTGTACTGTAGGGTCTGTAACACCAGGGCCAGGCAACTAGTTTCTGTGAAACGCCCAGGCATTTTGATACTCCTTTTTATAGCCGAGGCTATAACAAAGTATCAAAGAAATGCATAGGTGTTCACAGAAACTACATTCAAACGAGAACATTTATGTCTTAAACAATTTACTCCGACACATCGTACTTACTCCATGCTTACTTTCATAGACCTCATTTACTCCTATATATACACCGAATTCTCTGTGGCTTTGTACGATTTATCGGAGTGGGTGAGGTTGCCCTATTTGATCAAAAATGCCAAATCACAAATGAGAGATAGTCACTCAAGCTGAACTCCAATTTTGTGGGGAGGTGCATTCACACCCGTCGCACCTCCCGGGCATACGCGCCTGGGATTCTCCTCCGCAGGTTTGGAGATCTGAGTGATCTGAGAAACAAAACCCTAAACAACATCGTACCGTAATTTCAAACAAGGTTTAGCCTCTTAATAGAATTGAATGCAGAAACATTTACTCTTTGAAGCGTCGAGAACAATGAGAAGATGTTGGTTGAGGAAATGGATTACGTGCCTGTCGAATCAGTGTCACTCAAATGGAAATAAATTAAAGCTTAACATACGAGTTGAAACTTCTATAGTAAACAACCATTGGATAATTCATTCACAAGAGCTAAATCGACAAACTGAACTGATGTTGTCGTTCTCAACTGATGATTCAGACGTGGGCTGGACGGCGCCTGGCCAAACCCTATCCCCTTGCCACTGCAACTAAAAATTCCCTAATTTAAGTACATACATTTGATCTTAATCAACTATTTGCCTAAATCAACCTAACACCTTGGAAATTCGGCTAACAGAGTTCCGAAGTATTTTGAAATATTTTTGGCACAATGAACCCTGACAGCTGTAAGATATGTTGGAATGTACACTCTGTATTACATAATAATGGTTTTATGGAAGTACTTCCCTACGGTTTGTATATTTATTATACTGTAGATCACATCTTGGCTCATTGGTAATTGATAGGTGTAAATGTTTAGCAACATAAATAGGAACAGTTGCACATCACGTGTTGATAATTAATCCAAACAAACGAGGGAGACTTAGAGAGCCGAAGATAGGACGCGTTAATCCCTTGAAACACTGATGGTAGCGTCATTCAGTATTTCGGATAGACCAAATATTTTCAACGTGTAGTGTATATCAATTAATATTTTCAACGTGCAGCCCTGGGGCTGCACGTTGAAAATATTAATTGGTCTACCGCACAAATTCACTGAGCAGCCATTTACTTTATGAAGTTAGTAGGCATCTTGATCCTGGGTCGGAATAGGGGTTTTCCCAGGTCCGTATTATTCATAAGACTGACTAGGCTAAAGCCTATGGTCTGCTGGGACAGGGGGTCCGCCATTTTGTTTTGCTGAGGCACTGTTACCAGCGCCTTAGGGCCCTAATGGTTAAAGACACTTTGCACTCTGCGCTGTAACGATACATGTACATATGTATTTATCCATAATATATATACTCTCATAAGTGTACTATATATATATATATATTTATATACAATACACATTATTTTAATGCTTATTTAAATAATATGTCAAGTTGTGAGTAGAATTCTCCAGGAGTAGAATTCTCCAGGAGACCCGCAAAATGGACATAGGGCTATGTTCTACGGAATAGTCCCTACCGTTCCAGGGTCAGACTGTCAGCTGTAGTGGGGTGAAAGATTGAAGTGCCAGAGGATTGGGAGAGGGGGGGGGGGGGGGGCGTCCCGAAGTACCTAAAATCCTCGGGGCCCGGACATGGGATAGATAATACGGCACTGGGTTTTCCACTTCGAAGGGGAAATAAAATACGCATGCCGTTTTTTGTAAAGCCACGCCATTTGTTTTCTATAGTCGTGCAATAAGGTATTATTTTGTATTTTTTGCCTCTTGATTCCCTCCCCAACTAGCATCAATATTTCTGGGGGCACGGTGGCTCAATGGTTAGAGCATTTGATCCTGACCAGCGATAACTGCGTTGTGTCCTTGGCGAGACACTTAATCCCGATTGCCCACGTGAGGTCACGGTGGCGTTGTGTTTTAAGGCGTTCTGCACGTTGATGGTGCACTTGCCTTCAACAGCTGCTAACTCTGCTTGTGCTGTGAGTAAATTGGAGAGTCAGACAGTTGCCCGCCGCTGTTCGGTGGTTCTCCCTGGGTACTCCGGCTTCCTCCACCCGTAAAACTCTCCGACACGACGTGACCCTGGCTGCCGAAAGTGCTGCTAAACGTTGATAAATAAATAAATAAATAAATAAATAAATAAATAAATAAATAAATAAATAAATAAATAAATAAGACCCTGATTGCCAGGTACTCTGGCTTCCTCCACGCAGTTCGCTGGTTCTCCCCGGTACTCTGTATTCCCCCACCCGTAAAATAAACTGACCAACACGATGTGACCCTGTTGAAAGTTTCTTCATACCACAATAATGTACAATTTTATTTCTCAACTTGTTTCCGTTACATGCAATGTATGCATAAACACCAATGCAAGCAAATGTCCGAAAGATGTGAGCGAAAACCATATGAGTGTATTTGTATGGATGTCTCATGAATGCTTCATGCAGCACTGGTAAGGACAACAAAGTTTAAAATATGTTTCTCAGGACCTTCTGCATTGTCCTTTTGGCGGCCGCATGACCAGTGCAAACTTAAAAAAATAAAAATTGAATAGTTTATGTCTGTTATTTTACCCAAGTTAATAAAATTGATACATTTGTCCCTTGAGTGCAAGAAGGCTTTTGCATTGCTTTAGCATTGCAAAGAATAATGCTATCAGATATCATTTTTCTTTTGATTTCTCAGTTTGTGCCGAGTACCTTTGTACCGGTTGAGTTCTCAAGGAAAAAAAACACTTGGATCAACTTTTAAGAGTAATATATAGAGTGGCATTTTGTGTTTGTACCTGAACCCAGGGGTTAATATATTTATCACGTGTTAACTGGATACATATACAAATACATATAAATGACAGAAGATGCCAGGTATGCGATACCAGTGAAATAGAGAGCGATAAACATTTTCTTATGGATTGTGAGGCATATGTCGAAATTAGGGAAACGGGGCTCGAAGAAATTATAAAAGAAAACAAAGAATTTAAACGGCTGAAAGATTCGGAGAAATATTATATTGAAAAACAGTAATAGTAAATCGATTAATATTATTTCTAACATGATCTGGTCATTCTTCTGTAAACGAGATCACCTTGTTAAAGAAAAAAGTTATCAGTACTTTATATTATACACCATGTTTATTATGTCTTCTTATTTGTTATTTTTGTACTGTGCAACTGCCATTATGGTGTAATGCATTAACTAATGAATTGAATTGAATTTAAAAAATTGTGCATCAATACCCTGCAACGGCGGCGGAACCAGGGGGAGGAGGTGGGCACAGGGGACACAGACATGACTTAAAATGGGTGCACGCAGACGTGTCAATATACAGGCATTCCTGAAATATATTATTTGACAATCCAAGCAACATTTGGCAAAATAATCCACCTTCGGTCACTTCGGTCCGTTTATACTTCACCCATCTTCCAACCCACCTTCGGGTTGGAAGATGATTGAAGTAGAAGAAATGGACAGGACAGTGACCATACCGCGGCATGCTCATCTAAACGAGAGACTTAGTATGTCAAACGAGAGACTTAGTATATCATTGTTCGGGGCGCGGTGGCTCAGTAGACAGAGGTGCAGGCTGCAAGCCGAGAGGTTCTCGGTTCGAATCCCACCTGCGGCAACCGCGTTGTGTCCTTGGGCAACACACTTCACCCCCATTGCCCACGTGGGGGCACGGTGACGTTGTGTACTAAGGCGTACTGCACGTCGATGGTGTACTGTCTTCAACCAATGCTAACCCTGCTTGTGTGGAGTTAGTATGTTAGGGAGCTGACAGTTGCTCGCCGTTGCTCGGTGGTTCTCTCCGAGTACTCCGGTTTTTTCTGCACCCGTAAAACTGTCGAGGTCATGATTAGCCATTCTGCAGAAATATGTGACATTAAACACCAATAAATAAATAATAATAAATAAATAATGTCACTGTTCATTTACGGATATACGATTGTAACTTTTCTCCCACTGGGCCGAACTATGGTAGCCTTGAACAGTTATGCCCCTCCACTTTTATCGAGCATCCATTGCCTCTGTTATACTGCTCAAAACCGATACAAATTCAAAAGCTTAAGGTTTTGACTGTTGATTCAACATATTCAGGAGGGGCGATGAGGGACTTGTCAATTTCTTCACCACAGGTAACAACAGTTCATACTTGGACACATGCAATCTTTCTCGGTAGGCAACATAATGTATCTGACATTTATTTATTTGAGGAGGTTAATTCAATATTTTCCTTTCGTCACATCTGACAACTAGGAAGCATACTGTTAATTTTTGTTACCGATCCTTTTAGTTTCCTTCTCATAAAATCTACAAATATTTACTCATCTTCTGTTGAAATCCCGTTGAACAGCTGTAGCTTAATAACGCGGTAGACTTCGCCTGTCCGAATTGTTTGACTGTAAAAAGAACGCCCGGCATTCTAATTGGGCGTCACATAAAATTTATAAATATTTGTGAAGGATGTCATCACATTTATGTGATAAATATTTGTATTTCATCCTATGCTTCATCGTATCGACAATATCAGGCTTTCAGGCTATCAGCATTGCACACAAAAATCACCAATAAATTTCGGTAGTGACGAATTCTTTTTTCTTTCAAACTGTAGGCTGTCCCGCCGCCTCCTTTCACTGGAACGAGCTTGCTTGAGTCGCTCCCCGACTGGTTAAAAATCTATAATTTGTCGAAAAAATGTGTTTTAGTTGTTAACTCTTTAACCTAACGGGCAACACTTGAGAAATAAATTCTTGAAAAACGAAAAAAAAAATATAATTTTTGCGTCAAGACATAGCTTATGGGTCCATTATAATGCATCCATGCACACCAAAATAAGAGACAAGCGTGCATTTGTACTGTCAGCAGCGTTTTCACGAGTGGAATGGGGTGGAGGACTCGTGCCCAACTTTTCATGCAAAATGTTAACATTATTCATTCCTAAATTTCCTAAAACTGATTGATGTTCACCCACACTTTAAAACCAGTTGGGTTAAAAACTAGCCCATATCAACTGGGTTCAGTGAATATGAACCCAAATGGGTTTATATTCACTCAACCCAGTTGATTTGGGTTGATTTTCGAGTGCATCCTTTCACTTCTTGGATCATTTTGTTTTGGTTATTTCTTTACTTTCTGGATATTTGCGCCTTCAAAAAATGCCCAGGGTGCTCCAGTTGGCCCCAGAAGTTAGTTTTTCTTTCCCGGGTAGATTCTGGACCTTCTCCTTTTGGGGAATACACAATCTTAACGCAGCAAGAGATGAAATGAAATCGGGACAAATATTTTTACCCACACCCACCCGACTTCATTTTGCGTTACACACTCTGCCTGCCTGCCTGCCTGCCTGCCAACCAGCCTGCCTGCCTGCTGAACGGACGAACCAGCGGAGTGGCAGGTAGGCGGGCGTGGCAAGCAGGCATGGTCACCGAGAAAAGCTATCACCACGAAAAACTCTGGCTCACAAATTTACAAGTGCAAATTCGTCATTTAAATTGTTGATAAACAGAAGATGGAAAACATGCTAATAAGTTAATTTCAGTGCCTTATAGTCTTCTCAAAACAGGGCCTTGATGAAGTCATCATTTACTCAGATGAATGAAGCTCTTGATCGGTCATAAAATAAAAATAGTGTTGTGTCTTAGTCCGCCATAGAATAACACATACTGTTGGGCAATGTATCTTGACTTGGCAGTACACAGTCAAGCCCCATCTCTTCAAACAACGCAACGAAAGTTTGTGTTTTATTAATCTGCTCTTGTTGTGTTTAAGGGACTATATAAGTAATGAAATTTTGTTTATTTTGAAAATTCTCACCTCTGATATTCCTTCAATTCAAATTAAATATACACAAAATGTACATCAAAATGAAGGTTGGGATGTATAGAATACGAAACACATGTATACTCAACTCATAGTGTCGACTGTAGGCACCACTGGTTCCTGGAAGTCTGCTGTCGTATTCGCACCAGAACTGATAATTTAATAATACTTCACGAAAACAACTTGTGGCCAAATGTGCTTTACATATCCAAGAACAAAGCTAGGGATAAAAATTCTTCAAAACACGGCGACAGAGCTGCATTGGGGAAAATTCCCAAGCCTTTGCTTTTGTTTACGTATGAGTATACTTTCGATTTCCGGTCGACGTCATCGGACAGAAAAAGCATGTAAAAACAACGCCGTCTAAAATCAAATAATGAAAAAGATCGCCTTCATACAGTATACTGTTATTAGATTGAGATTGCACAGTTGCCATATTCAATGCAAGGTATCATGATACCTGTTGAAATTTCTTAGAATTACGATTTTGTTTTTCGATGGAAATTCGTGGTAACGAGTGATTTGCGCATGTCTGTCGAGCATGGAAACCATCTTCAATAAAAAATGCAGACAGTGTTGTCCTTTTCCAAAATGCAGTCCTGTCGCTGTATTCGAAAGTGTTTTGAATGCCTAGCTTTGTTCTTGGATATATGCAGCACATTTGGACACAAGTTGTTCTGATGAAATATTATTTTATTATCAGTTCTGGTGCGAATACGGTAGCAGACTTTCAGGAACCAGTGATGCCTACAGTCGACTCTATGAGTTGATTACATATGTGTTTCGTGTTCAAAACATCCCAACCTTCATTTTGATGTATAATTTGTGTATATTTAATCTGAATTTAAGGAATATGAGAGGTGAGAATTTCAAAATAAACAAAATTCCATTACTTATATAGGCCCTTAGCCCTTTGAAACCGAGAGGCCTCTTTTCCGGCCCGGAACATGATACGTCATAATTTCATTAAGTAAGATGGCTGCTGAGTGAAAGTATGATGGTAGACCAATTAATATTTTCAACGTGCAGCCATTGGGCTGCAAATTGAGAATATTAATTAGTTTACCCCAAATAATGAATATGGACTCTTCCAATTCCTGCCATTGGACTGACATGGAAGATACCACCAGGGTTCAAAGGGTTAAAAAAGTTACTTCCACTTTTTTATCAACAAAAAATCGCCCTCTTCGAGATACGTGACAACCGTTACTTATTCCCAGTTCCTTATTCGACATACGTCATCAACTGATAAAATAGGTTTATAACGAATGTTGAATAAGGAACTGGGAATGAGTAATAGTTGTCACGTGAGTCCTCTTCGATATAATTATGTCATCGTTGAGCCCAAAACGGACGCAATCGCCTAAAAAGTTTCAGATTTTTTTCACTTGATCAGAACACTTTAAAGTAAGAAATGGCACCTCAAAGCATACTACTTCAATATCAAAATTGAATGTGAACTTTTTTATTATTATTTGGACACCCTTGATCTTTGGAAAATGTGCCAAACTACCGAAATGGGGGAGGTCAATTTGTAGTTTTGTTGCGTAAAACTGACACAAAAAGTGTTTCAAAGAAGGTATGTCAAATAGTTAACTCTCTGACTAAGTAAATAGCCAAAAAATATAAGAACGGAAATAACGTTGGTTATTTAGACGATTTATTTGCTTTATATCCATATACATATATCTTTTTAATAATTGTTATTACTTCTGCTGAAAAAAAATCTTTTAAATAACTCATGTTATTTCTGTTGTTAAGCTACTGTTATGTGAGAGGTTCTAGGGTATGATATAGTTGATGAACATTTCAATTAGGATACCACATAGAACCTTCTGGATATATTTGGAAGTTCATTTGTACCACGCTTTTCCTTTTTGAACGCTGCCACTGATAAACAGAATTTCACCGTGATTTAATATATAGTAGTATATGTTCAGTATTGCGACCACAAAAGCGATCTTTTTCTCGATCGCATTGCGATTTGATCGAGGCATACTTTCACCAGTGGTGGCTCTGTAGTTACGGCATTGGACTCCAAGCCGAGAGGTCCACGGTTCGATCCCCGCCAGGGGTAACTGCGCTGTGTCCCTGGGCAATGCACTCAATCCCGATTGGCCAAGTGGGGCACGGTGGCGTTGTGTACTGAAGCGTACTGCACCTCGATGTTGCTCTTGTCGTCAACCAATGCTAACCCGGCTTGTGTGGAGTTAGAACGTTGGGGAGTCTGACAGTAGCTCGCCGTTGCTCGATGGTTCTCTCCGGGTACTCCGGCTTCTTCCACCCGTAAAGCTATCCGACACGAGGTGACCCTGGCTGTCGAAAGTGTCGTTAAACCCCAATAGAACAAACAAAACTTACACCAGTTGGAAGAGATTTCATTCATTTCTTTTTCAACTGGTAAGATTCGGCAGTTTCGCAGCGAGGAGAGACTCAGTCGCGATCCGGTCGAAATTGTCTGTCCGCTCTTGTGTTCAGGTACTACATAGTGGCAATTTAACACCTAGGAACATCATTCATGTGCTCTTACTTCGTCCATTCATTAAATAGTACCCTTGGAGTTTCAGATGGACATTATCTGTGGATGTCGTTGGCTATCAAACAAAATTTTAGATACCTTATCGACACTGATGACTTCGTTTTATTGGTGATAACAATTAATCCGGGAGCACAATATCCGACAAATTACCAAGTAATAGCATTTGCACCGCTTCAATTAAACTGTCAGTCCTTCAAGTTTAATTGGTGATGTTTTTGACACATGGTGAAAACAATCGCACCACTCCAGGCACACTCACCAACCAGTTTTTCAGTTCCCCCTCGGCTATTGATACGTTTATATTATCTCAGCTGGAACTCCGTTTCTCAACAGACGCATCTTGGTTGTGTCCAAGCTTGTTTGTTTGGTCAAACATCCACGTATAATTATGTTCTTCGGCCCTACTCCGCAAATTCACAGTTAAACAAACAGTACACAGTGATTCTGCGTTTTTTTCTGCAAGAACGCAAATATAATTATATCAGATACAAATTGTGTGCGATACCATTTTCATTCCGTTGTTGTTGACCTATGTCCGTATCTATTTAACACTGAAATACACCCGTGGTACTTTGGCCAGTATTTGGCGACATAAAACACTACTCAGGGCCACTTTGAAACTCTTAGTAACGAGTAGGCATCTTGCATACATAGCCAGCAATAGTTAGTCTTCACTGGAAGAAGCGCGAAGAAAAGGGGTATCCCCTTACTTTGCTAAATCTGTCAGTAAATTTAACACTATGGATATGGGAACTTCTGATAAAAGTTGAAACTTCGAAAAAATGTTAGCATTTTTTTTGTCAAACACAAAAGGGTAAACCTACAATAATAATAGGTGTGACAAGGGCCTAATGCTACTTCTGATCAAAGTTGACACAAAGATGTCAACTCAATCTTCGCGCATTTGATGTGATCAACAAAAAAGAACTCACCAAAACAAAAAACAAAAACAAAACAAACAACAAAAAAAAAGAAAGAAAAGAAAAAAAACCCAACAAACAACAAATTTCCGCAAAAGTCAACATACAAACAAAAATTCCATCAAAACAGATAGCTTCTGAACAGGAGAGCTACACCTTTGACGAGCTCGTGTCAGATCAGACTGGCCATGCATTGACAAATAACCTCTAATCTTTGCGCTCAAAGTCGAGTTTTCAGACAGAGGAAGTGCGGGTTAAACTGGGATGTGCATCATTTTGCCTGTGCTTAAAATTTTGCTTGCGTTTCGTACGCTTTTCCATAAAATTTGAGTTTATGTTTGAATGGAATATCTACTCTATGCATGTTTTCATAGAAAATTGCCTTCCTCAGTCTGCACTATAATTTATTTTCGAAGGTCTTGAGTTTTTGAACTACATACCGGCTGATCATTTAACCAGAGAGACTTGGGACATCCTCTCATATTCAGTGACGTGGCTAGAGGTTTCCGATTGGGGGGGGGGGGCCTGTATTTTCCCTTAAATAACTTTGTTTTTTAGTTCCGACACCTGACTTTTGAATGCTTGTTGGAACGAGCACGATGAGCTTGTTCCAGTGAACGAGGGGTCATAAACTATGCCCCGGAAGCAGAATTTAGAATATAATAATATATTAATGACAATATTCTGTATATAGCACCCGTGAGATTTCACCGAATCGCTAGCTAAACTGGATGCACTGCGCAGATGTTTATTGTTAACCCGACGGATACAGATACAGAGAGGTCTCCAGTTCCAATCCCTAAGCTAAGTACTTTCTACATTTGGTGGTTGTGGGAGCACCTTGGCATTATATCGTCGGGCATTTTCACATTTATCAATTGTGAACTGAGATCAGGTCTTACCAAATGATCAGCCGGAGAGTTAAAGGATCGAGAATTACTCACCGGAGTACCCTAAGAAAATTACCGGGTAACCTGCCGGTACTCGGTGGTTTTCTCAGGGTACTTTGGCTTCCCCCACCTGTAAAATTATCTGACATGACATGACCTTGGCTGTTTAAAGTGTCGTTAAATCCATAATAAACAAACAATACAAGTGAGATAAAAGGTTAACAATCCAGAGAGATGCTAGCATCCAGACGTTATTTACAGGTTCTTCGTCAGCATTATGAGGAAACATTAAATCAAGTAAAAGACCAAATATTTAATGCCAATAGATTACGTTACCGGTGCTAAAATGTGACAAAATGAGGCTCGATTTCAGTAACATCACGCAATATTGATGGGGCGATAATCTAGATAATACGTCGTACCTGACGAACACAAAAACGACATGTACAAAACAATATGCAGTAATGGGCAATGGCCTACACAATTGTCACGAACTGGTCAATAGACGGGATTCGTATACAAAGTGTGAAGCCGTCTTTGTAAAACCCCTTTAACAATCTTTCGAGAAAGTTTGACAATTGTAATCACGTTCTCGGCACGGGTTATGTTTCATCGACGTCCGAAGTTACTTCAGTTAATTAGACTCTTGAGTTATATTAAAATGTTGCCTTTCACCCATCCATCTAACTTGGTCCCGCAAAAAGAGAAAGGGACATAGGAGCCGATGGCATCAAAAGGGCGCAAGCCCCCAAAGCTATGGGGCACTATAATTTTTCGGGCCACTGTGTTTAAATGTCCGAATTTCTTGGTAAAAGGGTGTATATTCTGAAAAAAAACCCAAATATGTTTCAGGTGTGCTGGATCGATGAGATGCAAGGACCTAAAGTGAATATGACCAAAATTCAAAACTTGGACATATAGGCCTTGGCCACGCAGTACGTGCCACTTGGCTTGCAAGTGAAGATAGGCGCACATGTTTGCGGTTGCGGCAACGAATCTATGATCCTAGGATCCGATGCTTTATTTCTAGAGGATGCGTTTGTCGGAGAGAAAATTAATATAAGAACGCATTGACATCGGCACAAGTATGAAGTTGCGTACGAAATTGAATCTTCCGCTGCGAATCCTATCGACATCGGACTGAAACTGTCAGTAGTGGCGTTCGAACGATGAGACCCATATAAAATAATCCCATACCTGGCCGTCCTCTTTCTTCTTCTTCTTCTTTTTCAGTTTTCTTTTCGTATTTCTTTTCGAATTTCTTCTTCTTTCCTGAATTGTTTTTTACCGTTTCACCTCCTTTTTGGGGACTCCTCTGGTCGGGGACTCCTGGACCAATTCCAGACCGCTCCCAGTGGGTGCTCCGCCTCCGCAGACACCAGAACAAAACATTCACACACAAACTGTACAGAGGTAGTATCGCATGTAACAGCCCCCCCCCCCCCCCCCCCCATCCCTCCTTCTCACCATTACCCGGACTTTTGCCGGTGCACCTAGTATTAATTTCCCATGGGAACCGGTCTTTTGTCGGTGCAACGTTTTCCCATGCAAAATTTCGGCACCATTCAGAACTGCATCCGGCAAGTGGTACACTTACTGCACATATAGTATGTTATGGTATATATAATATATGGGTATGGCATGTATTGTTGTGTATGTACATGGCACCGAGTATATATACTAGCGGAAAAAAGAAACTATGCATATGGAAAATTTCCAGTATATTATCAATAGTAAATACTTCTGTGTAAAACACCTCGTGCGGATCATGTGAACACCCTTTCGAAGTCGTGATGGGTTGAAGGCCTTTCTCCACGGATGGTTTCTCGTTTTCGGGGATGATTATGATTGCATGTTTTTTTGCGGATGGAAATCTGGAGCGATAAATCTTTGCAACTTTATCACTGTCGGGTCAATATTCTGACGCCAGATAATCAGAAAAATAGGGGTTTTTTTTCACACGAAAGTTTCCTGAACGCTATGCCTAGACTTGGCGAAAATCATTGACTTCGCGCCATCGGCATGATACAGTATGGAAGGAGCCATGTCGATGTTGCTATCCAGTTTGGCGTCCACCGTAACAGAATTCATAACCTCTGGAGACGATTTCAGCAGTTCGGCAACACCAGAGGCCGTCCTCGACCAGGACGTCCACGTGTGACGTCAACACGCCAGGACACGTACTTCCGTGTTAGCCACCACCGGAACCGTTTGCAGACTGCGACCTTGACTGCCAGAAGTATCCCTGGTTTGAGGACAATCAGTACGAGAACTGTACGGGATCGACTGAGGGAGGTGATCATCCGCCCACGACGTCCGGCCTCTTCTCCAACAACGTCATCGAGTGGCTCGTCGGGACTGGTGCAATCGGCATATCCGCTTCACTCGGTGAGACTGAGCCCGTATCCTATTCACGGACGAGTTAAGATTCCACTTGGCCAGCAGTGACGGACGTTCAAGAGTTTACTGTCGCCCAGGAGAACGATACCTTGAATGATGCGTTATTCAGCGACGTCCGTTTGGTGGAGGTAGTGCTATGGTGTGGGGTGGCATCCGGGCCGCTGATGGAAGAACACCCCTTGTGGTCACTGACGGCAATCTGACCGGAATCCCCTACCGATATGAGATCGTTATCCCCTTCCTGCAACAACACGATGCCACCCTTCAGCACGATAAGGCGCGAGACCGCACGTTGCTCGTGTTGTTACGGACTTTTTGGCAACGGAAGATATTGACGTGTTACCGTGGCCGGCAGTTTCATCCGATCTCTCGTCTATTAAACATGCCTGGGACGAATTGCAACGTCGCGTACTTATCTTCCACAACATCCCGTGACGCTGGATGAGTTATCACGGACGTTGATCCAGGTGTGGGATGACATCCACCAAGAGTTCTTCCGTCACCTTGTTCAATCCAAGAGGCGCCAATGTCAGGCATGCATCGATGCCAACGGTAGATATACCCGGTATTGACTCTGTGAAAATTGTTTCTCAGACACCGTTTGTTCGGTGTTACAATTTACCACTTGATCACAAGTTGATTGGATTCTCATTAAACAGTCTGGAAACTATTTGGCACTGTCTGTTCTCAACTTATCGTTCATTGGCACATTTTTCCGATGCACAGTTTCTTTCTTCCGCTGGGTATGTGATGACAAATTGATAGGAAAGGTGAGTTTTCTTGAAAGTTTTCCCCGCGAAACGGTCGGCGCTGCCAATGACGTTGAAACGTCATAATGCGCACGCGATGTCACAGAAACATCGATCGTTGTTGTTATCCACTGTAAAATCCGACATTACGTTGTTCGCGTCAGGGTGTGTCGGAACTTCTCGTATTGGACTGATATTTTAAATATCGTTTTTTTTTTAAATTCAAAACATTTTAACAAAACCAGGTGACCCTCATTGGAACGAGCTCGTCGGAATGAGTGGTCACATGATATGCTTTTGTTGAAATTTTATTGAAAAATAATATTTTTTTCAACTGCTGAATTTGCATATTACGCGGCGGATGCGGCCGATTCGCTAAGTAAAAGGTTAAAATGTCGAGATTCTGTTGAAGGACCTTAATTAAAAAGAAAATTCTTCTAAATCATTTTACCATTATTGATAAAAATTACATATCCAATGTATAAATATCTGGAGAGAAGTCAGGTTGGCAGCCAGGGATTCACTAGCCCCTGAGGAAAGTTTGGAGAGTGATCCCACGTGTAGTGTGCTAAATATGAGCAGGGAGTCTCATAAGGCACAGCTGTAATCAGAGGTGGGCTGAGGGACATAGAATTATTTGATGCCAATTCTGCTGTGACATATGAATGTTGAGAAAAACAAGCGCGGGGAACTTTAATGGAATTTGAGGACTATCTTCTATCCATGAAATCCAGATAGCTGACATTGATTGTTGATGACTTTGCCGATATAAACATTTAATCTTTAACAGTGTGTGACCAGGGCAGATTAACCACAGTAGATTAACCCATAATATCACACATGACGTGAACCCAAAGTTGAACTCTTATCGCGTTCAGTGCCGAATGTAACTTTTCACTAGTCGCTGGGGCGGGGTTATGTGGGGATCGAAACTCGAAATTGATCAGTATTCAATTTCGACAGATTTCAGTTTGAGAAACCAGACCTGTGACATTTTGCTACCCAAGACGGTTTAGTCAGCGGAGATTCAGTCTAAGAACATATGTTAAACTAACAATATCAATAATTTTCCTCCCATTTGCAAACCTTTTACCAAAAAGCCAAAAACATTTTTCGGTATTGACTTCCCCTCCCCGCCCCATGTACCTACAGCATTCATCGTGTGATAACTATGGACAGCGATATTAATCGCAGACACATCAACTTATAAAATCCAAGAATGTGCATTGTATTTGAATTCATGGAATAATTTGTCCCTAGAGACGAATAAGGTGCCATCTATCAGTAATCCTTTAGTATTACGGATGGCACCTTGTTACACTCAAGGGCCGAACTGTGAGTAATGCTTATATAAATATAAATAACATTTGGTGAATAATCGTCGTAATTATCCCTTTAACCCATTGAACCCATTGAACTCTAGTGGTATCTTCCATACCAGTTCAATGGAAGCACTTGGAAGAGTCCATATTCATTATTTGGGGTAGACCAATCAATATTTTCAACGAGCAGCCTCGGAGCTGCAAGTTGAAAATATTGATTGGTCTACCCCACACATTCACTGAGCAGCCATCCTATTTAATAACGTTATGACGTATCATGTTCCTGGCTGGAAAGCGGCCGCTAGGGTTCAAAGGGTTAATACTTTAAAGTCACTGACACCAAAAGAAAAGGACCCACGGCCGCAAATAAACGAGGATGGCTGGGGTAATATTGTGTACAAAATCGTACCTTATAAAAAGGAGGGGGAGGGGGAGGGGGGGGGGGGTGGGATCGTCATTTGCTGCTAGAATCACGATAGTTTTTTGAAACACCCATGTATGCGCATATATGATTTGTGTTTTATTGGGGTTTAACGATTTTTTTTCAACAGCCAAGGTCATATTGTGTCGGACATTTTTGCAGATGGAGGACTGCGGAGTACCCAGAGAGAACCATCGAAGATCGGGTGTATATGCGTATATAATACACGCATCAACGCTCACCCTCCTACTCACGCACGTATACACATGCTGATGGTTCATTACATCCATACATACATACATACATACACCCAACTACATCCCCACCCCCACCCACACAACACGCATACAGCAGCAACAAAATAGTCAAAGATAGTTGGATCAAGTCACACGGATTTTCCTCCTAATAAACTATCACAGTTACGCAGAGCTTATTTTTAACAGTACTCATTCTGTTTTCCCAAACAAATTGTAACCAGTTATGACAAAGAAAGTTTTGTGCACTTGTAACAAGAGAATCCACATTGTCATTAATTTAAACCGGCCCCATGTCGGACGTGTTGTACAAGCTATTTTAGTTCCGTTCGTGTGTGACCCCGTCTTGGGTCGTGTCAGAGGTTAAACTCATTAAACCCATCCCATTGTCAGTGTAAAATTAATTTTTATCATTTGACAATGTATTGTAATTATTTTCACGCCATGCTCTGATGTGTTTTGATAACGTCCACTGTCTCCGCTACAGATGTCGTGAACAAATGGTCATTGCCAGGGAATACGGTCATCGATTACTTGTCTTGCGTAAGCAAAAACACTCAGATGCACGATTTTGTGTAACCCTTTACCCAACGCAAGTCTAGACGACAAATACAATATTTTGTTCTCAGTAACTGAAAATTTTAATTTTGCTTCCAAAGCATAGCTCATGACCTCTCACTGGAATGAGCTCGTTCCAATGAGAGTCATAAGCCAAGTTTTGAATGCAATTTATAAAGGAAAATTTGAATGGCGACTTTTGTGTACATCGTAGTTATGGCTGAAATGTATGCAAGGGGTTAACTTTTCATTATAACACACTGAGAGAAACAGTGCTAACAACAAGAATGTCGGGTGCGCGGTGACTCATTGGTTAGAGCTTTGGACTTTAAAGCGAAAGGTCGACGGTTCAAGCCTGATCCGCGTCATCTGCGCTGTGTGTTGGGCAAGTCACTTAATCCCGATTACCCATGGGTGTATGGTGGCGCTGTGTACTAACGCGTAATGCACGTCGATGGTGCCCTTGTCTTCAGCCGCTGCCAACTCTACTTATGCTAGGTTAGTAAGTAGCAGAGATTGATAGCTCGCTGATGCTCGGTCATTCTGTCCAGGTATTCTGACTTCCTCTACCAATAACACTGTCCGGCAGCATGTGACCTTGGCTGCTGAAAGTGCCATTATCTCGCAATAAATAAATAAATAAATAAATAAACAGACAGCCAAGAATGTCAAATTTTATAAAACAATTCTTGAGGTTTAATCACTATTTTATTTCAGAAAGGCATACTAAGTTATGTAAAGTTTAAGACAACGTGATGGATTACAAATTTATGAAAAGGGATTCAGCAGCAAGCCAACTCTTATATAAGCTGTCTCCTACAGTCAACGTTTACATTAACCTTCCATGGCATTTAATAGTAAAAAGGGAGCGCGGTGGCTCAGTGGTAGACTGTTGGACTTCTATGCTAGATCCCCGTCCGGGACGACCCACGTTGTGACCTTAGGCAAGGCACTTTATCCCGGTTGCCTACATGGGGGCACGGTGACGCCATGTACTAAGGCGTACTGCACGTCGATGGTGCACATGTCTTCAACCGCCGTAACCCTGCTTGAGCGGAGCTTGAACAGAGTTAGAATGTTGAGGAGCTGACAGTTGCTCGTCGATGCTCGGTGGTTCTCCCCGGCTTCCTCCACCCGTAAAACTGTCACGGTTACGATTAGCCATTGTGCATAAGTATGTGACCTTAAACACCAATAAATAAATAAATAAATAAATAAATAAATAAATAAATAAATAAATAAATAAATAAATAAACAATGTTTTAAGAGAGAAAAATAAGTAACATGGTGTGAAGTTGGAAGGAAGAGGGAAAGGATGGCGAACACACTCCTTCAACACAGCCTTAGGCAGCTGTTTCCTAGGATGACACGACTCAAGGATCGCGAACACTGCAAAGAGAACGACGTATACATATACACATCCTTCTACATGGTAGTAAGTTAAGAGGCAACACCGTCTGGTCAGGGAGATTTGCTTTGAGGTTTAGGCATGGTCCAATAGAATATTTTTGTCACTGATATATAATCATGTAATGTCTCGAATATTTGCCTATTCGTATCCACATTGTACGTAACATTTCTATTTAGAAGCATGTCCGTGGTAATTGTAAAGGGTAAGGTGGCTAACGTATTCTGTCTAAAATCTAGGTAATTTGGACAGTGTAACAGGTAGTGATCGTTTGTTTCGCGGGCACCACATGAACAGACAGGAGAATTTGATAAGTGGTTTTTTAAACAGATGGTCATTAAGATTACTGCAGCACAAGCGAAGTCTACAGTGGTGTATCTGCGGCTTGCGGTCTTTATTGCGTTTGAAGTAACTGGGAACAAGCAGTTTGTTTCAATTTAAGTAAGTCGACAAATTTTGCAACGAGCTATTTTCTCCCACATATAAGAGTAGAGCACTCCGTAGATGAATGGTTGAAGGCAAGAATGATTCCTGGTGTGGCTGGGTACGAGAGAAGAGAACAGCATTATGACGCAGACTATACTCGCGAGCCGCTGACGCTAGCGGAGGAATCAACATGGATAAGTATGTAGGGACCATTCTGTGATACATCTTGAAATACTGTTTCAGTTTGTGTTTCTCTCTTCTTACTTTAAGAAGTTTCCACCCTATTTCCGCGTAAATAAGTGCTTTACTAACACTCAGAGTTGCACCTGTTACAATTCTGGCAGCTTCAATTTGGATGCGTTCCAGTTCATCGGATTCAGATTCCGTGCAGTTATCCCATACTGTATCTGAGTACTCCAGAACTGGTCCAATGAAAGTAAGATATATTATTTCTAAAGATTTGCGATCAAATTTGTGTTTGTATTTTCTCAATAAGCCAATTCTTTTCCAGACTTCAGCAGATATTGTTTTAATGTGTTCTTTCCAGGAGCCCCGGTTATTTAAAGGTATACCCAGGTGTGCATGGCAATTGACGTCTGTAATATTCTCACTGCACATTTTCAAGGAGGGGTGATTGTATCGAACAGTTTTACGGGAAATTACATTAGACTCAGTCTTTGAGGGGTTAAAATCAACAAGCCATTGATTTGACCAGCTTTCGAGTTACGACAAGTCGTGGTTTAGAATGTCCGTTGCTGTGTCAGGGTTTTCTATTATTAAGTAGAGACGTGTATCATCGGCAAACAAGCGGATGTGACTTGAAAAGTTGTCAATATCATTGATGTATATTATAAACAGCAGGGGACATAGTATTGATCCTTGTGGAACGCCAGCTGTAATTGGTCTCCAACTGGTGGATTCAGAATTGATGACGACACGCTTTTGACGATTACTCAAGTAAGATTCGAACCAATGAAGCAAGTTTCTTGTTATTCCTATGCGTTCTATCAAACTTTATCAAATGCCTTGCTCGCATCACAGAAGACAAGGCGGATTTCTTTGCCTTCGCCAAGAGCAGTGCTTATCTAATATATAAATGCGAATGTCTGTATCTATATCTCTGTCTCTGTCTCTCTCTATCTTTGTTCCGGGTGAACTCCTCCGTTTCTCGACCGATCGATCTCAAATTTTCTACACGGGGGTAATTCGTCCCTGCGAGTAACATGGGATGGGTGCCGTGCCCTTAAGGGGGTGAACTTGACCTTGAAATTGATGACCTTGACCTTTTATTTCAAAAACGGCTGGGCCGATCGGGCTAAAATTTCATATGTGCGGGTATAATGACCCATCGATCGTTTTGACTTTATCGGGGTGCCCGTGCGGAGTGACCTTGAAATTGGTGACCTTGACCTTTTATTTCGAAAACGGCTGGGCCGATCGGTCTAAAATTTCATATGTGCGGGTATATTGACCCATCGATCATTTTGCCTTTATCGGGGTGCCCGTGCGGAGTGACCTTGACCTTGAATTGGTGACCTTGACCTTCTATTACGAAAACGGCTGAGCCGATCATATCTGAGGGTATATTGATATAGCCATCTTCTCCCGTGCAACGCCGGGTAACATCCGCTAGTCTAATATATAAATGCGAATGTCTGTATCTATATCTCTATCTATCTCTCTCTATCTTTGTTCCGGGTGAACTCCTCCGTTTCTCGACCGATCGATCTCAAATTTTCTACACGTGGTTAATTCGTTCCTGCGAGTAACATAGGATGGGTGCCGTGCCCGTGCGGGGTGACCTTGACCCTGAAATTGATGACCATGACCTTTTATTTCGAGAACGTCTGGGCCGATCGGGCTAAAATTTCATATGTGCGGGTATATTGGCGCATCGATCATTTTGACTTTATCGGGGTGCCCTTGACCTTGAAATTGGTGACCTTGACCTTTTATTTCGAAAACGGCTTGGCCAATCGTCTAAAATTTCATATGTGCGGCTATATTGACCCATCGGCCATTTTGACTTTATCGGGGTGCCCGCGCGGGGTGACCTTGACTTTGAAATTGGTAATCTTGACCTTTTACTTCGAAAACGGCTGATATAACCAGCTTCTCCCATGCAACGCCGGGTATCACCCGCTAGTATTGTTATAAATATCGGTAAGTTGTAACGTAGTCGAAGCTTTAGATGTAAATCCAGATTGAAATTGGGTAATCAGGGAATTTGATTGAAGGAAAGCAAGTACTTGTTTGAATATACTCTTTTCAAAAACCTTGCCGATACAACTAATCAACGATATTGGCCTATAGTTAGTAATCATGTTCGGGTTGTCCTTTTTAAGTACTGGGGTTACATTAACTTTCTTCCACTCAGCCGAAAAGTAACACTGAGAGGGGAGATAGTTAAAGATGTCTGTGGGCGGTTTTGTAATGGTTGATCTACATTCTTTGAAAGGTCTCGGACTTACGTTTTTCGGGCCACTCGCTTGGAGCTTTTTTAGGGAGCTTAAGGCGTCGCTGACATCACTTGTCAGTATGCTCATAATTTTTAACGTTGGCGAGAAGTGTTGTGATTACGGGTTGGTAGAGAAGTGTATGAGTCATCCACTAGGGAGATAGTACAAAAATAATCATTGAATGCATCGGCTTTTCCAGTGTCAGTTGACAGGTCACGATTGTTATATTGTAGGACAGGGGTATCTAATTTCTGAGCGCCCTCCACCAGTTGGCAGACGAGGTTGGTTCACCATTGATACTTTTTTCTAAGATAATAAAATATTTGTCTTTAGCCTTCCTAATTTCGGATGTTGTTTGATTTCTCTTTTTACGGTATTTTCCCCAGGCTTGTGGAGTATTAACCTTTTTTGCATACTGATGGATTCATTTGCATTGTCGGATTAATTTTCTTATGTCTTATGTCGTTGTGAAACCATGAAAGTTCGTTCAGCCTACGTGTAACCAGCTTATTCGGGATACATTTTGAGGCAACAGATATGAGAAAGTTTTGAAATTCATAAATCACGGGTTCGCCCTAGGAAAAGAGAAAATACACTTCTAGTTGGTTTCTATTCGCGTATTGTTTAGGCCAGTGTAGTCACCTTGGTTGAAAAAAAACACATGTGTCGCTTGTGCGCTCGGGTACGCTTTATGGGAAACTTTACTTAGCACAGCCATAATGGGACAGTGATAACGTGTGCGTGCTTCATCAAAGGGACCCTCGACGCCACTCTCAGCAACAAGGGAAGTGTTGTAAGTTATAATTAGGTCAAGAAGGGAAGGGGAAGTTTTAGTAAAATGAGTTGGTTGTTAGAGGAGCTTCGGGGCTGTACCCACTACCGTAAACTGAACCGCAGCTGGGTATGAGGTGAACTGAAATATACTAGAGAACATTCAACCGAGATGTATATTCACGCCTCTGAGTATCCTAATGTTTGTATCCATGTTACCTTGACCTTTGACCTATAAAAGGTTAGTATTCAGATCTTACCAAGTATTATTCGTGTTCCAGTTTCGGCAACCAAAGACGTGGCCATCTTTTTTTTGTGGCCCGCAAACAACCATATCCTAATTCTGCAAACCTGGGACCCTGACTTTGAAACTTTGGTCGCTAAAAACAATAGGTATTCAGTACTTACTATGTAGGCTACAATTCCTGTTCCAGTCTGCAGTGGAACACTAGATAGAATTTTATAACCGTGTGATCCTGGCCGTCAATGTTTTGATCTGCATATATAAAACTTGTTCTGATATTACCGAGTTTGGTAATTAAATCTATAAGCAGTTTCCATGGGGTGCAAAGGGACGTACAATGAAGTTTATAATTAAGCGAACTTGACTTTTGGCTTCTGATTCCCCCAAAACAATATAACGATGGCATGGCTTTGGAGGGCATTGTGGTTTATTAATGGCCTAACAGGCGTGAATTACAACCCGACAGCTTATAAAAGGCCGAGGACCGTTAATAAGCTGACGGGCTGTCATTCACACCTGTTAATAAACCACAGGGCTCGACAAAGTCATGTTATTACTCTTATTGCCACTGGGATTCTGAGAAAGTTTTGACCCTGTTCGTTACATGACATTTGTGACGTTTTCAATTTTGACAGATCACATGATGGTATCGTCTGTTGTCAAACAAACTGGTGTCACATGATTATCACGTGATCGGCACCGATACGCTTTGAATTGCAACGAAGTTAGAAAACTTAAAAACAGACCCGATATTTACCGCTTTTAAGTCAGGAATAAAGGCTTAATATGTATACAGACTTACTTACTATATACAGCTGCTTGTTCTTCTGGTGCTAGCTTTGCTGGACATTTTACATATTCAATAATTTAAATAAAAATCACATTGTTTACTAGTTGAAACCATTTCCGGAAACCGTTTCCATGTCTGAGTGGACGACAGCGAAAAACAAAAGTCACGTGACGTGTCGGGCTGTTAATGAGATTTAACCCACTAACGGCCCGACACGTCACGTGACTTTTTAAAGTTGAGCGTTACGATCTTGTAATGCCCTATTAAACTTTGTTAATGTCCCAGAGAACGCCCACTAAAGTGGAAATAATAGACGTTAAGATCTTGTCAAAAGCGTCTCGTGTACAGAGTTTGTAAAGTAAAGATTTGCCATTTTTCTGGAGCGCAAATAGACATACACAGAATTGTGTAATCTTGTGATCTTGACATTTGAACTCAAGAAAAATAGGTGCAGATCATTCCAGTTGCCATTTCTGTTCTAAGTTTGGTAATAAAAAAAAGTTATGGCCGATTTATTCTTGAACGCAAACAAATATTATTAGTTATCCTTGTGTTTTCCAGGGTATATGGGAATTTACAACGGATTTATTTCCAAGAATTTTGGTGTACTTAATACTTTAACCTGCATTATGGGCAAAAACTGACAGAAAATTTGTGAATGAATTCAAAAAACTCATATCACCGCCTGAAGGGAGACCTCCAGGATACTTCTACTGTGGTGGCAGAAAATACAACATTATTCATAGTAGAATTCGAATTGGCAGCAGCGATTTGAACAGTGATAAGTTTCTCAATTACATCTCCGAATCTCCATATTGTCCCCATTGTCCAGCTGTTGTTGAGGACGCAGAGCACTATTTCCTCTTTTGTCCCTTTTATTCAGACTCTCGTAACGCTCTCATTGGTAAACTATTGGAAATTAATGTTAATTTGAACTCCGCTGGTATTTTACGGTACGGCGATCCCGTTTTAGAACTAATACCTCACTTTTTAAATTTGTTCAAAAATTTATTCGTAACACTCGAAGATTCGATAATGAGTTTCCATCCTAGGTTGTTCAACACATGCAGTTCACTGCGACTCCTTAGGCGCGTGATTAGGCGGCGAAAGTGTAACCAATGAATGATTACAGAAATTAATATGTAATTATTATTATTATTATTATTATTCGCCGCAGGAGTGCTATGTCGGTGGTAAGATTTGAGCGCGATAGTAAAAGTATTATCTGTAGTAGTAGCAGTGATGATGGTGGTAGTAGTGGTAATAGTAGTGGTAGCTAGAGTAGAAAGAGAAGTTTAGTGTTATGGGAAGAGCAACCACTCAGTGCAGCGCCTGGGTGACCCTCGGCTTGGAAAATCAAATTGACAGAGACAGACTCAAGGTGCAAAAGGGACATCAATCAATCAATCACATTTCTTTTCTTTTTTTTTTTTCTCTCTCTCTCACTCTCTTTTATTTCGAAGTTAGATTTTCTTGTATATATTTTTTAGATTTCTCCTATTTGTTTGTTTCGCCATTAGGCCTATATTGATTTTTTGTATCATGTTAAGGGAGCGGAGGTCACACTAAGTGGAAAGCACTTGTCCTCCTATCCCGATTTGTAAACTATTTTGGCAAATAAAAATATGTTTAACCTAGAAAATTTGTACTTTGTAAGTTTCTTAATAAAACCCGACAAATATGGATGTCATTGGAACTGACTCAATGAGCCAGTTCCAGTGACATCCATATCTGTAATATTTTATTGCACATACACATTAAATTTCCTGTATTTTTATTTTTGTTCTATTGTAACCGAGCAGAATGTATGAGTTAATAATTAAAAATGGGTACCTTTTTAGCCATATAGCCTGCTCTTGTGTATTCTATGGTTAACCACGGTGTAAAAAAGTTACAGTGGATTGCAAGTTACACCGTACCTCTCAGCCAATCAAAACGCAGTATTTTGTTTCATTTGGAAATAAAAATAATATACACAGTGCATATTCTGAATTGTGTGACCCTGTGAGCATGACATTCACCTTTGAGCTGTAAAAACTCTGAGTGCTCAAAACTCACCAAATTCCATTCCAACTTTGGTAATCAAAGGTGTGGCCGTTGATTAATCCAACACAACTTAATGGACATAAACATTCGTAAAGTATTGCTTGCGAACACTTATGTTCCCATCTTTCCAGTCGCCATTAACCCATTACCTAAAATGAAAAGTAGACAACACTTGCAAACCAAATTATTGAATAACTATTTTTTTTCTGGATCAAAAACATAGCTTATGACCCATCATTGGAACAGGGATCATAAGCTATGTTTTCGAGGTTAAAAATGAAAAAAAATAATGAAACAAATGGCAATTTTTGTGAATAGCGCTGATCGGTTTTGGTCATTTCGTTGGTTAAAGGGTTGAATAACATACAGAAGTGTCGCACCCTTCAGTGAACATAGAAAGATAAGTGGAAAAAGTCCAACAGTGAGACACCGTTGGTGAGGGTGGGTGGGTGATCAAGTGCCCCCAAAACTGTGTGTAAACAGTTAATGTAATTTGTTTCCTTTTTCACGATAATGGCATCTTTTGTACCCAAAACAGTAACAAAATGTCACCAATTGACCATTAAAGCCTACTTAGAAACATTAACAAAAGTACCCCCCCCCCCCCCCCTTAATATGAAAAATATTGGAGAATTTCATCGAAAACTGACTTGAGGATGGGGGTCGGTGTCCGATATTGAACGGAAAAAAAATTGTCCGACAATTTTCTCCTAAAGTCGGCTAAAATATTCATTCACAACATAATTCATTCATATTCGAGGTTTTTATGGAATATTCTTTGAAATGAAGCCTAGTATATATATGTTTAATGCGTCATAATAGTTTGGTGGGTTTGGTTTTTCAAACTGAAAAAAATGAAAATATTAACTTTTAGGAAAAAAGTCTGATTTAACAAAAAGAAAAAAGTCTTTTTGATATCTATTCTGCTATGCAGATGCCATAACAAAAACAAAAAGACAAGGTTTGCTCTTCTTGAGACTGCGGAAGCGTTGAGGCACCAGTTAAGTTTTCTTTCTATCTTGCACGTGCAAGTTAGCTATCTTGCACCTGCAAGTTAGTATCTTGCACGTGCAGGTTAGCTATCTTGCATGTGCAAGTCACTATCTTGCACGTGCAGGTTAGCTATCTTGCACTTGCAGGTTAGCTTACTTGCACCTGCAAGTTACTATCTTGCAAGTGCATGTTAGCTATCTGGCAGGTGTAGGTTAGCTATCTTGCACATGCAGGTTAGTATCTTGCGAGTGCAAGTTAGCTATCTTGCACCTGCAGGTTACTATCTTGCACGTGCAGGTTATTTATCTTGCACGTGCAAGTTAGTTATCTTGCGACAGCCACCCTATCTCAGAAGCACCCGGCTCCCCATACTTGCCCCAGCGGGTTACATCCCCATATTTGCCACGGCGACCTTACCTCTGTGACTCGTCCAAGAGCAACACAGTCGCCCCTCCCCTTCTTCCAGAAGCCCCCCCCCCCCCCGCCACGATTCCCTAACCATACATTCTCGATCTATCACCCTCATCACATCAGGGACCCGTCGACCTTATCCCAGGAGCCCGGACCTCCACGACCTGCACCAGTGAGCGAGTGACCCTACTCCCAGCGTTCCAATTAGGAGCGGCATAGTCACTCTTCCCCTTCTTCCGGTACCTCTACCTCCCAAAGCTCGAAGAGTCACCCGACAGGTCAGTCACTGCTGATCGGTTAGGTCATTGAGATGATCAGTGATCGAGGAGCCCCGTGATCTCTTGGTGATCACTATAATCCAGGTGTAGAAGAGTCGTTCGACGTCGCGCGCTCATCATGACGTCACCGACATCATTGCTACTCTAACTGTTTTTCACTCTTTATACCCGAGTCTTCCCATTCACACACACCCCACATAAAGCAGCCACACCTAGTCTGCGATGAAAGCGATGCGAACTGTACATAGCCAGACTCGACTTCAAATGTGACTATAATGATGTTCCTCAAATATAACTAACTTGCAGGTGCAAGACAGCTAGCTTGCACGTGCAAGATAGCTAACTTGCAGGTGCAAGATAGCTAACTTACACGTGCAAGATAGTAACTTGCAGGTGCAAGATAGTAACTTGCATATGCAATATAGCTAACCTGCACGTGCAATATAGCTAACCTGCACGTGCAAGATAGTAACTTGCAGGTGTAAGATAGCTAATCTGCACGTGCAAGATATCAACTTGCAGGTTCAAGATAGCTAGTCTGCACGTGCAAGATAGCAACGTGCAGGTGCAAGATAGCTAGCTTACACGTGCAAGATAGAAATAAAACTCAACTGGCGCCTCAACGCTTCCGAATATGAGTCAGAACAAAAACAAGTTCTATTTTAAGCAATCAATAATATTTGCAACATATACACGGTTACGGTATAAGCAATAGTAAATTAATTATGGGCACAGTGCTCACATATGCCTGCATATGCCATGATTTACAAAAACTAGACTGTTCGAAGTGCACATCACTGCATATGACAATATCAAAATTAGGAAAATCTTATTCATGTTAGAATCAAAGGTTTCTGGGAAAAAGATAATCGAGTTTCATTTGCAAGGTTAACACTGAGAAACTAGATTTGTAAGAATATTAAGCTTGACATTTAGGTTGTCTGGTCTGGTTTGATTGGGGTTTTACATCGCTTTCAACAACTATGTCTATATGATGCCTATATCACACGTTGTTAGTTCCCAAGATGAAGGTAGAATTACTCAAACAGATCCACTGGATCACTGGGGAGGAACTAACAAGCTCATCCACACCCAGGCCTCAACATAAGGATAAAACAAATTCCTTAGAATTTACTACATCAATATAGTAAAATGTCTGACAGATAGGCCATCGCCGCTGTGCATTAACAGTCTGGCTACCAAATGTGGACTTATTATACATGAGCCCACACGGAGTTCAAGCTATACAGTAATGTGTCTTTGCGAACTGATGGGAATCTGGTCAAGTTAAAAAATGCATCTGAGAGAGTAAATGGAAACATGTTTGAAGATATAAAAATATGTATTGAATCAGTGCGCATAACACGTTAAATGTTGGTGTTCGAGTGCCAAAGTTTTGTATATAAAATCTATGAGAAAGGGGTGGGTTCCCAAAAATGTCATGTAAAAAATATGCAGGAAAGGATGGGTGGGTCAAAAAATCTGCAAAATAAAAATTTTCACCAATGTTCATGCATTTTTTTCCGGCCTCCCCCCCCCCCCCACCCCCCCCCCCCCCCGACAGGTGTGAAATTTTCATTTTTACAATGCAAGGGAGGGAACTCGAAAATATTTTCACACTTTTATCGATGACTTTTTAATCGTTCTGGACCAGGCTGGACAAGGCGCATCTCGGAGACGACTAATTTTTGTTGTAAATCAGATTTGTCTCGACTGTGCTCATGTTCCAACTGACAACACATTTCAACTACATCAATAAGGCATGCCTTCGTCAAAGACATGCCCTGGTGAAGTAGTTGTTATACCAGTCGTCGAGATTATAGTTATCTAAATAAAATATATACGTAGTAGTCGTGACCATCGTGACGCAACTTCACGTATTGTACCGATACTCCGAAATGTCCCGACTGGAAAATTATTGGGTGGGAAGTACCTATACCCCCCCCCCCCTCCCCATCTGCGACGATCCTGACCTTCGCCACACAAAAAAGCCATTCTAGGGGAAATGGAGAGTAGTGTATGACACCACCACCCTGAAAAAGTTCTCCTCTCATTTGCTGGACGTTCGTGGGGCCAATAAGAGATTTGGAAATTTCTTATTTCGCGTACCTTACCATGGACCGATTAAAATTATAGACTGTTTGCGGCTACTATTTCTGGAATGGAGATTGTCATTAGGGCAGCATGTGCGGTCTTCCCATATAATGATAATCCAGCATTCGAATTGTTCCAATTACATATCGACGCTTGAAAAAAAATATCTGCATGTGGTGAGTTTCGGTGTTGGGATATAAATTACTGTTTGGGGTGTTTATGGATATTTTAAAGCCAATATGTTTTCCATATCATACGACCCGACACATTATTTAGTGTCAAATTATACCGGTAATTGTTTTTTTTCAAGCGTTCATCTCTAAACGGTACTAACTTAAATACTGGTATTACCAGGATATTGAAAAGCAACGCAGCCCTAATATTGTATCAATATTATGATTTTTTATCGCATGATCTGACTTTTTCTCCTACCGTTAAATTCATACTGTGAAAACAGTTAAGCACTATCGTACAATTACAATCCCGAAGTAGACCTGGGGCCAATACTATAAAACTTTTACAATTGTATTTTCTAGAATTGAATTTTCTAGTTAGGACTTTAAATGGGTTAAAATGAATCATTAGTATTTTCAAAAATCTTGCAATTTTCCAGTTGGCAAATTGCCATATATTTTCAAATGCCAATGATTCATTTTAGGCAGTTATATTAATAGGCAGACAATACAGTCTAGAAAATACAATCGTAAAAGTTTTATAGTATTGGCTCCATGGGTCAATACTATAAAACGTTTACAACTGCATTTTCTAGAATTGTATTTCCTAGTTAAAACTTTAAAATGAACCAGTAGCATTTTCAAAGATCTGGCAATTTGCCACTTGGCAAATTGCCATTTCTTTTAAAAAGCTACTCATTCATTTTAGTCAGTTATATTAATATAATAACAACATGTTCTTTTGAGGGCGTTATGGTTCATTAACAGCCCTAGAAACATGATTAACAGCCCGAGGGCCACTTAAAGGCCCAAGACGAAGTCGAGGGCCGTTAATGGTCCCGAGGGCTGTTAATCATTTTTCGAGGGCCGTTAATGTACCATGACTCCCGAAAAGGAATATGTTATTACTATTATTACCACTTACCAAAGAACGCCATTTCAAGCCACTGCAGACATTTTTGATTTAGAAATAGAAGAATGCCATTACAAGCCACTGAGACATTTTTTATTTAGAAATAGAAGAATCGGATTGTCGTCTGTTTATTTACAAACAAAGGTCAAAGTTGAGTACAATTTATTTTGGATGACTCGAAAATAGGATTGCTGGAATTTGGACGAAGCGCTTTAACTACAAACTCACGCCGTTATTTACAAAATGAGATTATTTATCGTATCAATACTCACCACCACTTTTAAATCCTAAATGAAGTTAATAATCCGAAATAACTCATGGTTTAATCCGTTTTGTTGGAACAAATGGACAACAAAATTTCGAGCACATTAGTGTCATTTGTCCGGAACATAAATTTCCCACAATTCTGGGCTAGCGGGCCGTTTTCATTATTAACGCTATTTTTGCGGGCTGTTATTGAGTCTTATCGTCCACCTCAGATCATTTTAATAACCCAAGGAGCGCCCTATAAAGTGGTAATAATATAACAATAACATGAGTTTGGAGAGCGTTACGGTTTATTAACGGTCCGAGAGGAATGAATAACAGCCGAGGGTTTATTTCCGGCATGAGACGAAGTCGAGGGCCGTTAATAAGCCAGAGGGCTGTTATTCATCCCTCTATGGCCGTTAATAAACCGGGACGCTTGACAAAAACATGTGATTACTATTATTACCATGACCGGAAGTGGGCGGCGGGATGTTAATGAATTTTGTTTTCATTAACGCCCGCGGCTCGCTTCCGGTTGCATAGCGTCATGAATTACTGAGTCTTACCGTTAATATACTAGAGAACGCCCGCTAAAGTGGTAATAATAGGTAGAAATACAATTCTAGAAAGTACAATTGTAAAAGTTTTATAGTATTGGTTCCAGGCTGGGTGTCCGCACTTGTATTCTTCGGCGAAATATTATCGTTCGTGGTGACTCGGGACATGAGGAATGAACTAAACACTTCTTTTGTGATGGGATAAGTTTTGAACTGTTCATTTCAATGGAATTCTATTATGGATTGCTTCAAAATCTTTTGGTGAGTTGCCTGAAGATTTTTTTCCTGGGCAATGGGTTTGAAAGGCTTTAATATCAAATATATTTACTATTTGAATTCGACATGCATACATTTTTGGAAGACAAAAATCTGACAGCGAGACAGCACAGCAGACGCCAAATAGTAAGGGGGTCAGTAATAATCTAATCCAACAGCTCTAATAGGAGTGTGGGATTAAATTATTTCTGAATCTCCATTGAAAGATGAACAAGATTCAGCCATATTACTGCAATTAATATTCTGCAGTGGGAACGCGGTGACTCTGTGGTCAGATTATTGGACCTTAAACCGAAAGTTCGACGATTCGATCCCGACAGCGGTCACTGCATTGTGTCCTTGGGCAAGATTCTTAACCCTTTATACTTAACACGAAAGACAGACGACACTTGCAATAAAATTCTTGAATAACTTTTTTTCTCATTTTTTTGCATCAAAAACATACGTTATGACCCCTCATTGAAACGAGCTCGGCAAGCTCATTCCAATGAGGGGTCATAAGCAATGTTTTTGAGAAAAAAAAATGAAAAAATAATGAAAATTGAATGGTATTTTTCGTGAATAACGCTGGCCGGTTTTGGTCGTTACGTTAAAGGGTTAATCGCGCTTACCCATGTGGAGTAAAGATGGCGCTGTTTACTATGACGTGATGCACGTCTATGGTGCACTTGCCTTCAACCGCTGGTAACTATGCTTGGGCAGAGTTAGTAAATTGGAGACCCTATAACAGTTGCTCGCCACTGCTCGGTGGTTTTCTCCAGATAGTCTGGCTTTCTCCACCCGTAAAACTATCCAACACGATGTGACCCTGACAGTTGATGGTGTCGCTGAACCCCAGTAAACAAACAAACAAACAAACAAACAAACAAAATATTCTGCAGGGCAATGCCATTTAGGAACTTTGTTGAGAGGGTATTGTTTATGTTAAATTCATGTGTTTGATTTCAACTCTCCAGACGTCTGCATACTCCACAAGTGCTTCAGGCCGTTGGAGTATCAAAAACAAAGACCAACACGAAACCATATTTGTTGGCTCAGACATAATTTCCTCTAGTTAGACTGAGATCGACGGCCTTTTATGCCTTTGTTGCAGCGAACATTTAGCGTACAGAACCCTGCAGCAACGTGCTCGATAATGTTGGCCCATCAGTTTATTCGGAGAAAAAATTGTGGAGCTGAAGACTGTCGCCTGCTATGGTGCATTTATCGGCACTCTGTGAAGCCAAGGGTGTGGATAGGAGCATAAATTCTGGAGTGTGGGGTGGTAGAGGTGTCACACATTCCTCTCGAAAATCTCTGTTTCGAAAAATGGAAGTAGGGAAAAGTAGTTTGTATTGCCTGATAATTGGCATGTACAGTGCAAAGGCATAAAACTGCCACATGCAGAACTTTGCTACTTAGGTGATGTATGGGTCGGAACAAACGAAGAAATTAGCCACGCCAATTGGTATTCAGGTAAATCTGTTTGTTGAAAAGGTCATGGCACATTGTCGACTTTCGTGGCTAATTACAGAGATTGTAGACGCTCCTTGTCTCAATTTATTTATTGGGATTTAACGACATTTTCGACAGCCAGGGTCACCTCGTGTCGGATATTTATACGAGTGGATGGGAACCGGAGTACCCGGAGAGAACCACCGGGCAACGGCGAGCAACTGCCAGACTCCCCAACGCACTAACTCCACACAAGCAGGTTTAGCATTGGTTGAAGACAAGGGTACCATCGACGTGCAGTGCGCCTTAGTACACAGCGCCATCGTGCCCCCATTTGGGCATTCCGGATTAAGTGCCTTGCCCAAGGACACAACGTAGTTACCCCTGGCGGGGATCGATCCGTAGACCTTTCGGTTTAAAGTCCTATTCCGTAACCACTGAGCCACCGCGCTCCCTCCTTGTCTCAATAGTTCACTGGGGAGTATAGGTGTGTGTGAATTAGAGCTGTCAAGTAAATTCATGGGTCAAACATAGGTCATTCTATCCTCTTGTCATTTCCGTGTTTTAAACCTTAATCCAATGTAACGGCCAAAACCGGCCAGCACTATTCGCAAAATATCACCATTCAATTTTCATTTTTTGTCTCGGAAATATAACTTATGACCCTCGTTGGAACGAGCTCATTGAGCTCGTTCCAATGAGGGTCATAAGCTACGTTTTTGACGCAAAAATGAAAAAAAATAAGTTATTCAAGAATTTTGTTTGGAAGTGTCGTCTGCCTTTAGTGTTAGGTAAAGGGTTAACCGGTTAAATGCTGGAAGCCCATATTTGGTCTTTATTCTAAAGTGGAGGTACTGGAACCTAAAAGTATCATGTAATGTGGATATAGGCTTACTTCGTATTATTTTTGATGCGAACCTATTCAGTATGTATGTATGTATGTACCTTGTTACAATTTATGGGAGAGTGCCTGGCGGATTGGGATAGAGCGACAAATAACAAGCTCCATCGCTTCCGACCAACTATTTCAGATCACTACCCGACTAGTAACCTTTGTAGAAAGGATCTTGCAGTTTTGACGCGATGTCATATTGGTCACACACGACTTACACATTCCTTTTTGTTAGAGGGTACTGTGCGACCAGAGTGTGTTCCCTGCCAGCAGGTGTTGTCAGTGGAACACATTCTTTTAAATTATACTGCTTTTAATCATGTCAGAGGTCAGTATTTTTCTGTAGGATCTCTAAGAGATCTTTTTTATCGTACGAGCCCGAATAAGATACTCTCATTTTTGAAATCAATCAACCTTTTTAGTAAACTTTAAAATAATTTTTATTATTTTAAACTAGAGCCTTCAAGACTTAAATTCACCAGGTTGATTTGTGAACCATTCATATTTCTTGTTTCGTCACGCAACATTGTTCATACTATATTGTCTTGATCATTTTTATTGTAGTTGTTTTTTACTCATCTTTGTATTTCATTTCTGCCATTTTTTCCTTTTAACGTTTTCTCGCCACGATATAGCCTTAGCTGCTGATGTGACGTTGAGCACCAATAGATAATAGACAATGGGAGAGTGCCTGGTACTTTCCTCTAAATTCTAACATGACAAAGAAATGCGAACAATTTGTAACGACCCCAAAATATTTAGAAATCTACCAGGTAAAGTTCTGAATGTAATACAGTCAGTAGATTTTATTTTCGCCTTTCCAAGAACGTCTCTAAATTACTCATTGTATCTGTCTCAATATTCCTCTCCATCCTCAGGTTTTTCATCCATAGTATCGGTTCCAACTTCCTCCTAATCCTTCTCCAGCGCTGCAAGATCCTCTCTAGCTTCACTAAATTCTCCCTCTTCCATACCTTCGCCAACATACCAGTGTACGAAAGCACGCTCGGCGAACATGACGTCGAATTTATGATCGAGTCGAGCCCATGCTTCGGCAATGGCAGTCGTGTTGCTCAACATGCACACAGCACGCTGAACCTTAGATCTTCCCCTGGTACAACAGTTGGCGGTTGATAATTGATGCCCACTTTAAAACCCGTAGGACACCAGTCAACAAACTGTATCGATCTCTCTGTTTTGTTAGTGGCAATTGCTCTACTCGCATCTTTTGGAACTGCGTCACCTCTATACAGCATGCAACATGCCATATATTTCCCATATCGTGGATCACACTTCGCCATCTGATTTCCATATGCGAAGCAGGCATTTGTTACCTCAAGAACAGAGATTCGCTCGTGATAGGCCTTCTCAGCTGAAATGATTGGTGGGTATGTGACCAATGGGAAATGTATTCTTGGATATGGTACCAAATTTGTCTGAAACTCACACAAGTCGACGTTTAATGCACCATCGAATCTCAAAGAGGCAGTTATGGAACTCACAACTTGAGCTATGAGTCTATTAAGGTTGGTGTATGTTGGCCTATCAATATCCAAGTTACGTCGACAAATGTCGAAAATGGCTTCATTGTCGACCATAAAGGCACAGTCGGAGTGTTCTAACGTTGTGTGTGTCGTCAGAATGGAATTGTATGGTTCCACAGCAGCAGCTGATACTCGACGAGCCGGGTATACTGCAAATTCCAGCTTAGATTTTCTACCATAATCTGTACTCAAACGTTCCATGAGAAGTGAAGTAAAGCCTGAACCAGTGCCGCCACCGAAACTGTGAAAGATAAGGAAACCATGAAGGCCTGTGCACTGGTCGGAAAGTTTACGAATTCTGTCTTGCACCAAGTCCACAATCTCTTTACCGACAGTGTAATGTCCTCGTGCGTAATTATTGGCTGCATCTTCTTTACCAGTGATAAGCTGTTCTGGGTGGAAGAGTTGCCTGTAAGTGCCAGTTCTAACTTCATCTAAAATAGAAAAACAGAACCATTTTATCAGGGTCTTAACCAGGATTTGTGTAAACTGGGAGTGCAAATGCAAACTCAACAAACATTTTCAGTTTCAAAAGTTTTGATACAACCCGCACAGACTGATTTGGTACTAGGCCACCTAGCGGGTGATGTCAGCACTCATTTAGTAACTATGATTTTCTTTCCCAGAATTGCCCGTTATTGAGATCGCTTGATATTACTTCAAACTCGGCTGGTATGACGTTGAGATCGGCCGATATGAACCAAGCTAGAGTTGCCCCCCCCCCCCCCTCCTTGGTGCGTTATTAAGCGCAGCCATTTTGCTTACATCGAAATCGTTAACCGTTATTCGTCGAAAGCAAGCAATCAGTAAAATTAGCGTATCAGGAAAATGAAGTAGTTTTGTATGATGGGAAATTAATGATGGCAATTAGTAAAGATGAGGTTGGTGAAGAGAACAAAGAAGGGAGTTCAACTCAAACTAACATTCGGAGTCGTAAGCGGAGATTCGTCGAAGTGTGAGAAGAGATAGTTCAGTTTTCCGAACGTGGCGGCTTCCCCAGTGGGGAAGTCACAACGTTCGGACAGCTGAACGAGGAGATGAGAAAACTTCTGACTTTGTGAAAAGAATGAAAAACAATAACACTGTTAGAAAGCTGTAATAGATCTGAGAACTTTTTGCACTTATTTGTTTTGGTTTAATAAATAAAGAGTCTATTATTTGGTTAGTTTCATATCGGCCCTCGATAACTTCACATGAGCATTCGGCCTTCGGCCTTCGGTCTCAGGCTGACATGAAGTTACCTCGGGCTGATATATCGGCCGATATGAAACTAACGAAATAATAACATCTGAACAAATTTGTAAACTTGCTAGACCAGGAAACGTGAAAACACAATTTACAAATTTTCATCTCATGGGACAACAACTATTTTACACGGTGGTTCATGAACAGTCGCTTTGCTTGTTGGTTTCTCAAGTTTCTAGTTCTACATTATAAGTTATTGTGATGAATTGACGGTAATATGGTCTGAGGTTCACGGCTCGGAGCTTACGTTCAACCGAGACGCGAAGCGTCTCGATTGAACATACGCCCGAGCCGCAAACCTCAGACCATGTTACCGTCAGTTCATGATTATAACGTATATGTTCCAATAAGACACTACCCATAGCCCAAAACCTGCATCGTGAAAAACGAGAGACTTATTTACTAAATTTGTGATCGTTAAAGGTTGCCTTGTTCAAGGCAACTTTTAACGATCACAAGTTTAGTAAATAAACCTCTCGTGTATCCCACGACGGCACTGGATAAATAATCAATAAACCAGATAAACTCATTCCAACTCAGTTCAAATCGTAAATCGGTTTGTAATTTAAACAACACTTCACCCGGTACACCGTTTGCTGCACCAGTGAAAAATCCTGAAAAATGAAGCGGCTTGCTAGTCACTCCGTTGATGAAGCAATTGCGAAACGGATGACGTCATTTCAAATATTTCGCGTTGTGACGTCAGACGGTAACATTTGCTACTGGATCCGTAAACATAAAAGAAACTACGCCAGCTCTCATCCAATTAGAGGGCAAGGATTTTACTCTTATTGGAACATTATTAGACACTGGACAAGATGCAAAAACAGATATTGGAAATGCACATTGTGTTGATCTGTTTACTCTTACGGGGTCATCATTCACTTTATAATGAAGATAAAACTTGGTGTTCTTTAATTTTGGCTATGAAATACTGTTATGTAACACACTGTTGAAAAGGGCTTTGTGAGAATGTTATTCCTTGTTCATCTTTATTTACAGATCAAAGTGATGATGTATTCAGAGTTTGTGCCTTTAACGAGGGAAGAAAGTGTTACATGCACCCGTAGAATCTGAATGAAAAGCTTTTGGTTGAAGAGCCATAAGACATTAACAATACCGGTACTTAAATGGCTCTAGATGTGTTGTGTTGATATAACGCAGATATTGAAATAATAATGGTCGTATCGCCAGGTATCCCAGTATCGTGTTGTATTTTATATGTTAGCGGTGAGTTCATGTATTTAAATGTACACGTGAGTTGGTGGAGAATGGCATTTCTGTGGATGCATTTTTCAATGTGTATCCAATGGGGTCGAAACATGTGTGTCCAGTGCGTTTTGGGCCGTTGTGCTCATCGTATGGAATTTACCCCAAGTATTCAAAGGTTTTAAATCGTGTCTTGCGAAGCCGCGAAATTCGATTCGATTCGAAATTGTCTCGACGATAATCGGATTCGATTCGAGTGACGCTAATTGGGAAATTTTCCAAACGTCGAGTAGTTCCCCAAACTATACCAAGTGTCTCATCTTGAACTCTTCTTCTATCATCAGGTCCCCTATAAAGGAGACCTGATGATATAAGAAGGGTTCAAGGAGGTTTCACTTCCCAAACTACGTTGATTCCGTTTCCGTTTTTTGATTGACTTGTCCTCCAGACGAGTCGCCATTGAATACAACATTTGAATAGAGACTATAACAATATTTGCTATAATCTAGGGCGGTGAGAAGATGCAATATATATCACTTGAAAAGCGGCGAGTTTCGGTTGGAGATTCGGTTGGAGATTCGAAATCCTCCGATGGTTCGATTCGACTCGAAAACTGATATTCACAAATTCTCTAGTGTTAAAAGTATTCTCGTTCCATTTACGTTTAGATGGAAATTCTGAACGTCCAGCGAAACATTTCAATAAAGTGTTAACAAAAAATTCATTTATTGAAAAGACTGTCACTTACCCACAACTGTTGGCTCCAAGTCGACAAATACAGCTCGTGGAACGTGTTTCCCAGCACCAGTCTCACTGAAGAAAGTGTTAAAAGAATCTTCATTGTGTCCAATTGTTTTGTCGGAAGGCATCTGACCATTTGGCTGGATACCGTGTTCCAGGCAGTACAGTTCCCAGCATGCATTACCTATTTGGACACCAGCTTGTCCAATGTGGATTGAGATACATTCACACTGAAGAAAGAGAAATGAATACTGGACCTTGTGATTCTGTAGATTCTGTTTTAGCCCCTTGAAAGAGTTGTGGAAATAATAGTCTACAGTTTTGAAACTCTTCATGGTGAAATTTACCTAGTTTGTGTATGACAGGGTGGTGATAGGTCCCTTTTATTCTCTTCTACCTAACAGTGTCAGAGAGGTGTTTGTGACAGTGCTCGGAGTAACTTTGTTAGTCGGGAAGATTTGTCAGTAATGGACTGTACTCACGTATCTGCCCTCCAACTGTTGGAAACTACCATGGGGGCAATGACAGAGTAATGTTTTTATGAGTCACAGAGAGCTGGTGTGTGCTTTCTTGTACCTGTGATGGAGGTCTCCTTGGTAATGGCCATACAGCAGCAAAGGGCTAACAAAACAAACTCGTTTGATAAACTTACACTTATTAATAACTAATCGAGGTCCCCGTGCTGTTCATGATTATTCCACTAGCTCCCCGGGCTCCCAGAGTTGCTGTGGTTGGAGGTTTTACCATTACGGCAACATCACACGCAATCGGGACCCATCCCATGTCCCTTTTGTGTTAAAATTACTTCAGGTGACAAATTTCAGCTTGATATCTGTAAATGTGGGAGTGCATCCGGGCGTTGTATGAAAGGTTGATGGATGAACGGTTAAAACAACTATGTAGCTAAAATTCCTCCGTCATGTTAGTCATAATAAAAATGCCCCTTAGGTACCAAATTTCAGCTGCATATCTCTGGACATATAGGTGTGCATACCGTTGATGTTCTGCTTCAAGTGTTAACACAACGTTGAATGTAAATCACTCGAAATCCTTCAAAACTCATTTTAAAGCAGAAAAACGTCACTCAGATAGACTTTCACCCTAACCGGGGTCAAAGTGTCATGACGCTCAAGCGGAGATTTTCTTCTTTTTTCCATAAAACTCATTTTAAAGCAGAAAACATCACACAAATAAAAATAGACGCTCGCCCAATCCCGTGGTCAAGGGACCATATGGATATGGGGGTGGGGCCCACTGGGAGGGGTGTGTGTGCAAATACCATTTATCGGCAAAGCTTGTATCCCACCTACCTAGCATGTAATGGGATTTGACTTAATAGGTATTATTAATAACTGGGGAGCACAATTTGTTACTCTATTAACTAAAATCTTCTTAGCGTCTCCAAGCTGCCATAGTTACCAACAAAACAAAGCAGTTTAAAGAAAGCCGTATTTTGGGTGATTGAATACAAACCAATTTTCTGAACTCAGAAATTATTGTTGATCATGACGATATCCTCAAGTTGGGAGCACAGGCTATGCCCCTCAAACTGTTCTCAAAGGGTTAACAAAACAAACTCACAATATGCAGCTTGTCTATACATTACTTATAATCCAATTACAGCTGCATTCAGATGAGAGTCGGTTTTCTAGAGAAATCTGTGTACTCATGCCTCTACAATTGCGACCAACACAAAACACACGGTCACCGTATTCAAATATCAACAAACTTTTGATAACCTCACACTTTATTTATAACTAGCTGAGGTCGCCGTGCTATGTACGATTATTCCACAAGCTCTCCAGGCTCCCAGAGTTGCTGTGGTTGAAGGTTTTGCCGTTGATGCAACATCAATCGCAATCGGAACTCATCCCACGTCCCTTTTCTGGTATAATTATCTCACGTGACAAATTTCAGCTCGAGATCTGAAATTGTATGATCGCAGTGTTGTACGAATGGTTGATGAATGAAGGGTTAAAACAACTATGTACCTAAAGCTTTCCTGTTATGTTAGTCCTCATAAAAATACCACATGAGTACAAATTTCAGCCCCATATCTCTGAACATGTAGGTGTATATGCCGGTATTTTTCTGGTTGATATGTTAACACAACGTTGAATGAAAAATCCAAGCAACCCATGTAACGCCCGCTAAAAACTGAACCTCACGCACAACTGTCAGCGCAATATCTCGATATTTGTACGAGTGCAACACGTTTTTTCTCTGCTTGAATATTTCATGGTTGAAGGGTTAATGGTACGTCACATAAAAAACTCACCCTGCCCATGTTATTCCCGATTAAATATTACCCCCAGGTGACAATTTTCAACTCAATGTAAAAATGAAAATGTAGGAGTGGTTTAGTCAGAGAGTTAAAGCAACGTCAGCCACAATCGAGGCCTGTCTAATGTCCCTTTGACGTTTGTTGATCAAATTACCTTACCCGGTATAATTGCCAGTAGATACAAATTTAAAATCTAGATCAGCTGTTGCATGTTGGAGTCGAACAATGTGCGGCGTTGCACGGGTTGACATCAGACGCAAACGAGATCACTCCCATGTCCTTTTCCTGATCAAATTAAAATAAAATCACTTGAAATCCTTCAAAACTCATTTTAAAGCAGAAAAACGTCACTCAGAAAGACTTTCAGCCTAACCGGGGTCAAAGTGTCATGAATCTCAAGCGGAGATTTTCTTCTGATACCTAAATGAACACTTGCCCTAACCCGGGGTGAAGGGGTCATGGGGGGCGCGGTGGCTCAGTTGATAGAGGTGCAGGCTGCAAGCCGAGAGGTCCTCGGTTCGAATCCCACCTGCGGCAGCCGCGTTGTGTCCTTGGGCAAGACACTTCACCCCGATTGCCTACATGGGGGCACGATGAAGCTGTGTACTGAGGCGTACTGCACGTCGATGGTGCGCATGTCTTCAACCAATCTAACCCTGCCTGTGCTGGGGTGCAGAGTTCAGAGTTACGATGTTGGGGAGCTGACAGCTGCTCGTCGTTGCTCGGTGGTTCTCTCCGGGTACTCCGGCTTCCTCCACCCGTAAAACTGTCACGGTCACGATTAGCCATTGTGCATAAGTATGTGACCTTAAACACCAATAAATAAATAAATAAATAGAAGGGGTCATGAGTGTCATATGGCGATTTTCTCTTGTTTTTTTTCATAAAATCACTCGAAATCTTAAAAAAAAACCCAGATTTTGTAGAAGAAAAAAAAACTTCACCAAAATTGGCCCTCACCTTAACTGGTATCAAGTGATTTTTCTCCTTTTTTGCATAAAAAATAACTCGAAATCCTTCTAAACATAATGTTAAAGCAGAAACAAATCACCCAAATTGACCCTCCCAGAAATGGGGTCAAGGGGGCATGTTGATTTTTTTTTTCTTTTTTCCATAAAATCCCTTCAAACCCATCAAAACTCGTTTTAAAGCAGAAAAACATGATCCAAATAGACCCCCCAACTCGAGGTCAAGGGGTCATATGCGATTTCTTCTTTTTTCCCCAAAAGTCACTCGAAATCCTGAAAAAAAGCAGAAAGAAACATCGTCCAAATTGATCCTCGTCCTAACTCGTGTCAAGGGGTCATAAGGGTCATGGCGAATTTCTTTCTTTCCCTTTTTACATATGTCAAAACTCATTTTAAAGCAGGAAAACATCATCCAAATAGACCCTCTCCCTTACTTGAGGGTCAAAAAGTCATAAGTGTCATGCAGTGATCACTCGAAATCCTTCAAAACTCATTTTAAAGCAGAAAGAAAATCACCCAAATTGACCCTCACCCTAACCTGGGTAAAGGGGTTATAATGATGAATTTCCTTTTTTGCATAAAACCTCTTGAAATTCTTCAAAAATCATTTTAAAGCATAAATACATCATTCAAAGAGACCACAGCTCTAACTCGGGGGTCATGGAGTCATAAGGGTCATGTTGTGATATTCATTTTTTTGCAAAAATAGTCCTTCAATAGTCATTTTAAAACAGAAACAAAAATGACCTTTTCCCTAATTCAGGGTCATAAGGGTCACACGGTGATTTTCTTCTTTTTGCATAAAATCACTCATAATCCTTCAAAACTCATTTTAAAGTAGAAAAACATCACTCCAATAGACCCCCACCCTAACCAGACGGGTCATAAGGTTCATATGGAGATTTATTTTTTCATAAAATTATTCAAAACTCATTTTAAAAAAAAGACAAGAGGCCCCACGGGACCTCAGCGCTCACCTTGAACAGAACACAATATAAACAGAGTCAAGGAATGAGTCTACATTAAGCAATCCATCTCCATAGGATACATTGTCAGTCCTTGAGCCCCTAAGGAATGACAAAAATAATCCGAGCATCATGCCTCTTCTTCAGTTGATCATAATGTAAAATGTAGAGCTCCCCTATGAAGCCCCTTGATACAACCTATGTGGATTAATCTTAGTTACACACCTCTGGAGGGTACTGAATACAAAATTTCTAATTCTTCAGCTACTTGGCTAATTTCGGCTCCCATAGGGAGCACAAATATTTACCCAAGCTCTCGATTTGGTCAAAGTTGAAACTGACCTCCCTAGAGATGTTGTATACCAAATATGAAAGCATTCTGAGTGTTGGATCTGAAGAAGAAAAATTTTAAAGAATTTTCTTTATATTGCACTAAGTTAAAATTTGGACTACCATAGAGAGCCCAAATATTAACTTACGGACCCGATTTGGACAAACTTGAATCTGGCCTCCCCCCCCCCCCCCCCCTCCCAGAGATGCTGTATACCAAATATGATTATTATTGGCATTCTGACTAGTGGATCTGAAGAAGATTTTTGATGAAATTCCCTCATATTGTACTAAGTAAAATTACAGGTTTCCATATGAAGCCCAAATATTAACCCAGGCACTCGAATCGAACAAACTTGAATCTGACCCTCCCCCCACCCCCACCCCCACCCCCACCCACAGAGATGTTGTATACCAAATATGAAAGCATTCCGACTCGTGGGTCTGAAGAGGAAGATTTTTAAAGAAATTTCCTCATATTGCACTAAGTTAATATTTGGACTACCATAGCGACCCCACATATATACCTTGGGATTCGATTTGAACAAACTTGAATCTGACCCCCCCCCCCCCCCCCTCCCCCAGAGATGTTGTATACCAAATATGAAAGCATTCTGACTGATGGATCCGGAGAAGAAGATTTTTAAAAATTATCCCCCATATTGAACTAAGTTAAAAGTTGGGCTTAAATATTAACCTAGGGACTTGGTTTGAACAATCTTGAATCTGACCCTCATAACAATGATGTATACCAAACATTAAAAGATTCTGACTGGTGGTTCTGAAGAAGAAGATTTTTAAAGAATATTCCCCATAATACCCTAAGTTAAAAATTCTGGCTCCTGTATTGAGCCCAAATATGAACCAATAGGCTTTATTTTAACAAACTTGTATCTGACCTCCCCCCCCCCCCCCCCCCCCCCCCTATGAATGCTGTATACCGAATATCAAAAGATTCTGACCATTGGTTCTGGAGAAAAGATTTTTTTAATTTTTGTAAAAATGCTGACTCAGCATTTTTTCGATGCCCTCTGCAGAACACCCTGACATAACCGATGGCCATTTTTTTTTAACCATTCAATTCTACTGATCCTAAGGATGCTTCATACCAAATAACAGATCTCTGTTCCATGTGGTTTGTGAAATATGGGCGTTTGAAAATATTTCTAATTTTAGCTCCTGGGGTTCCCATGGGGATGCGGGAATTTTTCTTTCTTTTGCACAAGTCAAGAACTTATGACCCAATAATACCAAAAACCAAATTTGGTTCAAATCGGACCATCGGTTCAGAAAATAGAAATTTTGGACGGGACCAAAAATCTTACCCCTCCCATTACAAAGCCAAATATTGCTTCATGAACTTCGTTTGAACAAACTTGATTCTATACCTCAAAAGGAAGCTCCATAATAAATATCAAGTCATTGTACCCACTGGTTCATGAGAAGATTTTAAAAATATTTTAGAGCATCTTCCCGCACCCCCTCCCTATGGGGCTGGGCATGTTGAGTTAAACAAATCTGCAATGCCCCTTCGGAACCATCACTCACACAAACTTTCACTTGAATGGGCCCGGTGGTTATGGAGGAGAAGACTAAAACATGGCGTTGACGGACGACGCACGGAGAGCGATGAGATTAGCTCAGCTTGACTTTGTCAAGGTGAGCTAAAACCCCATCACAAAAAACACACCCTGCCCTAATACGTGGCCAAAGGGTTATACGAGGGTTATTTATTTATTTTTTTTTTTTTTGGGGGGGGGGGGGGTGGGGGTGCAAATACCAGTTCTCAAGCCTTTGACTTGACAGGCATTCTTAAGAACGGGATAGCAAAACGTGTTACTCTATTAACTAAAATCCTATTGGCACTTCTAAGCTGCCATAGTCACTAGCAAAAACAGAACAGTTTAAAGCGCAACATCATCCGGGTGATTGAGTACAAACCAATTTTCTGAATTTGAGAATTCTTGTTGTTTCATCTTGTCCCCAACTCATGTCTATGCCCCTCAAACTAATCCTAAACACAGGTAGCCCAGCAACTTTATATGTATGCCGTTCCACTATGATCACGGAAAACAATGTGTTAATCCTTTATTTCTCAGTTATAAGATCTATGATTTTAAAAATGATCATGTTTGGCGGTCATTTTGGACTCATTTTGAATAAAATCGAAATTTCTTTTGAATTTATGATCATGATACGTTGCATTCTTATTATTCAGTCCATTACTGGTGTTCTGCTAATTCAGCGTCCCTAGATTGTAGGCCAAAATGTCCGATTTCCATTCCCATTTTAATGTTTTGGACAATTCTGTCAGAAAAATCATTTTGGTGAACCTTTGTTTCCAGATGGTTATGAAAAAGTGTATTTGTGACAAATCGGTGAAAATATCAGGTCATCCGACCATTTGGACCAGGAGACAATGGTCAATGAAAATTTGGGCGTTTTTGAGCTGGGTCTGGCAGAAAAAGGTTAACGGCAAAAGTAAAAAGCTTATTTCCAGTATAAAGTATAGTCATCTATGGTCTATGTTTTAACGAAATCTGAAAGAGCGTTCACGAGAATTCCGCCTTTGAAAAGTGTTGGAAAAAAGAAAGAAGAGGGGAAAAAAAATCCCGTACAATAACAAATGTCTTTTCCTTTCAGGAAAAGCCACATAATAAAGATGCCATATGTGCAAAGCTATGAATACGAATGGTGTCAGACATTCGTCGGTACATTTGTATGCTAACGGGTCCAATGTGTTTGGCCCAAGGTGTTTTCTGTTTTTCTCTTCTCTTCCCTCTCTCTTCATTTCGCCATTGAACAAACTGCCCAGTGACAAACCAATGCGAACTGTAGACTCTTACACGAATCGAAAGTAACATGATTGGTTCCCTGATTCAGTTCTCAACACGGCTTTAACCACATGCGGCTTCTGCATTCTACTAAATTGTTGAGAATTGAATCAACTCGTGTAATAGTTTTGGTAGAGAAATCATGAGTAAATCTTCATTTTACTTTGCTTACTCTTCATCCGGGAATACAGGGAAGAATTCTGTCGGAAAATGGTAAGTTTTTGTTGGACTTCATTCCGTTAATCCTTTACCCAGCGTAACGGCCAAAACCGGCCAGCGCTATTCTCAAAAATCGCCAATTAATTTTCATTATTTTTTCATTTTTTGTCTCAAAAACATAGGTTATGACCTCTCGTTGGAACGAGCTCGACGAGGGGTCATAACCTATGTTTTTGAGACAAAAAATTAGTTATTCAAGAATTTTGTTTGCAAGTGTTGTCTGCTTTCCATGTTAGGTAAGGGTTAAATACAGTTCATTCCCGATACTGGAATACAGAAAAATGATTACTGACCCCATGAGGACAATATGCCTTTTCAATAGATACCCATTTTTATTTTGAATTTTGTTTTATTTACATCGTCTCATAGTACTGTCTTATTTGTATTACTACTAGTCGGCGCAAAATTTATGCCCCACCCCCCCCCCCCCCACCCCCCCAAAAAAAACCTCTTTTTACGCCAATGGAATTAACAAAATAATTTCTACGAAATATAAATTAATAGAAGTATTTCGCGACACCCCATGACTTTCTAGATAAAATCGAAACCTGTAATTTCATTTAACTCAATACCTCAGGACATTTTGGAAAAATTCGTTTTCCATATCCATAGTTGTGAGCCTGTCGAGTAAAAGTCCCATCGACCTCTTTTAACATGTGCTGAAGGTGGACTATTTTTTTTTAAATTATAGATTTATGTATGTTTTGTAAAAAGAACAAAACGAAAGATGGAGCAACCAACATGCTGGGCGGACACAATTCGTGAAGTACGAACGCACGAACCTTTATGCGAACTTAACGCTCACAGTTCTTTAACTCTTTACCTAACATGAAAAGCAGACGACACTCTGAAAAAAAATTCTTGAATAACTAATTTTTTTCTCCATTTTTTGTCTCAAAAACATAGGTTATGGCCCCTCATTGGAACGAGCTGGACGAGTTCGTTCCAAAGAGGGGTCATAACCTGTGTTTTTGAGACAAAAAATGAAAAAAATAATGAAAATTAATTGGCGATTTTTTGTGAATAGCGATGGCCGTTTTGGGTCGTTACGTTGGGTAAAGGGTTAACATTGTAAAAAACGTTGAGAGCAAACCAACCATCTCACAACATTTAACAGCCTCTTACTTAACGCTATGGACACGTTGTGAAAACGCTGCGACAACATTACTATATCTTATACCATTCAACAGGGGGCGCGGTGGCTCAGTGGAAGACTGTTGGGCTTTGATGCTAGAGGTCCCGAGTTCGACCCCCGTCCGGGACGATCCGTGTTGTGTCCTTCTACAAGGCACTTTATCCCGGTTGCCTACATGGGGGCATGATGACGCCGTGTACTAAGGCGTACTGCACGTCGATGGTGCACATGTCTTCAACCGCTGTAACCCTCCTTGAGCGGAGCTTGAACAGAGTTAGAATGTTGAGGAGCTGACAGTTGCTCGTCGGTGCTCGATGGTTCTCTCCGGGTACTCCGGCTTCCTCCACCCGTAAAACTGTCACGGTCTCGATTAACCATTGTGCATAAGTATGTGACCTTAAACTCCAATAAATAAATAAATAAATAAATACCATTCAACAACTTCTTACGTAATCCTTCACTCAGAGCATGTGATATCAAAATTTGATATTGTAATTATTTCTTTCAAAAGTTTTCAAAAACTTTAAACATAACCATAGTATGTCCCCTCTCATTGGAACGACCTCATCGAGCTCGTTCCAATGAGGGGTCACATGCTATGATTTTGTTCAGATTTTTTTAAAATATTTTTTTCAAATTGCTCAGTTTGGCGGATGCTGAATGATTACTGTTGTCGACACATGAAAACGTTGTGGTCCAGTTAACTAACAACGTTGAGGTTATATTGTGTTATAGCTGGGAGGTTACTATCTACCCGGGAGGGGACAGGATAAGATTTTGAATTTAACAATTTATTATATTCAGGAAACCTAGACGTTTTGTGAACGACTGTGAACGACTGGTTAATGTGAAACTACTCGTCAAATCTGAATTTCAATTGACAAGGTCACCGGACGAGTGGTGTTCTTGAATCCCGTTGTGATCCTAGATGGGATCACCGACATATATAGCTGCTGTATTTAGTAAATGGGGAAAAAGAGAAAAGGAGATCCGCCATTTCTTGAGAAGTTCAGAAAATATTTGGTCCAACAGGGTTAAATTATAACTACTTCTCTCCACCGGTTTGTTGTTTATTGTGTCGACAGTTGTCAATGGCCAAGTCTTCGTGTGCGCACAATTTATGTACATCGGTTCTAGCTCTTTATTTGACGTTACGGCCATAACCAGTTGACGCTATTCACAAATATCGCGATTCAAATTTTATGATTTTCAATTTTTGCCTCTAATATACATAGCTTATGAACCCCCACTGTAACGACCCCGTTACGTTCATTCCAATGATGGGTCATAAACTATGTTTCTGGGCGAAAATGAAACTTCATGGGGAATGTGCCGAGTACCATCTCCCTCATTCCCGTCATAAGTGCTTAAAAAACTAATATAACATACTAAAACACTGTTGACTGAGGCTAGAATTGAGTCTGAAAATTATACATTACCAGATTCAATCATTTCAAGATGGGACCGTCTTGTGGAAGATAGTAGTCAAGCAAATGCCCCCGGTAAACAACCAGCAAACTTTAGCAATTGGAAAATTGACGTAATTCGTGAAGACTTGAAAACTCGCCACCTTAATACTTTTCTAAATGATATTTACAATAATGATAAGAAGGCCGGAAAAAACAAACTTAGAACCTATAGAGAGTTTAAAGACATTTATAACATAGAAGTTTATTTACTGAACACAACTTCGGAACATGCCAAAAATATGTTCACCCAGTTACGTATTAGTAATCACAACTTAATGATTGAAAAGGGTAGGCATATGCAGCCCCCATTACCTGTACATAAAAGGTTATGTAAGGTCAGTAACAATGGTAATATAGAAAACGAATTGCACTTTGTTATGGATTGTAAGAGATATGACTCTATACGTGCTGACTCCTATCGCAAAATCGAGAGAGAATATCCAGATTTTGTTGGTATGAGTAGCTCTGAGAGATTCGTATGTCTTATGAAAAATGAAATCCCGCACTGTGTGGTATCATCTGTAATATGATCCGACAAATGTTTGAATGCAGAGAATGCTTACTTGCGGCATAATACCAATTAGAATGAAATCATTAGCTATAACATGCACCAACTAAACATTAGTGTTTATGGTTTCAAGCATATTTTGCTATTTCCTGGTATTATTGTTACTAATTTCAATGACGTGCAATCTGCCTTGTTTTTGGTGTTCTTGCAATAAATATTATCTTATCTTATCTAAATTTTAGGATCAGTGGCTGCGTGAATGTTTTTCACCAGGAAGAGGGTGGAGGAATCTTAACTCTTCTCTTGTCCGTGGGGGCGGAGGAGCCTGAAGAAACAAGTATGAGTAAATTTGAGTTTATTTTAGCTTGTTTACTTGACTGCTTGTAGGAGAGGGTAAATATGCCCATGTCCCGGTAGCGTCGACACTGGTAGGAATATTCAGTATATTGTAGATAAATATGATAACCAAACCTCTCCTCTACACTACCTTTCATCATCAGCCAAATTTTATTTCAAACAGAACCATGAGACTGTTACTACTCTGAATGGTATCGTTATTCTAGTTGTGGTGTTGACGAGACACGAAGGGTTGACTGAGTGAAATGTTCGATCATACAAAGCTTTACACAAATAATATAAAGTGCGCCCATTTTCGATAGAGAAAAGGGAAGCATAAGCAACCGAATCGCCCTCAATGCTAAAAATCCGACGAAATTAGGCCCTACTCGTGTTTTTCAGCCTTACAATTCTTTTCAATCTTGAGGTGGGCCTGATCAACATGTCTGATCATGGCTGCTGGTTGTTAAAATTGTTCACATGACAACTATTATTTGTGGTTGATGGAGTTGATTTTGGTAGAATTTATTCATCAATTATTTTTCTGTTACAATTTATTGGAGAATGTCTGCAGGCAATCTCCAATAAATTTTAAATAAACAAGTCCTTATGACCAAAAATTTTGGTTTCTCCATTGTCAATTTTTTCGAGTTGCCTCCCTGGGATCGAGACCGTGATGATAATATCCCACTTGCGAGCGTTTGATGACGGACAGACGTCGGGCGGACGAACCATCGGGTAAACTAATAACATTTGGACTTGAGTAGCTCGCTTTTCAATCGCAGCCAAAAACTTGGAACATGAACGTTTGATCGAAACAGATCTTCATCACGACTGGAATACAGACAAATAGAAAGAATTCTGTAGGCCTACCAGCGCTTTTCAACAGAACCGATACACTCAATCAAAAACGCTTTAATATCACAAGCATCAAATACAATTTGAATTTATTTATATTCTAACCGGTTATAACACTTACCATAATGATTGTGTGACTTAAAAACTGCGTATGCAAGTGCACTGTACCCCTAAATGATCACAGCAGACTTAATGTGTCCGAAGGCGAGATTAATAATGAGGTAACAAAATCAATGGTTACATACAGCCGGGAGTGCTATTTATAAAAAAAAATCGACATGATTCAGATCGACAGTAGTAATATCTATATTTATCTTGTTTACCCATGCAGGTGACAGAACCCACAAAACGAGTGAGTCAGATATTATTGAAAATGTTTCAATAGGTATCACAGTACTAAATATTTTCCCACAGGTCAGGGGCGTCGCTAAGATTTCCTATTGGGGGCATAATTATTTTGTATGGGGGTGGGAGGGGGGGCTGGTCGATATATGCCGCAGGCATATCCGAAGGTCGTAGGTCTTAGGTGGGGATCGGTACAGGAAGGAGTAGGTCCCTCACATTGTTGGGGGTTGGGAGTCCCCCCCCCCCCCCTCCCGAGAAAAGTTGTAAAATTCAATGCCTTGAGAGAATCTGGGGTCCTTTGGTGCTTTAATTTGAAAATTTTCACGAGGTCAGGTTGGCCCATTGTTCACACACAAATCATGAAATTCATGGAAATGAATACTGGTCTAAATATCACAGGCGAGCAGGCAGGCAGCGATAAATGCAGGCTTGTAGGTTAAGTGTACTCTGTAGGGATATTCATTATAATACAAATATAGTTTCCAGGTATACCCCTGTGATTATCACAGTGCAATAATATAAGCACGGACAACTACACACCGCCGAAGTAAATGTTTTGCTGCCTAAGACGTACCTTTGTCACAAAGTAAGTTACGAAGGTATTAGCCCAGTCACTACCTGCGACTTTATACTACATCATACAGAAAGATACCAACAACTCACTGCATATCCAGTTACTGACATCGAAACTGATTTTATGTTTGCCACAGTCAACATAATTTTGTAAGCAACGGAGATTACGTGTTCATATCATTACAGTCGTTATTTTTCTGGTCTGATACATTTCCTTAATTTTCCCATTTTGAGGGTTGGGGTGGGGTGGGGGGCTGTAATTTTTAGGGGGCTGGGATGGTTTTCCTAGTTACGCCACTGCCATAGGCGACCATTATAACCTTCAGGCGAAAAAAAATATGATCGCATCACTCTGATGGCATTCAAATATCTTTGTCAAGTATAGCCCTTCAGACATTCTTTTCTAACCCGAAAACAAGGGGTCGTGCAACAAATAAGAGAGTAAAACTGACAGGAAGGGAAGTACCGGTCACGTGCACATATTTTTCAGGGAATTCCCAACAAAAACAACCAATAGTCAATTATATTTTTTAGGTCCAAAAAGTATCAAACTGCCCTATTTATCTGGAATATTCAACAATAATGCAAGATGGCAGTGGAATGCTTCAAATGTTTATTGAAACAATATATACTACTCAAAGTTTGCTAAGCACCAAGTATATCCAACTACCTTTTTTACGTTTTAGTTGAAATATTGTTATGAAAAGTGTATATATTTTATATTTAATTATATCTTTAATGATATAAGCACAGAAATTGAGATTTTGTTTGTGTTTAACATTATTTTTTAGCTTTTAAATACGATAACCATGGAAAATGGATATTATTGGTAAAAGAGGAAATTTTTCAAATTTGCCAAAAAGTTGACGGTGCGAACTGATATGGGTTCAATATCGAGTATGAGACCCATTATTGTTAATTACAGCTTGACAAGGCCTTCTCATGCTGCCAATCAGGTTCCAAATGGTGCTTTGTGGGATGTTGATCCATTCTTGGACCAGCATGGCACCAAGCTCCTGGACACTTCTTGGTTGGACTGGACGGACTGAAATTGCAAGCTGCAACTCATTCCAGACATGTGCGATTGGATTGAGGTCAGGGGAACTTGCTGGCCAGTCCATACGCTCAATCCCCTCCCTCTGTCGGTACTCCTGGACAGCATGGGCAACATGAGGACGGGCATTATCGTCCATCAGAATGAATCTATCACCTACTGCACCTGCATACAATCTGACGTGGGCATCCATGATCTCATCAATATACCGCTGTGCAGTCAATCTACCACGGTTAAGGACACAGAGCTTTGTATGTCCATCCCAGCTGATGCCGCCACAGACCATTATTGACCCTCCACCATAGCGGTCATGCTCAGCAATGTTGGCTGCATGGAATCGCCCTCCTGGTCTTCTCCATACCTTAGAACGCCTATTTCTGTGTTGTCTAGGCAGTACCCTGACTCATCTGTAAACAGGACAGGTCGTCAATCTTCTCTGGTCCATCCAACGTGATCCATGGCCCATTCATATCGTGCCTGGCGGTGGTTCTGGGACAGCTGAATGCGAATACATGGTCTTCTCGATCGGAGACCACCTTCGTGCAACCTTGCCCAACCTTGCCCGGATAGTCTGCGTCGCAACATTTACCCCGGATGCATTCTGAAGGTCACTGCGAAGCTGGGTTGCTGTGTCAAAGCGGTTCCTATACGGGCCTGATTGATCAAAAACCGGTCTTCAGCTGCAGATGTTGCCCTGTCTCTTCCACCACCATGTCGTCTGACTGGTGTGCCATACTGCTGAAATCTTGCCCAGGCTATGGTGATACCCGTATGGTGCACACCAAGGGCTTCACCAATCTGACGGTGGGTAGTCCCATGTTCCACCATCCCTACAGCCCACCACATTTCTGCTTCAGACAAATGTCTTCTTACATTTGCATTCGCCATATTCAATCATTAAATCACAAGGGTTTGTGTTGAAATGAAGACTGAATACCCTACACATCTCATATCCACCAAAAATATCGCAAATGTGTCACAAGAAAATTTCACAATGATGTGTCAAATATGTGGTGCTTAGCAAACTTTGAGTAATATATTTTCCCAAGGTTGGTTAGTTTTTGAGATTGCATCATTTCGAGGCGGGTGACACCAATTCAAATATTTACTTCAGTGACACCAGTAATTATTGGCAGTGGAATGAAGATTAGTGGTGAATTTTGGATATCTTAACCCCTGTTGCAGGAAACACTTCCCGCCTAATTAAACTGTTCACTTTTAACTGACTCCAAATCGGAATGTGGCGCGTCGGACTTCTGACCATGAGGTCGTGCGTTCCAGACTGGCTAGTCATTTGCACTGTATCTCTTAACCCTTTACCAAACGCGCAGGATATCAAAGTTAAATATTTTAAATATTTTTTTTTTAAATTGTTTCAAAACATTTCAACAAAACTATATCACGTGACCCTTCTTGGAACGAGCTCGTTCCAACAAGGGGTCACATGATATGATTTTGTTGAAATTTAAAAAAAGTAATCTTTTTACAACTTCTCAATTTGTAAATTACGCAGGCGGATGTGGTCGTTTTGTTAGGTAAAGGGTTCAACGAGACACATAACCCCTTTCCTCGCACGGCTTATAGACGACACTTTTCAATTTATTTAAATTATTTATTTTTTCTTGAATAACTAAAATTTTTCAATTTTCATCTCAAAAACACAGTTTATGACCTCTCATGTAATGAACCCCGTCCATTAAGGAGTCACAAGCTATATTTTGGTGGTAAAAAAAAAAATTAAAACGTTAAAATATGAATGGCATTTTCATGAACAGCTGCTCGGATACAATCGGTACTTCAACTTAACCCTTTAACTAACGAATCAACAGAATAATTTACAAATCGTGCAGTTGAAAACCACCAATTATTTTTCAAAAACATTTTAACAAAACCATACCATGTGACCGGTCTTGCTAGTTCCAATGAGGGAGTCACATGATATGGTTTTGTTGAAATTTTTTAAAACATTTTGAAAAAATGTTAAAATAACAAATTTTGATATCGTGTACGTGTGGTAATGGGTTAAAGATTAAATTCACCTGAGTTTGTTTTTTTTTTTTGGTGGAGGGGGGGGGGGGGGGGTACGTCGACGGTGGTCAGTGTACACATGTCTTCAACCAATGTGCATCGAGATCCAGCTTCGTTTGTGATTATCGATTGGTAAGTTGAGTAATGTCTGATAACTAATTGCTGCTGCTTTGTGGTTCTCTTCGGGTCTTCTGGCTACCCCCAAGTTGGCTGACTCGCAAGCCAGAAAATAAGCAGACTGTCATCTGCAAAATGAGGTCCCTAGAGGGTGAATTTAGTGATGCTACCCTGCACAGCAGGGTAGCATCACTAAGTTTACCCTCTGTGAACCTCAATCTGAATCAGGGTCTCAAAACTAAACAGAAAGAGGTACCCAGAGGATAAATTGGCCCACTGTATGGGATAGCATCATCAAATTCACTCTGTGGGGACCTCATTCTGCAAATGTCAGACTGCTTATTTTCAGGCCTGCTGACTCGACGTCGTCGTGGCTGTTGAAATCTCAATGAATGAATAGATAAAAAAAAAATAAAAAATAAACAGGTCAGTAAATTAATCCCTTATTGGAACACCATTCTGCTCACTCGTTCAAGATTAGGATCATTAAATGTGATCTATAGAAAACAAAGAAGAATTTGCAAAGAAAAAAGCCGTTCTGTTTATTGTTGAACAAGTTTGATTCTTCTGAAAAAGAGTCTACATATAGATTCAAGATCAGAATGCACCCCTGTATTTCTTCCTATCTGTCAATCTGTAGGTCCGTTCGTCCGTCTCTCTCTCTCTCTCTCTCCCTCACTGAAAAAATTTTGAAAGCGGGATCCTTTAGCCTGCTTAGTCAATATTACCACCCATCAACAACAACCAAATAAAACAACAATTATTTATTTATTTATTCATTTATTTTCGAACCGAATAAAACAACAAAACAACCATCAAGGCAATATTCACGTCAAGAAAAAACAACAACCGATGAGCAGGAACTTGTCTAATTGTTCTTGGTTCAGTGGGGCGCCCCTCCGAACCGAAATCCCAACTCCATCCCAACCCGCTCCCCGACTACCGAACATTCAACATTTGACAAAACCATTTGTAACACCCCCCCCCCCCCCCCCCTCCCGCGAGAATTTTCCGCCGCTCTCTGTGAAGGTTTGAGTGAAGAGTCATAAGTTATAATCTGGGGGACACAAGTAACTGTTATTTTAAATTTAAAAAATAATTAATCATTAGTACTGTAAATACCGGCATGTTAAATGGGGCGCTCAACCTTTGATTTTCAGATTTTACACATGTTAGATGGGGATAATAAACTTTTATTTTCAGATTTTACGCATAATTTCCGTTTTAACAGGATGAATTGCTTCTAAAGTCTATTGAACCCAATTGGGATCATATTCACTCAACCTAATTGATTTGGGTTGATTTTTAACCCAACTGATTTTAGAGTGTATTGGGGAGAGTGGCTCTGGAGCAATTCCAAACAATCTGTAGAAGTTGTTTGCTCCATATTAAATTGGGTACATTCCATTCTACATTTTGTTAATCAGCATCTTTGGTGTTAACATGCAGAATGAGACAAAGAAGTTCGCGTACTCTCACCTCAATGACCAAAACACCTACCCAGCCCCTCCCTGCGTCACGTATATTTGATTGTTTGAATGGATCTACAGTAAAATGTAACAGACAAGTCGTCTCCTGAGTTCCAATGTGTTCTATGTGCCAGTAGGCACATAGAACACATTGGAACTCAAGAGACGAAGTGTTTTGTGATATTCCAATTTTAATAAATGGATGGAGTCTACGATAAAAGTCGACGAAGATCAGTATTTTATAGTGCTGCCCAGTGATCATGTCATGGTCGAAAAAAACATTGCTCATTTTGTCCTCTTGTTATTTCCGAGTTTTAAACCTTCATCCAACGTAACTTCCAAAACTGAACAGTACTATTCGTAAAAAAATCGCCATTCAATTTTCATTACTTTTTCATTTTTCGCCTCAAAAACATAGCCTACGACCCCTCATTGGAACAAGCTCGTTGAGTTCGTTCCAATGAGGGATCATAAGCTACGTCCTTTGAAAAAAAAATTAAAAATAAGTTATTGAAGAATTTTGTTTGCAAGAGTCGTCTGCCTTTCGTACTAGGTGAATGGTTAACTGGTTAAATGATGGAAGCCCATATTTGGGCTTTATTCTGAAGTGCAGGTACTGCAACCTAAAGGCATCATGTTATGTTGATATAGGGCTACTTCCTTGAAGTTGAAGTGAAACTATTCAGTATGTATGGAATTACCTTGTTACAATTTATGGGAGAGTGCCCCGACGCACTCTTCTCTAAATTCTAACATGGCAAAGAAATGAAAGCAATTTCTTACGACCCCGCAATATTTAGCCCTCTACCAGTTAAAGTTCTGAATGTAATGCAGTCAGTAGATTTTATTTTCGCCTTTCCAAGAACGTCTTTTTAAATGACTCATTGTTTCTGTCTCAATATTCCTCTCCATCCTCAGGTTTTTCATCCATAGTATCGGTTCCAACTTCCTCGTAATCCTTCTCCAGCGCTGCAAGATCCTCTCTAGCTTCACTAAATTCTCCCTCTTCCATACCTTCGCCAACATACCAGTGTACGAAAGCACGCTTGGCGAACATAACGTCGAATTTATGATCGAGTCGAGCCCATGCTTCGGCAATGGCAGTCGTGTTGCTCAACATGCACACGGCACGCTGAACTTTAGCAAGGTCTCCTCCTGGTACAACAGTAGGTGGTTGATAATTTATGCCTACTTTAAAACCTGTAGGACACCAGTCAACAAACTGTATCGATCTCTTTGTCTTGATAGTGGCAATTGAACTGCTCACATCTTTTGGAACTACGTCACCTCTATACAGCATGCAACATGCCATATATTTCCCATGTCGTGGATCACACTTCACCATCTGATTTGCTGGTTCGAAGCAGGCATTTGTTATCTCAGGAACAGAGATTCGCTCGTGGTATGCCTTCTCAGCTGAAATGATAGGTGCGTATGTGGCCAATGGGAAATGTATTCTTGGATATGGTACCAAATTTGTCTGGAACTCACACAAGTCGACGTTTAGTGCACCATCGAATCTCAAAGAGGCAGTGATGGAACTCACAACCTGAGCTATGAGTCTGTTAAGGTTGGTGTATGTTGGCCTATCGATATCCAAGTTACGTCGACAGATGTCGAAAATGGCTTCGTTGTCGACCATAAAGGCACAGTCGGAGTGTTCTAACGTTGTGTGTGTCGTCAGAATGGAATTGTATGGTTCCACAACAGCAGTGGATACCTGAGGAGCCGGGTATACTGCAAATTCCAGCTTGGATTTTCTACCGTAATCTGTACTCAAGCGTTCCATGAGAAGTGAAGTAAAGCCTGAACCAGTGCCGCCACCGAAACTGTGAAAGATAAGGAAACCCTGAAGGCCTGTGCACTGGTCGGAAAGTTTACGAATTCTGTCTTGCACCAAGTCCACAATCTCTTTACCGACAGTGTAATGTCCTCGTGCGTAATTATTGGCTGCGTCTTCTTTACCAGTGATAAGCTGTTCTGGGTGGAAGAGTTGTCTGTAAGTGCCAGTTCTTACTTCATCTAAAATAGGAATAAAGAACAATTTTACCAGGAGCATAACCAGGAGTTTTGCAAGCTGGAAGTGCTAAATGCAAAGTCCACAAACATTTTTAGTTTCAAAGGTTATGATATAACCCACACTGGGTTATTGTGTACTAGGCCACCTAGCGGGTGATGTCAGCACTTATTTAGTAGAGAAAATTTTCTTCCCCAGAATTGCACATTATCGAGATTGGTTGATATTACTTCAAAATCGGCTGATATCAAGTCGAGATCGGCTGATATGAACCAAGCTAGAGTTGTCCCCCTTGATGCGTTACTGAGCGCAGCCATTTTGTTTATAGCTAAATCGTTTACCGTTATTCGCCGAAAGCAAGCAGTCGGTAAAATTAATGATGGCGATTAATAAGGATTAGGTGGGGGAAGAGAAAAAAAGAAGAGAGTTCAACGCAAATTAAGATTCAGAGTCGTAAGCGGAGATTCGTTAAATTGAGAGACAAGATAGTTCAACTACCTGAACGTCACGGCATCCTCCACTAGGGTATCCGTGACGTTCGGAAAGTTGAACTAGGACAATGGGAAACTTCGGACTTTATGAAAAGAATGAGAAACAATAACACCATCATAAAATTGTAACAGATCTGAGAGCATTTAGTACTTATTTGTTTTGGTTTAACCCTTTACCCAACGTAACGGCCAAAACCGGCCAGCGCTATTCTCAAAAATCGCCAATTAATTTCAAAATATTTTCATTTTTTGTCTCAAAAACATAGGTTATGACCCCTCGTTGGAACGAGCTCGTCGAGCTCGTTCCAACGAGGGGTCATAACCTATGTTTTTGAGACAAAAAATGAAAAAAATTAGTTATTCAAGAATTTTGCAAGTGTCGTCTGCTTTTCATGTTAGGTAAAGGGTTAATAAATAAAGAGAGTATTACTTAGTTAGTTTCATATCGTAGAGATATCAGCTCGAGGTAACATAGTGTCACCCAAGTAGTAACCTTTAACTCTTTGAACCCTAGAGGCCGTTTTTCCGGCCAGGAACATGATACGGCATAACGTCATTAAATAGGGTGGCTATTAAATAAATGTGTCGGGTAGACCAATCAATATTTTCAACGTGCAGCCCCGAGACTGCACGTTGAAAATATTGATTGGTCTACCCCAAATAATTAATATGGACTCTTCTAATTGCTGCCATTGAACTGGTATGGAAGATACCACTAGAGTTCAAAGGGTTAAATACACTTATTTGCTAGAGCAGGAAAAACAATCTTATTTGACAGATCAAGCTCTTTCAAACAAGATTGATGTTGTTAATTTTCTAGTGCATTATGGGTAAAAGCTTTAAATTTTGATATTTCGATAGCAGTATGCAGAGGATTAACTATACTTTAACTTATTTATGCCAAGTAAAACAATCTGAAAACGAACAAACACATTCAATTCTTGTACAAATTGAGTGTACGATCGTTTTGTTTGACTCCAGTTCGCCTCAAAAGAAATAAGGAGAGCGGTGTATCGTTCCCCTGTATTACTAAACATTGGACAAGATGCAAAAACAAATACTGGAAATGCACCTTGTGGTCATCTGTTTGCTCTTACGGGACCACGATTCACTTTATAATGAAGATAAAACTTAGTGTTATTTGATTTTGGCAATGAAATGCTGTTATGTAAAACACTGTTTGAAAGGGCTCTGTGAGCCATTTCCAACAGTGTATTACACCACAGCCTTTCATGCGCTCAGTGAAAAACTTCACGGAATTCTCTGCACTAACACCTGACTTCATATTTGTCATGCGTAATGAGGACCGTAATGTATGCAGCATCATCTGTAACCTAGTTCATAAACTTACTGAAGAGAGAATAAGCGCGCCTAATGAATAGTCACGTTGTTCGCTATTTAGAAATGTATCGTCCAACTTACTATTATATCTTTTGTATCTTGTGAGTACATGAGCTGACATCAGACTCGAGTGGGTCTCACTCTCAATGGATTACATTAGGTTAGCTTAGCTTAGGTCAGCTCAGCTCAGCTCAGCTCAGCTTAGCTTAGCTTAGCTTAGCTTAGCTTAGCTAAAAAAAGAAGAAAACGGGTTACTTTAAAAAAACGTTTGCCTGAAGAAAAGATGGTAACCCGCTTTCATGTTGATTTATTTTCTAATTTGCGAAAGTCGCAATATGTAGAATGTTTGGGATTCTTTTAATGAATTCATTGTACTATACTCATTTGCCCATGACTGGTTTAATCCTTTATACCAGGCATGTTCGTAATAATTGGCAAATATTTTTTCTTGATAAACTGAACACCCCCCCCCCCCCTCCCCCCCTATTGGAACGAGCTATGCTTCAAAGTGGAAAATTTAAAATACAACAGCATTTGCTGGGTGGGTTTTGTATTTAACGCATGCCCCGGACGTACCCGTTACGTTAGATAAAGAGTTATTTCAATGGGAATATATACCCCAACCCAACCCCCCCCCCCCCCCACCAAAAAAAAAAAAGTTTATAGAATGACTCAAACAACATGTTTTTCCTTCATCTCCAACTGATATCAGATAATATATGAGTAACTAGCATGTAACGTGCTTTTCACCCCCCCCCCCCCCCCCCTTTTTTTTTTTTTTTGCTGACCATGTCGGTAAGATTTGCTTTACTGGTATAATGGAAACTCAATAACCAACGCCTGCATAGACCGTGGAGACTCCTCTAAACGGCGCTGGTATAACCAATTAGCTAAACTTTACTTTATACTTATGTGTTGGTAATGATATAGCCATAGATACTAAAAGTGATCTTAATCCCCAGCTAATAAATCAGTGAATGAATGAAAAACCAACCTTCACGCGCTTAAAAATAACACAAGATGTTTTGTATAATCTCAACCTCTGGTTGAAATATTTCCTTCTTTGAATCTCTGCAGTTTAGACATATGGACACCAAAATTACAGTTTTGTTCCACATGATCTTCATCTCAACCCGACCACCTTGACCCTCAAACATGACCCTTCCCAGGCCAAATATAAATGTGAAATGTCAAACGGTCCAAAATTTCTCGTTCAGACATACACATAGTGAAACACAGAATATACATTTTTGCCTTTTCAAAACCCTTAATTTTTACTTACGACCTTGACCTTCAAAGACAACATGTTGTTGCCCGTCAAGCAAACGGATATGTGACATCCCAATTTCTATCCTATTTAGATAAGATTTTTTTTTCTTCTATTAACCCGGGGTGTGTTTCACCAAGACATTTCCAGCGCACTTTTTTTCTTCTTTGCTCAAGCAGCATCCACGACATTGGAAAGTTGTTTGTCGGAAGTTTTGGGACTAGGTACTTTAGTGCTGCGTTTTGGATGGATAAATAAGATATTTAAATCCAGATATTATACTTGAAATGTAGTATACAATGGCAACGACGGGCCACACTCTAAAAAAACAATTCATTTTGGTATTCTAGGACACCAGCAGAAAAGGAGATACCTAAAACACCGAACATGGATAGCCTCCCCTGTATTTCGCTCTTATTACCAAATGGATGGTTGTGGAATACCTATCGATAAACATAAAAAAAACAACTTGAAGCTAATGCTAAAGCTATTTAAGGCATGTGTTGAACCAATTTTGCTTCATGGCAGCGAGGTCACTGCCCTTGACTGTATGATCAAGGATAACACAACTATTGAGAAAATAAATGAATCAGTTCTTCCTGAGAAAATACAAATTAAATTTGCTAAGTTATTATTAGGGGTGAATAGATCTGTGACCAATTTGGCCTGTCTTAGTGAACTTGGGGTATTTCCTTTATATATTACAGGCTTAAAAAATTGCATCGGTTTCTGGCACCACCTGATCAATCTACCAAAAAGTGCCCTATCTAGATGTGCATTTACTGAAGGCATCAACTCTGAACTTGCACTCGGTTTCTCCCACAAATTGAAAGTCCTACTAGATAGAATGGGATTTCGTCATCTGGTAGGTTGTAATTCTCCTACAAGAATCAGGAAATCTCGCTCTCACATTATAACAAAAATTAAACACAATTTCTTAGATTACTGGAGAAATGAATTATATAATGACACAGGCAAAGTAAACGGAAACAAGCTAAAATTTTTAGGAGGGTCAAACAAGAATACCTTCTTGATCCCTACCTTCTTACTAACCTGGATAAAGTCAATATTAAAACATTCACTAGAATACGCTTGAGTGATAGCAAACTCGTGATCGAAAAAGGTAGGCACAAAAAACTTGCCGTTGACAGGGACATTAACAAAAGAATTTACCCCCTGTGCAAACAAGGTACTGAGGATGAAAAACACTTTATTACTGACCGCCAAAGCCTCACAAATGAAAGGAATCATCTCTATTCCAGAATGTCCTCTGTTTATCCTGATTTTCAAAACTTCATTTGCCAAGACAAACTGGTGTTTATTATGAATTCCCAGGATAAAATGATTTACAACAAAATCAACTTGCTCGATGTACACAATATGTACACGAAACGCAACCAAGTAACAATGTCCTAATAAATAATAACACTTATTCAAGTTTCTATCTTAAGTATTCATGTATCTCTGTTCCATTCAATACTGAAAATGAAGCTTTTTGCTTTTTGTTATTTAACAGTAGTATATTCACACCTCAATCTTTGTGGATAGGTAACCTCCTCCCCCAACCCCCTTTAGAGTCACCATGAGTTATGTTAAATATCCTCCAAACTCAAACTCATTTTTAATCGCTGAAGATCCAAGAAAGTATTTTTGTTTTTGTTATGTTTCACATAGTGCGTGTTAATTATCTTCTATGTTTATTCATTGGAAACAGTTCCAATAACATGTTTTTTAATGTGGAATTCTAGTCCAATAAATCTATTTGAATTTGAATTTGAAATAAACAGAAGTTACGCTCCCTGCATATCCAGCACGTGAGCAACTTGTCCGCCAAGCCCGCGCGTCGTCTGTATCAACAATGGCGGTTTCGGTCGAAGCCAGGGTGCTCGAAAACGTGACTGAATGGCTCATACGGAGCGGATTGGATTACTTAGTGCAAACTGTATTTGATTTATGTGAGTTGCAGTGTATGTCCGTCATATCTGTTGAAGGTTATTAAAAGAACTGCATAACTCAATTTTTCTTCTTTGATTTTTTTCATAGCGACATGATTTGTTGTTATTTATACAATACATATATCCTGGCCCATGAGGAAGCCTGGTACTTCTGAGGTTTTTCATACTTCAGTCCGGTTCTTTGGATCCCACAATAAAGTACCAAACTTTTGGTTTTCTAGAGGACCAAAACGAAATACTAGACAGTTTTGGTTACTCAAAGTACCATTTATATACAGTTTGGTTTCTTTGAGTGCCAACAATGTTTTGGTTTCCTGGAGTATCATAATTTTGGTTCCCCACACGGGGCTAGTTGAGTACCACATTTGGTATCACAGAGTACCCGGAGTTTTTAGAGTGTATGGGTGGGGTAAGAGGCTGTAGCTCCTCATTTTTTGTGGGCTTATCGGAAAATACCCTAGCCCCCCCCCCCCCTCTCTCTCTCTGTCGGACAGCAGAAGCCCCCGTCGGGAAGGTCCTGGCACCACCAGTGGTAGTAAAAGATGGCGAATGGTATATATACTGAAGGGAACAGAAATGGAATAAGTACTAGAACTGCACCGCCTTACCCTCACCGGATAATTTGTCAAACTTGGATGTCTAAGGTGTCATATACGTCACTTGATCCGTTTCAGCCCTCTGAGTGGCATCATTATACGCCACTGTCTAGGGCGAAATTGGAAAATCCATGTTGTTTGTGTATAGGGAGCCAATAATAATTACCCATACAGCCCTATACAGGGACATAGGGTTAATTATTACTGACCCAATTTACTAACTTAGCGTTTATTGTGTATTCTTTTCTGCTGCCAATTTTTGCTTTACGCAAAAAATGTGTGCACACCATATTGAAAGGGAAGGGTTAAGACATTTCAACTCCCCTATAAGTACATCGTAAGAAATTACTGATGTAATACTAGCAGCCAGCTTCAAGTCCTGTCATGCTGAATTTTACGGTAACAACTGCTACTGCCTAAACTGAACCATTAATATCTTTCGCCTGCAGCCAATAGGCCTCTAACGGCTGCAGATTAGCACATTTACTGAAATAAAACTATTACAATATGTGCCGTGACACAAAAGGATGTTGTCAGTTGTTTCGAAGGTGTAGCACATTAATTAGTACCCCCGCATCCCCCCACCCCCCCCCCCCCCCCACACACACACACACTCACACACACACATCATCTACACCCTCCCTCGCACCTACCAAGACCTGTCAATCATGGAAAATATCATTTCTGTCGGTTGGGGTACGCAATCGACAGAAATTACTTTCCCCATATTGGGTTAATGCATTTGTTGTGTTTTGATTGGGGAATTGGGAGATCAAGGGACATAATCGGGGGACTTGCCTTGGTGGGGACGTATCAAGTTCTCACTTTGGGGCGATACGGCAATAAAGACACGGCCATTTTCAATTTTATTTGTTCCATGCATTCAGGAACGTTATTCCGTGGGTTATCTTCATTTACAGATCCAAGATATGATGTGTTAAGAGTTTGTGCCTTCAGAGATGGGGGAAAGTGCTACATGTACCTGTAGAATATGAATGAACAGTTTCTCTGGCTGAAGAGTCATTAGTAATTTAGAATACTTTTGGTGCTATATAAGTAAGGGAAGTTTGTTCACTTTGAAATTCCCCCTCTGATATTCCATACATTCAGATTAAATATACACAAACTATACATCAAAATGAAAGGTGAGATGTATAGAACACGAAACATATATGCACTCAACTCATAAAGTTGACAGCAGACACAAATGGTTCCTGGAAGTCTGCTACTGTATTCGTACCAGAACTGATAATAAAATAATATTTCCGGAGAACAATTCGTGGCCAAATGTGCTTCAGATATCCAAGAACAAAGCTAGGCATCAAAACACTTTAGGATGCAGCGATAAAACTGCATTTGTCAAAAGGACAACACTGTCCGAATTTTTTATTGAAGATGGATTCCATGATTGACAGCCATGCACAACTCACCACTAATTTCCATCGAAAAACAAAATCGTAATTCTAAGAAAAGCCAATAGGTGTCATGATACCTTGGAAGTAATATGTCAACTGTGCAGTTTCCATATAATAATAGTATGTAGTACCAAGGCGACCCTTCTCATTAATTGATTTCAGACGGCACTGCATGCTTTTCGGCCAGATGACCTTGACCGAAAATCTAAACAAACCCACAATGTAAACAAAACCGAGAGTTTTGGAATTTACTCCCTCCCCCAACCAAACACCCCCCCCCCCCAATTCCCGCCCCACGTAGGTATGTCGCTGCGTTTTGTTAGAAGTTTGATGTCCTAGCTTTGTTTGTGGATATCTGAAGCACATTTGGCCACGAGTTGTTTGCCTCAAAAATTATTTTCTTATCAGTTCTGGTACACATACGGTAGGAGACGTCCAGGAACCATTGGTATTTCGCGTGTTCTATACATCACAACCTTCATTTTGATGTATACTTTGTGTACATTTAATTTGAATTTTATGGAATATCAGAGGTGGGAATTTCAAACTAAACAAATTTCCCTTACTAAAATGGCACCTTAGATTTGTAATGTTGATGTAATGCAGATGTTGAAATAATAATGCTCGTATCCTAGTAATGCAGGTATCCTAGTATCGTGTTCTTGTATTTTATATGTTAGCTGTGAGTTCTTATATTTAAACGTACATGTGAGTTGATGGAGAATGGCATTACAGTGGATTTATTTTTCAGTTTGTTTCCAGTGGGGTCGAAACATGTGCGTTTTAGGCCGTTGTGCTTGTCGTATATACTTTTTCACAAATATTCAAAGGTTTTAAACTGTGTCTTGCGAAGCCGCGAAATTCGATTCCATTCGATTTCGTTTGAAATCGTCCCGATGCTTCGATTCGAGTGACGCTGATTTGGAAATTTTCCAATCATCGAATAAATCCCAAAATCATACCAAGTGTTCCTCTTGAACCCTTCTTCTATCATCAGGTCTCCTGTAAAGGAGACCTGATGATAGAAGAAGGGTTCAAGGAGGTTCCACTTCCCAAACTACTTTGATTCCGTTTCTGGAATATTCCGTTTTTTGATTGACTTGATCAAACAGACGAGCCAAATACAACATTTGAAGAGAGACTAACAATATTTGCTATAAATCTACAGCTGTAAGAAGATGAAATATCTACCACTTGAAAAGCGCAGAGATTCGATTGGAGATTCAATTCGATTCGATTCGATTCGAAATCCTCTGAAAGTTCGATTCGACTCGAAAACCGAGATTCACAATTTCTCTAGTATTAAAAGTATTCTCTTTCAATTACTTTTAGATGGAAAATCTGAACCTTCACAGCGAACCTTCACAGCGATAAGGTGTTAACAAAAAATTCATTTATTGAAAAGACTGTCACTTACCCACAACTGTTGGCTCCAAGTCGACAAATACAGCTCGTGGAACGTGTTTCCCAGCACCAGTCTCACTGAAGAAAGTGTTGAAGGAATCTTCACCATGTCCAATTGTTTTGTCGGAAGGCATCTGACCATTTGGCTGGATACCGTGTTCCAGGCAGTACAGTTCCCAGCATGCGTTACCTATTTGGACACCAGCTTGTCCGATGTGGATTGAAATGCATTCACGCTGAAGAAAGAGAACATATAATAAAGATACCTTATGTGAAAAGCTATGTATACGGGCAGCATCAGATATCCGTTGCTATAGGTTAACGGGTCCAAGGTGTTTGGCCCAAGGTGTTTGGCGTTTTCTGTTTTCCCTTCTCTATCTCCATTTCAGGATGGCACAATCTGGATATCTCCGCACTGGCGCCGGGTGTGTGTGTGTGGGGGGGGGGGGGGGGGAGGGGGGTAAGGGGGACAACAGCCCTGAGATTTTTGGTGTTTACAAAAGAATATGTTGACGTATCGATACGTCTAAGCTAGAAGACGTATGAAGGCTTTTGGTACGGGCCTCCGATGCTGGTGTAGGTGGCAAGAGAACGTAGTTGCATTACTGACTAGGTTCCAGTCATATAAAAAAACAACAACAACATTTGTTCCAGTTTATTGGTTTTCCACCGGTCTTTCCTCCTACATCGTGGTGGTCACGATTATCTTTTGCAAATGCACCATATTCACAGAAATACAAGTAACAGATTAACCAAATTGTAAGGAAATAATTGGGTAGATATTTTCAAGAAAATGCAGGAGAATGCTTCTCCTAGAACTAATTTTAATGAAAGTGTCAATGACACTGTAGCTCAACTTGTTAACATATACACATGTATAGTATGTGGCACAGCAATGACAAAGATCTAGGTAATGACCTGATAACAAAGGTATATATAAAATATTGTAATGGTCTGTACATAAATGCTGACCGTAGCCTGTAACAAATGTATAGGTAAAGTATTGTAAAGGTGGGTGACAGTCAGATGCTAAACTAGAAAAGAAATCTTTGAGTCCCAGAATGGGTCTAACTGAACCCCAAACTATTTGTTCTCATAGCACAGTGAGAACAAAGGCACCCCAAAACACACTCGTTCCTGCCCCAAGGTGAAAACAAAGGTACCCAAGAAGTTTCGTGAACATCAGTTCATAAATACGAGCTGTATAGAAGTTGTGACAAAAAACTGATTGGACCTAATTTCGGTACAAAATGGCCACTGGCAGCCATCTTGAATTTTGGACCGCAGCCAGAAACACCTAATTCTGTACCAAATGCCTGCCATCGGCCATCTTGAATTTCGGACCGGACCCCAAAACACTCGTTCTCGTCCCACGGTGATGCCAAAGGTACCCAAAAAGTTTCGTAAAGATCGGTTCATAAGTACGGCCTCTAGCCCGAGCCGTATTGGCATTTGCACTTACAGTGCTGAAAGTAACACTAAATACATCAAAGTTAGTCTAATTTGCATAATTTACGCACGAGAAAAAAACCGTATTATATGTGATGTATCCTATGGTACTGAACATTCATACAAAAAATTATTCAAATCGGCGCTTTCATATGGAAGTTCTGTGCAAAAATCTGATTGCACCTAATTTTGTACACAATGGCTGCCATCGGCCATCTTGAATTTCGGACCAGACCCCAAAACACTCGTTCTCGTCCCACGGTGGTACCAAAGGTACCCAAGAAGTTTCGTAAAGATCGGTTCATAAATACGGCCTCTAGCCCGAGCCGTGTTGAATTGTTGACGGACAGACGGACAGACGACGACTGGCCATGGCATAAGCTCAAATCTGGTTTCGCCAAAGTTGAGCTAAAAATGTTCTGAGGAGGACCATCCGACCCCCGCGCTTATCGCTTCGCATCCGTTCTACATATTGCCCCGGGGCCGGCCTTCGCTCCTGGCGGCCCTGCATTTCAGATGCGAACTGCAAACTGCTCCACTAAAAATAAATGTAAAGTTGCATGAAGGTTCCCTGATTCAGTTTTCGACACGGCTTCAACCATATGCAGCTTCTGCACTCTACTGAATTGTTAAGAATTGAATCAACTCGTGTGACAGTTTGGGCAGACAAATCGTGAGTAAATCTCCATCTTATTTTGCTTACTGATCAATCGGGAATACAGGAAAGAATTTTGACGAAAATTGTTGGGTTTTGTTGGACTTCTTTCCCTTAACCATTTACCCAAAGTAACGACCAAAACAGGCCAGCGCTATTCACAAAAATCTCAAATTAATTTTTATTATTTTTTTCATTTTTGTCTCAAAAGCATAGGCTATGACCCCTCATTGGAACGAGCTCGTTGAGCTCGTTCCAATGAGGGGTCATAACCTATGTTTTTGAGACAAAAAAATAATTATTCAAGAATTTTGTTTGCAAGTGTCGTCTGCTTTTCATGTTAGGTAAAGGGTTAAATACAGTTCATCCCCGCTACTGGAATACAGGAAAATATGATTTCTAAGGCCCATGCGCACAGGAATAATAAGAATAAGAATAATCTATTATTAACAATTAACATATTTGTGGAGGCAGATTGCAGCACTGATAACACGTAAACAACATATATAAGACTAAAAAAAAAATACAAATGATTCTCAGGCACTGCCGCATTAAAAAATGACCCGCGTTCGATGTTTTTATTGACATTTTGAAGTTGGTACCTATAGTCATTCAGCACCTAGCGAACGTCTCTCGCGTTTCCCATCACACAAAATTAGAGGCATCCAAAAACGCTCGATTCGAAATTGAAAAATCATTCCACTGATGAATATAGGCTATAACAAAATTGGGACATTTTAAAAAGTAATGGTGAATTCGACCCACATCTTAATCACCTGAATGAGTCTATGATCTCAAGGAGGGGTTTCCCCAAGGGAAGGTCAGTGGGGGATACAAGTTGGGAAACTCTCTTTTAAGGTTTCTAGAGCATAGCATCTAAGATCTAAGATTGTCCCTCCTCCAACCCGGGGCTTCAACTCTGGGTTTGGGAAGGGGCAGTACATAGCCATCTAAAGACATTTAAGATGTTCTTTCACGCATTCTCGATATGTATTCGAGGGTGACGATTTTTATTCAGTCGTCGCCCTCTTCATAGGAAGCGGAGGGTGACTATTGAATAAAAACAAATAAAAAATAAAATGCCCCCTTCCTCATTTGTTTAAATCAAAATGCGTGAGAATCAATTGATTTTTTTTTTTTGTATAACCTAATATACACAATATAAGAGTAACAGAAATGTAGTAACCGACATTACATTATTAATAATAAACACCTTTAAAAATTGTTTGTTATAAGGTCTTGTTTTCTTTAAGTGAGAAGTCCCTCTTGTAAACGAAGAACTGGACCATGCTACAAATAACATTGCATAACGCTGGATTATACATTAAATTTGTCAGAAATTGCACGTAATAATTCCTCTCTCAATGTTGCATACAGTGGACAGTCCATTACGAAATGCCATTCCACCTCCCACATTGTACAAGCTTCGCATATTCTGTGTTCCATCGGACGAGGAGGTTGTAAATGCCTTTCACGTTCGATCCACAGTTTATGATTGCTGATGCGAAATCGCGTGAAATTGTTTCTACCTTCAATGGAAGAGGTGTGAATGAGATACGATTCTATTTGATAATCTACTTTGAATAGTCGATAAGTCCTACACGCTAAAAACTAAAGTGTTAAAAACTACACTTGAAGTGCTGTATTTAACACTTACTAACTGCTGAACTAGCACTTTGTTCAAGTGTAGATATCCCAGAACTTGACAGGTGTTACAATAATACCACTTGACAAGTGTAATGTCGCGACACTTAAAATGAAACAACGCAGATGACGCGGATCAGGCTCGAACTCTCGAGCCTGATCCGCGTCATCTGCGTTGTGTCCTTTTAATTATGTACCCACCAAGCGCAAATCAAATTATGGACGATTCTGGAAGAACTACCAATGCTGCACACATGGGAAGTGCCATCCATTCAAGTTTCAGATGTCTGACGATTGTAATGTCTAAGTGCTTAAAGCATTGCACTTTGAGTGTTAAAACCAAACCCTAAGAGTTAGAATAGGTTTAACACCTTGAAAGTGTCAGTTTTAACACTTTAGTTTTTAGTGTGTTAAAGTTTGTTTTTTCCTATTCTCTTATAATCATTGTGTATATCTTCTTTAAATAATTTAATACGGTCCGATTCAAGTTTGGACTTTAGAAAATTAATTTTACTTTTTGGAAATTTCAGTTTCGTTCAAACTGTTAAATCCAAGTCCTTTAAGCTTTTCACTTACTGAGTCAAAGAGTTTACATTTCTTAGCTTCCACAAAAGCTTTATTCAGAATAGTATCCGGAGAAGTAGTAAGTAATTTACTAGTATAATTTGCGAAACGTACTAAAGCATCCAATGTTACTGAAAAAAGACCAAGATCCACATGTACAGCATGGTTGGAGGATATTTACCGACATTTAAGATCAGTTTGCAGAACTTGATATGAACCCTTCACTCAGTGCAGTACCTCTATTCCTGATATTCAATTCCGTCGACCATATTTCACTGCCGTATAATAATATCAGCTTAATTAGTTTATCAAACAACTTAGAAAAGACAACCACGGTTGGTGTGCATTTCTTTTTGAACGAACTATGTAAACTGTACAGAGCCTTGAGCCCCTTAAGACTAAGTTCAAACTGTGGATGTTTCAAGACGCCATTTTCCGAAAAGGTTAACCCTAGGCATGTGAATTCTGTGGTACATTCCAGTTCTTTACCCCATACTGACATGTACCTCAAAATACGCATATCTAGGGTTAGCCTATTCAATTTAGGGTTAACCTTTTCAATATGCCTTTTTAATAGACACCCATTTTGAATTTTGTTTTCCAAACTTTGAGGATTACATTGTCTTTGAGGATTACATTCTATGCATTGCTACTAGTTGGCGCAAAATTTATGCCCCCCCCCCCCCTTCCCACCGAAGAACCCCTCCACCCCCACCCCCTCAAAAATCTATCTACCACACTGGAATACTCATAATAATTTCGACGGAATGTGAATTAAGGGACGTATTTCGCGACAACCTATGGCTGCTAGATAACGTCACAAATAACCCTATAATTTGATTTTACTCGATATCTCAGGACATTTTGGACAAATTCGTTTTCCATATTAGTTGTACCGATGGCTAGTAAACGCCCCACCAACCTATTTTAGCATTGTATTCAACGATATTTTTTCTGAAAAAAAAATCTAGATTTATGTATGTTTTGTAAAAAGAACAAACCGAAAAATGGAGCAGCAAACATGTTGGGCGGACACAATACATTTGGGACGAACGCACGAATCTTTATACGAACGTAACATACGCAACTCTTTAACATTGTAAAAACGTTGAGAGCAAACCAACCATCTCACAATATTTAACAGCCTCTTGCTTAACGCTGTGGACACGTTGTGAAAACGTTGAGACAACATTACTATATCTTATACCATTCAACAACTTCTTTTGAAACCCTTCACTCAATGAACGTGATATCAAAATTTGAGATTGTAATTATTTCTTTCAAAAGTTTTCAAAAACTTTCAACAAAACCATATTATGTGCCCTCTAATTGGAACGAGATCGTCGAGCTCGTTCCAGTGAGGGTCATATGATATGGTTTTATTGAAATTTTTTGGAAAAGAAGTTTTTCAAGTTGCTCAGTTTGGCGGATGCGCCGATTCGTTTGATGAATGGATAATGTTGCCGACACGTGAAAACGTTGTGGTCCAACACAGCCTTCCCATTACTAACAATATTGTGGTAATGTTGTGTGATAGCTGGGAGGTTACTATCTTCTCGGGAGGGGACAGGATAAGATTTTGAATTTACCAATTTATTATATTCAGGAAACCCAGACGTTTTATGAACCACTGGTTAGCCCTTTACCCAACGTAACGTTCAAACCGGCCAGCGCTATTTACAAAAAATCACCATACAATTTTCATTATTTTTTTTCATGTTTTGTCTCCAAAACATGGCTTATGAACCCTCTCTGGAACGAGCTCGTTGAGCTCGTTCCAATGATGGGTCATAAGCTATGTTTTGGAGACAAAAAAATGGACATTTTTACTTATTCAAGAATTTTGTTTCAAAGTGTCGACTGCCCTTCGTGTTAGATAAAGGGTTAATGCGAAACTACTCGTCAAATCTGATTTTCAATTGACAAGGGGTCACCGGCCGAGTGGTGTTCCCGAATCTCGTTGTGATCCTAGATGGGATCCCCGACGTGTATTGCTGCTGTATTTAGTAAATGGGGATAAGGAGATCCGCCATTTATTGGGAGGTTCAGAAAAAAAATTGTTCTAACAGGGTTAATTTATTTCTGTTCACCTCCACCGTTTTGTTATTTACTGTGTCGACAGTTGTCAATGGCCAGGTCTCCGTGTGCGCACAATCTGTGTATCGGTGCCAGTTCTTTATTTAACCTAACGGCCATAACCAGCCGGTGCTATACGCAAAAAACGCCATTCAAATTTTATGTTTTTCAATTTTTGCCTCCACTGCATAGCTTATGAACCCCCATTGAAACGAGCTCGTTACATTCGTGCCAAGGGTCATAAACTATGTTTTTTAGGCAAAATAAAAATTCATGGGAATTGTGCCGAGCACCCCACCCCCTCCCCCCCCCCCCCGCACACACACACATCTACATCCCAAGTGCTGATGTAACTAATACTATGATAATACGCTGAGTTAAATTTAAGGATCAGTGGCTGCGTCAAGGTTTTCTGCCAGGAAAAGGGCGGGGGAGGGGTGGTCTTAACAATATATTTTCTTATCTGTAGGTGTGGTGGACCCTGGAGAAGCAGGTGTGAGCAAGTTTAGCATGTTTGCTCGTGGAGAGAGGGTAAATGTGTTCATGTCCCAGTAGCGTCGACACTGATGGAAAGATTCAGTATATTATAGATAATGGAAGTGCCAATGACACTGTAGCTTAACCTGACTGTGTGTTGTGTTTGATGAAAAGGATAATGTTGAATGTTTACGAAAGGATTATGAAATAAGACAAGAATTGTGATAATTGTGAATATATTAATTTCTGTTCCCTGTATGGTATGTTTTCAATAAAAATAATTTGAGGTGTAGACTGTATTAAAGAATTGAGGAGTGGGTTAATGTATCCCTCACAGTTAATGTATGTGGCCTTCACAGTTAATGTATGTCAACCAAAGTTACCAAGTTACAGTGAAATTATTCCAAAACGAGTCATCCTGTCAAGTTACAATGAAATCCTCTCAAAAATACAGCTTATAGACTGTGCTAAAGGTTTTCTGGCTTCGGGCCTGTGTAGCGATCACGGTTGACCGATCGCAACCAAAAGGGGACGTCTTCATTTGGACATTATACAGAGTTATCCAACCAAGTTACAATGAATACACATTAAATATGACCTGTAGATTGTACTAAAAGTTTTAGGGTTTCGGGCTTGCGCAGCCATCAAGGTTGACTGCTCATGACCAAAATGGGACATTCTCATCTGGATATTATACAGAGTCATCCTACCACGTTACCATGAAATCCCTTCATAAATACGACCTGTAGACTGTGCTAAAGGTTTTCGGGTTTTTGGGCTCGGGCAGCCATCATGGTAGACCGATCACGACCAAAAGGGGGTGTCCTCATCTTGACATTATACTGAGTCACCCTACCAAGTTACAATGAAATCCTATCATAAATCCGACCTGTAGTCAATGCTAAAGGTTTTCGGGTTTTGGGCTCGGGCAGCCATCATGGCTTAATGATCGCGACCAAAAGGAGATGTACTCATCTAGGCATTATCTGGAGTCAGCCAACCAAGTTACGATGAAATGGCTTCATAAATATGACCTGTAGCCTGTACTGAAGGTTTTTGGGCTTTGGGCCCCTGTAGCCGTCACATTTGACCAATCGCGACCAAAAGAGGACACTCTCATCTCGACATCATATGGAGTCATCCTACCAAGATACAATGAAATCCCTCCATAAATACGACCTGTAGACTGTGCTAAATGTTTTCGGGTTTTCGGCTCGGGCAGTCGTCATGGTTGACAGATCGTGACCAAATGGGGAGTTCTCATCTAGACATCAAACGGAGCTATCCTTTCAAGTTACAATGAAATTCCTCCATATTAAATATGATCTGTAGACTGTGCTAAAGTTTTTGGGTTTCGGGCTTGGGCAGCCATCACGATTGACAGATCATGGCCAAAATGGGACGTTCTCATCTAGATATTATACAGAGTCTTCCTGCCAAGTTACTATGAAATCCCTTCATAAATATGACCTGTAGACTGTGCTAAAGGTTTTCGGGTTAGGGGCTCGGGCAGCCATCGCGGTTGACCGATCTCGACCAAAAGGGGCCGTTCTCATCGAGACATGACCTCAAACCTACATATGAAATTTTGTGACGATCGGACAAGAACTGCGGGGTGTAGCCCTGTGCTAAAGGAAAATGTGAACAGACTCACAGACTAACAGACAGACTCATAGACTAACAGACTTCCACATGCGTGATGACAATAGCTTATCTTGACTTTGTCAAGTTAAGCTAAAATGATAATGAAATCTGTCCTCTGCACTATCTTGCATCATCAGCCAAATATTTGTTTCAAACAGAACCATGTGATTCTTGCTTCCATTCTATATTATATCGTTATTCCACCTGTAGCGTTGACGAGACACGAAGAGTTGACTGAATGAAATGTTCGATCAAGCAAAGCTTAACACAGATAATCTGATGTGTGCCGATGTTCGATAGAGAAAGGGGAAGAATAAGCAACCGAATCGCCCCCAATGCTAAAAGTCCGACGAAATTACTTGTGTCTTTCAGCCTTTCAATTCCTTTCAATCTTGATGTGTGTCTGATCAACATGTCAGACCTGCAAAGCCGCAGGTTGTTAAAATTGTTTACAGGACAACTAACTATCCGGGTGAACAGGTGAAGAAAAAAAGCAACTATTATTCAGTGCTAACAGATGGAGTTGATTTTGGTAGAATTTATTCATCAATTATTTTTCTGTTACAATTTATTGGAGAATGTCTGCAGACAATCTTCAATATATTTTAAATAAATAAGTCCTTATGACCAAAAAATGCTTACCGCCGTGTCAATTTTTCGAGTTGCCTCCCTTAGACCGGGGCCGTGATGATAATGTAATCGTAGCGAGCATTTGATAACGGACAGACGTCGGGCCGACGATCAGGTAAACTTATCACATTTGCACTTTTGTAGCTCGCTTTTCAAACTCAGCCAAAAAGTGGGACAGTGTGAACGTTTGATTAAAACAGAACTTCATCATAACCAGAAGACGGACAGACAGAATTCTGCACCAGCGCTTTTTAACAGAACCGATTCACTTCATTTAGAAAACGCGTTAATTAATATGTCACAAGCATCAAATACAATTTATTTATGTTCTTACCAGATCTAACACTTACCATAATGATTGTGTGATGTTAAAAACTGTGTATGAGAAATGCAAACAGTAAACCTCTGTATGCTCACAGCAGACTTAATGTGTCCGAAGGTGAGATTAAGAATGAGGCTACATACAGGCGGGAGTCCTATTTATAAAAGTTATCATCTGCATGATTCAGATCGACAGTAGTAATAACTATATTTATCTTGTTTACCCATGCAGGTGACAGAACTCACAAAACGAGTGAGTCAGATATTGTCGAAAATGTTGCAATAATTACTGGCAGTGGAGTGAAGATCAGTGGTGGATTTTGGATATCTTAACCCTTAGACACCGTAAGACAGATTTTTCGACCCAAGGCATAATTTCGTCCCATTTTTGTCTTATTATGAGAGGTCTACACACGGGGCATTGATGATAAAATAGTAACTGCAGTCTGCAGCCAGACGACTGCAGACTGCAGTTATTATTTTATCCTCCCTATTGATATTAGACTGATCAATCTCACTGTAAGTATACACAAAGGCGATACCATTGCAGGAAACGAGGTTTCAAAGGGTTAACCCATTGTTGTTTCCGGGAAACAGTTTCTGAATTATTAAACTGTTCAGTTTTAACTGATCCCAAATCAGGATGTATCGCGCCGGACTGCTGACCATTAGGTCATAAGTTCCCATTTGATTAGGGTAATTTGCATTGTGTCTCTTAACCCTTTACCCAACACACAGGATTTCAAAGTATAATATTTTATATATTATTTTCTCCAATTTTTTCAAAACATTTCAACAAAACCATATCATGTGACCCCCCTCCTTGGAACGAGCTCGTTCCAACGAGGGTTCACATGATATGATTGTGTTGAATTTTTTTGAAAAATAATCTTTTTTCAACTGCTCGTTTTGAAAATTACGCGGGTGGATGTGGTCAATTCGTTAGGTAAAGGGATAAACATAACACATGACCCTTTTCGGCTGGGAGACGACACAATTTATTTATACTATTTAATACTATTTAATTTTTCTTGAATAACTAAAAAAAAATCAATTTTCTCCTCAAAAACACGGTTTAAGACCTCTCATTGTAATGAATCCCGTTCATTAAGGAGTCATAAGCCATATTTTTGTGGCAAAAAATGAAAACATATCAAAATATGAATGACCTTTTTTACATATTTTATGAGCAGCGCTGCTCGGATATAAGCGGTACGTCAGGTTAACCCTTCAACTAACGAATCGACAAGGACGTTTACAAATTGTGCAGTGGAAAGCCGCCAGTAATTTTTCAAAAACATTCCAACAAAACCATATGGCTTTGTTGAAATTATTTGAAAAATTTGAGAAATTTTTTTTTTAAAATAACAAATTTTGATATCGTGTGCGTTCGTCAAAGAGTTAATGATTAAACTCACTTACTTGATTGTTTAGGGGGACGGGAGCACGTTGTAGTGAGGTACATGGCGTAATCACACGTCGACTATAGTCACTGTACACGTCTTCGAATGCGTATCAAGATCCAGCTTCGTTTGTTTTGATCGATTGGTAAGTTGAGTAAATGTCGGATAGTTGCTTGCTGCTGCTTTGTGGTTCTCTTCGGTTCTTCCGGCCACCTCCAAACTGTCCGACACGACATGATCGTGGCTGAAATCCCAATACATGAATAGATAAAAAATAAACACATCAGAAAATTTAACCCTTTACCCAACGTAAAGGCCAAAACCGATCAGCGCTATTCACAAAAATTGCCAATTAATTTTCATTATTTTTTTCATTTTTTGAGGTTATGACCCCTCTTTGGAACGAGCTCGTCGAGCTCGTTCCAAAGAGGGGTCATAATCTATGTTTTTGAGTCAAAAAATGAAAAAAATTTAGTTATTCAAGAATTTTGTTTGCATGTGTCGTCTGCTTTTCATGTTAGGTAAAGGCTTAATCTCTCATCAGAACATCATTCTTCTTACTCGTTCATGATTGCTGCATTGAGATGTGATCTGGAAAACAAAGAAAAATTTGCAAAGAAAGAAAAAAGTTCTAATAATTGTTGAACAAGTTTAATTCTTCTGAAAAAGAGTCAACTTATCGATTCAAGGTCAGAATACACACTTGTCAGACTTCCTATCTGTCTGTATGTCGGTTCGTTCGCCCGTCCGTCCGTCCGTCCGTCCGTCCGTCCGTCCGTCCGTCCGTCCGTCCATCCATCCGTCCTCTCTTCCCCTCTCTCTCTCTCTCTCTCTCTCTCTCTCTCTCTCTCTCTCAGAGAAAACTCGAGAGCGGGTTACTTTAGACTACTTACCACCCATCAACAAGAACCACATAAAATAACGAAACAAGCAACCAACAAGACTATATTCACGTCAAGGAAAACAACAGCCGATGGGCAGGGACGTGGCTAATTGTTCTTGGTTCGGCGGGTGCGCCCCTCCGAAATTTCAACTGCCTCCCCACCGCTCCCCGGCTGCCGAAAATCCAACTTTTAACAAAACCATTTGCAACACGCCCTGGCGAGAATTTTCCACCGCTACCTGTAAAGGTTTTGGCCGAGATTTAGGGGGTGAGACGTTCCTGCTGACGAGTCATTGCTTGGGTCCAGTTATAATCGTACTCTGATATGGTTAAACAATCGATGTCCAAGATCTTTAAACAAAGTATTCGTCGAATGGAGGAAATCAACCCACCCCAACCAATACACAAAAAATATTATTTACATTTTGTTATTATCTCATCTTTCTTCCAAACTACTCACCGTCCACCAGGCTCGCACAGCTCGTTCGAATGGAGAGTCACGAGCTATAATCTGGAAGACAGAACCAACTGTTATTTTAAATTTAACCCTTTACCTAACGTAACGGCCAAAACCGGCCAGCGCTATTCTCAAAAATCGCCAATTAATTTTCATTATTTTTTTCATTTTTTGTCTCAAAAACATAGGTTATGACCCCTCGTTGGAACGAGCTCGTCGAGCTCGTTCCAACGAGGGGTCATAACCTATGTTTTTGAGACAAAAAATGAAAAAAATTAGTTATTCAAGAATTATTTTTGCAAGTGTCGTCTGCTTTTCGGGCTTAGGTAAAGGGTTAAAAAATAAATGTTAGTACTGTAAATCTCAGCATGTCAGATGTGTTGTTGAACGTTTTATCTTCAGATTTTACGTATGTTAGATGGGGTATTAAACCTTTTATTTTCAAATTTTACGCCTGCTAGATGGGGTATTAAACTTTTTTTCTTCGGATTTTACGTTTAATTTCCGTTTTTAATAGAAAGAATTTGCGTTTCGGTTGGAGGGAGAGTAGCGCTCGAGCAACTCCAAACAATCTGTAGAAGTATTTTGCTCCATATTAAACTGTTAACATTCCATTCTAGATTTTGAAGGTCAGGATCCTTGGTGTTGACATACAGGATGAGACAAAGAAGTTCGCGTACTCTCACCTCAATGACCAAAACACCTGTCCAGCCTCCCCTGTGTCTCGTACATTTTATTGTTTGAATGGATCCACAGTAAAACATACGGCGGCTTATTAGCGCTACGTGGGGGCGCGGTGGCTCAGTTGGTAGAGGTGCAGGCTGCAAGCCGAGAGGTCCTCGGTTCGAATCCCACCTGCGGCAACCGCGTTGTGTCCTTGGGCAAGACACTTCACCCCCATGCCCACGTGGGGGCACGGTGACGCTGTGTACTAAGGCGTACTGCACGTCGATGGTGCACCTGTCTTCAACCAATGCTAACCCTGCTTGTGTGGAGTTGGTATGTTGGGGAGCTGACAGTTGCTCGCCGTTGCTCGGTGGTTCTCTCCGGGTACTCCGGCTTCCTCCACCCGTAAAGCTGTCACGGTCATGGTTAGCCACTGTGCAGAAATATATGACCTTAAACACCAATAAATAATAAATATATTAGCGCTACGTAATTTTTAGTTACTGAACTGCAGCTGCAATTTAGTAAACTGTAGATACAATTTAGCTAAATTGCAGGTACAATTTAGTAAATTGTAGATACAATTTAGCTAAATTGCAGCTACAATTTATTAAATTGTAGCTACAAGTCAGCTAAATTGCAGGTACACTTTACTAAATTACAGCAGCAATTTGATAACTAAAACTTACGTGGCGCTAATAAGACGCCGTAAAAATGTACCATAGAAGTGTTTTATGATATTCCGAGTTTAATATATGGATGGAGTCTAGAATAAAAGTTGACGAAGATCAGTATTTTAGAGTGCTACCGAGTAAATAAGACCGTGGGAACATCTTACTTCTGCGTCAGATTGCAACAAATCCGCCCAAGAGTTTTTTTTTCTCCAACGGAAAGAAAGAGTGAGGAAACAACCCGACGCATGCCAACTCGATTGATAATTGACAAGATCAGAACACGTTAGGGCTGCACGGGAAATCGATAAACCGATACATACCGGTATTCAAACCAGTATCGGTTGAATACCGGTGTAATTAAAAAAATATCGGTTTATCGTCATTATTTATCTAGGCTACCCCAGAATTTAATTTTCAAGATGTTTCGAGTTTTTTAAACTGCAGTCCGGGGGCGCGGTGGCGTTGCGGTAACCGGTTCTCGTCAGATCACCGAAGTTAAGCAACGTCGAGCCCGGTTAATCCCCGGATGGGTGAGCGTCTGAGCGATCGATTCGGACGCCCGCGTTGTGTCCTTGGGCAAGGCACTTAACCCCGATTGTCCACATGGGGGCACGATGACGCCGTGTAGTAAGGCGTACTGCACGTCGATGGTGCGCATGTCTTCAACCAGTCTAACCCTGCCTGTGCTGCAGTGCGGAGTTACGATGTTGGGGAGCTAGCAGCTGCTCGTCGTTGCTCGGTGGTTCTCTCCGGGTCCTCCGGCTTCCTCCACCCGTAAAACTGTCACGGTCATGATTACCCATTGTGCATAAGTATGCGACCTTAAACACCAATAAATAAATAAACTGCAGTCCCGAATGAATACTATTATCCATTTACCTAACGAATCGTTCGCATCAACCCGGGTAATATATAAACTGAGCAGTTGAAAAAATATTATTTTTACAAAAATTAAACAAAACCATATCATGTGACCCCGCTAATGAGGGGGTCACATGATATGGTTTGTTTAATTTTTTTTTTAAATTCGACGAACTAATTCTTAAAATAATAAACTTTGATACCGTCTGCGTTGGGTAAAGCTTTATTCGAACTGCATCATCAAGGTATGCTGATTAGTTCCGACTGTGATAGAGCAAGTCCCGATTATGGTTCGTATGTTCAGATATCTGAACAGTCTTTCGATATACCGGTACACCGCAGTATTTTTTTGAATATCGGTACCAGTATTCCATTTCAAATACCGTGCAGCCCTAGAACACGTTCGAATATTTGAAAATCCAGTTTTTAGATTTTCGATATCAATCTGTCTGCAGTCTTCATCGACACGAATTTTACAACGATCGGGAAGCAAGTAAAACAACTAACAGTACACAGAAGTACGAAGCCCTGATAGGCTACCCGGATAAAACCACTTAGCAACGCTAAGTAAATGTCGGTCTTCCGAATTAGGATCCCGGCACAATCAGGGTTAACAGTGATTGAAGCTAAGTCTACCGTGGGCGTGCAATGGCGTAGACCATAGAGCTACCGCACGTCGACACTATGCTCACTCAATCAATCATACTTTATTCTCTTTCCAGTCATACTACATAAATGGTTTTCACTCTCACGCCGAAACTGCTTGTAACTGATAGTAAATTGATGAGTTCGACTGTTACTCGCCGGTGCTCAGTGGTTCTCGCTTCCTCCACTCTTGAAATTGTCTTGAAACTATTCATATTTCTACTTAAGGGGCGAAAAGAATCGGTTAAGAATAGTTTTCATATATCATTCTCCCTTGTCCATAGCTTGTCCCGAGTACCTGTGCACCGCTGGCTTCAGTTCGACTATTCTGATAATAATGGTTTGTTTGTTATATTGGAGGTTAACGACGCTTTCACTAGCCAGGGTCATATCGTATCGTACTATTTTGCGGGTGAAGAAAGCCCGAGTACCCGCAGAGTACCACATAGCATCGGCGAGCAACTATCAGACTCCCGAACGTTCTAACTCTGTGCAAGCAGAGTTAACAACGGTTGAAGGCCAGTGCTTCATCGACGTGCAGTACGCTTCAGGACTTAGCCTTCCAAATTGTACTACCACTTGGGCAATTTGGATTAAGTGTCTTGCCAATGGACAAAACGCAGTTATCGCTGGTCAGGATAGAACTATATCGACCTTTCGGTTTGGAGTAGCACGGCGATGGTACACTTGCCTTCAACCGCTCGACTCCTGAGTTCCAATGTATTTCAATGTGCCAGTAGACGCATATAACACATTGGTACTCAGGGGACGCACTGCTAACCCTTCGTGTCCTTGTAAGTTGGAGAGTGCGTCAGTTAATCGCCGTTGCTAGATTGTTCCCTCGGGGTATTCTGGGTTCCTCCATCCGTAAACCTGCTCAATGCTATGTGACCCTGGCTGTTGAAAGTGCCGATAAACCTTCATAAACAAACTGTCCTTGGGGAGAAGGGTGTATTCTCCGAAGAATAATTTCAATTTACTGACCGCAAAACAAATTGTATGCACAAAATAAAAACATTTCCTTCCAATCCACCTGTAAATCTGTCCGACGCTATATGACCCGGGCTGTTGAAAGTGTCGATAAACCTTAACAAACAAACTATCCTTGGAGAGAAGGGTGTGTTCTTCGAAGAATAATTGCAATTCATTGACCGCAAAACAAATTGTGTGCACAAAATAAAAACATTTCTATACAAACCACGATGACTAACGCGCGCTATATTAAGCTGTAACTCAGTTCGCCGTTATAGTAATGTCTATATTTATACAAATGGGGCTGAGATAAGACGCAAAGATCAAACAAATAGGAAAACGTCTATAGAACGCGCGATGAATGACAAAAGTTACTGACAGTTGCTTTTAAAAATGAAATTTAGATAATTATTCCGCTCCCCCAGACCCCCCCTCCTTTCAATATTATCTCAAATTCCATTCAGCGCATATTTTTTTTATTTATATTTTTAATGGAGACTGCATGTGCTGTTGGGGGTGTGATTTCATTCTCGTAAAATAAACTGACATGGTGCTTGAAAACAGGAGAGGGGTTAAAATTCAAGCTTTATGTCCCCACATAACTGTTATCAGAGGCAGCGGAAACTCGATAAAAGTGGAGGGGCACAACTTTTTAAGGCTAGCCTAGTTTGGGAGAAAAGTTACAATCGTACATCAGTAAATGTGCAGTGATATACTATAGTCTCTCGTTTAGATGATTAGGCCGTGGTGTGGTCACTGTCCTGTCCATTTCGTCTACTTCAATCATCTTCCAACCCGAAGGCTAGCCTTCGGGTTGGAAGATGGGTGAAGTAGAAGAAACGGACAGAAGCAACAGAAGGTGAGATTCTTTCACCGAGTGTTGCTTGGATTTGCAAATAATATATTCCAGGAATGCCCGTATATATTTTGACACGTTTGCATGCACTCATTTTAAATCATTGTGTAACCGCGCAACATGTCTGTGTGCCCTGTTCCCCTGGTTCCACCGCCTCTGACTGTTATCCTGGAGAAACAATGTTTTTGTGGTATTTTAGTTCTTTGAATTTACATGAAAATGGTCTGAATTTTAAGAAATAAACAAAATTGTAGTTCGGTAAGAAAAAAACCCCCAGGAATCAACTTAATTTTCTTTTTTTTGTTTATAAAATCACACCCTGGTGCTATGAAGGGTGGGAGGAGAAGGATCGTGAAATATCTGACTGAAATTGTCGATGTGGGACGTTACTATTTAGAAATTCTATGTCCTCTCCCGCATTTTCAGTTTCTCATCATGATGGTCACAAATCAATTCGCATACATGCAACCAAAGGTTTAAGCGTTATCACTGGGACTATATAGGGCTTTATAAAACTAGGAGTCATCCATACAAATCTATTAACCCTATTATAACATGTGAAAACACCTTAAACATTTCGAATAATACAACCTTGAGGCCTTTTGCCGGACATTGATTCTATAACAACAAATGTGGTGTGATTGATGTGGCGTTACGGAAGCCACATAAGACCGGATAAAAAATCCGAAACCTTTATGCATATCTCGAGACCCTACCTGAACATATGAACACACTTCCAACGATTCGAATTAAAAACCCTAGAAGCCTTTCGAGGAAATTGATTGCCTAATGTCAAAAGTGGCACCACGGCAGCCACATGGGGCCATATCAAAAATTCGAAACCTTTATGCACATCTAGAGACCCTTGAACATTTGAACACACTTTCAGAGTTTCAAATTAACCCCCCCCCCCCCCCCCCCCCGCCAGGAGCATTTCGCTGGATACCGATTCTCTAACGACAGACGTGGTGCTACTGGAGCCACATGGGGCCTGATAAAAAAAAGTCCAAACCTTTATGCACATCTGGAGACCATACTGAACATATGAACACACTTTCAACATTTCTAATTCAAAACTCTAGGAGCCTTTCGCTGAAATTGATTGTCTAACAACAAAAGTGGCACGTTGAGAGCCAGATGCCATGGGATTGGAAAATGTGAAGCCTTTATGCACACCTAGAGGCTCTACCTGAACATATGAACACATTTTCAACGTTTCGAACGAAAACCCCTAGAAGCCTTTCGCCCGAAACCGATTCTCCAATGACAACAGTGTGCGCTACGGGCGCCACGTGGGGCCCGAATAAAAAATCTCAAACCTTTATGCACCTCTAAAGACCCTACCTGAACATATTAACACACCTTCAACGTTTCAAATTAAAACCCCTAGGAGCCCTTCACCAGAAACCGATTCTCTAACGACAAAAAACGGCGCTACGGTCGCCACATGGGGCCGAATCACAAATCCGAAATCGTTATGCACATCTAGAGACCCTACCTGAACATATGGACACACTTTCAACGTTTCGAAATAAAACACCTAGGAGCCTTTCGCCTCGCCAGAAACCGATTCTCTAATAACAAAAGTGGCGCTACTGTCGCCCCATGAGGACGAATAAAAAATCCGAAACCTTTCCGCGCATGTAGACACCCTACCTGAACATATGGACACACTTTCAATGTTTCGAATTAAACCCCCAAGGAGCCTTTCACTAGAAACCGATTCTCTAACGACAAAAGTTGCGCTATGGGCGCCATATAAAAAATCCCAAACAGTTATGCACATCTGGACACCCTAGACACCCTACCTGAACATATGAACACACTTTCAACATTTCGAATTAAAACTCCTACAACGAACCTTTCGCCGGAAACCGATTCTCGAAGATAAAAGTGGCACTACGGGCACCACATGGGGCCGTATCAAAAAACCGAAACAGTTATGCACATCTAGACATCCCACCGAAACATATGAACACACTTTCAACGTTTCAAAATCCCTAGTAGCCTTTCGCTGGAAACCGATTCTCTAATGACAAAACTGGCGTTACGGATGTCAGCCGCAACACATGGGTCCGAATAAAAAATCCAAAACCTTTATGCACATCTAGAGACTCTAACCTGAACATATGAACACACTTTCAACGTTTTGGATTAAAACCCATTGGAGCCTTTCGCCGGAAACCGATCCTCTAAAAACAAAAGTGACGCTACATGCGTCACATGAGGCAGAATAAAAAATCTGAAACCTTTAAGCACATCTAGAGACCCTATACCGGAACATATAGCCACACTGTCAACGTTTCGAATTAAATATCCTTGGAGCCTTTCGCCGGAAACCGATTCTCTAACGACAAAAGTGGCGGTACTTTTGGCCACATATGGCCATATCAAAAATCGGTAGGTACATCTGGACACCTTACCTGAACATATGAACACACTTTCGAATTGAAATCCCTAGGAGCCATTCGCCGAAAACCAATTCTCTAACGACAAAAGTTGCGCTACGGGCGACAGATGGGGCAGTATCAAAAATTCGAAACCTTCATGCACATCTAGACACCCTACCGGAACATATGAACACACTTTCAACGTTTTGAATTAAACCCCCTAGGAGTCTTTCGCTGGAAATCGATTCTCTAACGACAAAAGTGGCGTTACGGGCGCCACCTGGGGCCGAATAAAAATCCGAAACCTTTATGCACTTCAAGAGACTCTACCTGAACATATGAGCATGCTTTTAAGGTTTCGAATTAAAACCACTAGGAGCCTTTCGCCGGAAACCGATTTTCCTTCGACAAAAGTAACGCTACGGGTGCCACATGGGGGTGAATCGATAATCCGAAACCTTTATGCACATCTAGAGACCCTACCTGAACATATGAACACACCTTAAACAATCAAAATTACATATCCTAGGAGCCTTTCGTCGGAAAACATTATTTTAGCTCAGTCTTTAAGTGGTGCCACTGGCACCACCTGGTGACAAAAATTCAAACTAAACCTATTTTTATCATTTCTATACCACACTTAAGAAATAAAGTACGTTTCAAAGTTTTAGCTAAAAAAACACACGGACGGGCGGAGATCATCACTATATCCCCGCATTTTTGAAAATGTGAGGATAAAAAAAAATTATCAAATTTCTTATTTTTTGTCTGTTTTTCTTTCAAACCATAGCCCATGACCTCTCCTCTCATTCGATGGAACAATCGTGTAGAGTACGCTCCAGTGAGGGGGCCTACGTTATATTTGGGAGCGAAAATTAGCTGTGGCTCGAAGAATAGATAGGAATAACGTAACACACAATTCTCTCAGAGTAACACGTACATGCACTTTGTGGTCAAACAGTACCAATATCTGAAGAATATAGACAATACTTCACTGCTCGGATTCGAGTGCGATTTTTATCCTCCAGTGGGGCGTGCGCAGGATTATTTCACGAGGCGTTAGTTGATAAAATCGTATTCGAATCCAAGCAGTGAACTTCTGTATTCATTTTATTTTTTCCTAATTTGTTTTCCGAAATAACCCTTTATAATTGATTCAACTCAATCGATTTGGAAACAATAAAAAAAAATAAAAAAATGGCCCGTCATGTCTGAGAGTGGAATACGATGCTGGGAGTGGAATACCATTTCGACAAGTGGGAGTGGGAATACGGTCCTAGTACATCCCTACGTCGTTTCGCACCAGCTGGAAAACACCAAACTCTAAAATTTCTTCCTAGCGGGCTACTTGATGCATTTTAAGGCGACGGACTTCAAATCTTTTTAAAAATCATCCAGTTATCATACTTTCATGTTATACATGGAAGGATCTTGACATTTTAAAATTCCAGTTCTTTTAATTTTCGAAGGGTATATTATTATCAGGTTTTACCGGGAGTTAGGATTGACGAGAACACAGTAGTAGTGCTCGCACGTTTCAGTCCTCATTTGGGGGACCCCGGTGGGGGACCCCGGAAGTGACGTCATGTCACGTGACCTAGTGACGCCATGTTGTGTTGTCATGGTAACCCGCGTGAGCGGCCATGTTGTGACGTCATCCCCACAGTGACACGTGGTGTGATTGCGCATGCGCAGTGCGCGTTGTTAGGGTGATACGTGTTTCCGTCGTCCATTTTGTATACTGGAGGCCGCCATCTTAGTTTTTATGGTAGTACGTGATTGCTATGTTACCCAAGGCCTACAATAGGACAGGGGTATGCTCGGAGGGTATGTTCGATTGAATCAGAGTATTTTCTAGAACGACTTCCCTGGATAATTACCACAAACAACCCGACAACTTGTATTATTTCGAATTCTTTCAGAATTCTCTGCTTCTATCTATATATGCAATAGTTTACGTCTACTTAGGCATGTTCCTTTATTCTAGAGTATACTCCAGTAGCATAGAAGAGCCTATTAATTGGAACAGCTTTACTTATTATTACTATATTTAGCAATTTCTGGTCTATTCTTGTTAGTTCTGACCCTATTCCAAGTACTCCTGTTGTTTCATTTATCTAGATTATAACTAACCAATCAGATTGCTTGATTTCTCATAATCTGTATGCAGGGTTATCTCCCTTCTGTAACAAAAGACTATATCCATTGGCCATATCCCATGGAATCCCATTTTTTGCAAAACGCCCGTGGCTATGGAATCCCTTTTTTGTCGTATGAGGCCATGAGGGCTATGTAAAAGCCCTCGATGAGTCCTGATTTATTATCCCTCATACCCTCATTGAATTTTGAGGTTATGAGGACCTTGAAAAAGCCCTCAATGAGGTATAATTTACTACGACTCTTATCCTCATTTCAGTATTTAACAGGTATATCTTATGGAATCCCATTTTGGAAAACGCCTGTGACTGTGGAATCCCTTTTTGTCGTATGAGGTCATGAGGGCTATGTAAAAGCCCTCAATGAGTCCTCATTTACTATCCCTCATAGCCTCATTGAATTTTGAGGTTATGAGGACCATTAAAAATCCCTCAGTGAGGCATAATTTACTACGACTCTTAGCCTCATCTCGGCATTTGAGGATACCCATGGCCTGGTATTGTATTATTCGAAGATACCTATCGAGGATACCTTTTATAGGATACTTATCTGAGGATACTATATAGGCTGTACATATCCCTATAGGTCTCTTGCTGGTCCTTAGTACTATTAATCCACCTGATGCTTTATGCTATCATATGACTGGTATAGGTAGTATGCAATGCTAGGCATAGGGGTATTGTGGGTAGGGGTACTGCCTGGTAGTTTAGAACGGTACTATAGTATGGCGGTATATACACCTATAGGCCCCTGTTAGTGCTTGATACTATTAACCAACCGATTGCTTTGTTTTATTATATGGCTGGTATATGTAGTACGTTATGGTAGACCTAGTGATTTTGTAGGGGTGGGGGTAATGCTTGGTAGTTTAGAACGGTAGAATAGCATAGGCTGTACATATCCCTGTAGTTCTCTTGCTGGCCTTTGGTACTACTGATCCACCAGATGCTTTATATTATTGAGCGGTATTCTGGGGTGGGGTCAATGCCTGGTGATACAGAACGGCAGCAGAGTATGGGGTTGGTATATTCCCCTATAGGCCCCATCCTAACCGTTCATAGTATAAACCTACCAAATGCTTTGTATCATCCTGTTACTGGTAAGGTGGTACGTAATACCAATAGTTCCTACCTTATTCCGAGTACTCTTGTTGTTTCATTTATCTAGATCATTTATATAAATTATAATTAACCAATTAGATTGCTTGATTTCCGATAACCTGTATGCAGGGTTATCTCCCTTCTGTATAATAAAAACCTATATCAATGGCAATATCCCCGGCACCCCAATTTCGGCACCCCTTTTTTAAAAAACATATGGCCTTCGGCACCCCTTTTTCTGAAATGAGGATAAGAGTCGTATTAAAAATCCCTCAATGAGGGATTTTTAATACGACTCTTATCCTCATTTCAGAAAAAGGGGTGCCGAAGGCCATATGTTTTTTCAAAAAAGGGGTGTCCAAATTGGGGTGCCATCTGGAGAATCCCTTTTTTGTCAAATGAGGATAAGAGTCGTAGTAAATTAGACCTCATTGAGGGATTTTTAATACGACTCTTATCCTCATTTGACAAAAAGGGATTCTCCAGAAGGCACCCCAATTTGGGCACCCCTTTTTTGAAAAAAACATATGGCCTTCGGCACCCCTTTTTTCTGAAATGAGGATAAGAGTCGTATTAAAATCCCTCATTCCTCATTGAGGGATTTTTAATACGACTCTTATCCTCATTTCAGAAAAAAGGGGTGCCGAAGGCTATATGTTTTTCAAAAAAAGGGTTGCCGAAATTGGGGCGCCGGGGATATTGCCATTGATATAGGTTTTTATTATACAGAAGGGAGATAACCCTGCATACAGGTTAATGATCTAGATAAATGAAACAACAAGAGTACTCGGAATAAGGTAGGAACTACTGGTATTACGTACCACCTTACCAGTAACAGGATGATACAAAGCATTTGGTAGGTTAATACTGTGAACGGTTAGGATGGGACCTATAGGGGAATATACCAACCATACTCTGCTGCCGTTCTGTATTACCAGGCATTGACCCCACCCCAGAATACCGCTCAATAATATGAGGCATCTGGTGGATCAGTAGTACCAAAGGCCAGCAAGAGAACTACAGGGATATGTACAGCCTATGCTATTCTACCGTTCTAAACTACCAAGCATTACCCCCACCCCTACAAAATCACTAGGTCTACCATAACGTACTACATATACCATCCATATAATAAAACAAAGCAATCGGTTGGTTAATAGTACCAAGCACTAACAGGGGCCTATAGGTGTATATACCGCCATATTATAGTACCGTTCTAAACTACCAGGTAGTACCCCTACCCACAATACCCCTATGCCTAGCATTGCATACTACCTATACCAGTCATAGGATAGCATAAAGCATCAGGTGGATTAATAGTACTAAGGACCAGCAAGAGACCTATATGGATATGTACAGCCTATATAGTATCCTCAGATAAGTATCCTATAAAAGGTATCCTCGATAGGTATCTTCGAATAATACAATACCAGGCCATGGGTATCCTCAAATACCGAGATGAGGCTAAGAGTCGTAGTAAATTATGCCCCATTGAGGGATTTTTAATGGTCCTCATAACCTCAAAATTCAATGAGGCTATGAGGAATAGTAAATGAGGACTCATTGAGGGCTTTTACATAGCTCTCATGGCCTCATACGACAAAAAGGGATTCCACATTCACAGGCGTTTTCCAAAATGGGATTCCATAAGATATACCTGTTAAATACTGAAATGAGGATAAGAGTCGTAGTAAATTATACCTCATTGAGGGATTTTTCAAGGTCCTCATAACCTCAAAATTCAATGAGTGTATGAGGGGTAATAAATCAGGACTCATTGAGGGCTTTTACATAGCCCTCATGGCCTCATACGACAAAAAAGGGATTCCATAGCCACGGGCGTTTTGCAAAAAATGGGATTCCATGGGATATGGCCAATGGATATAGTCTTTTGTTACAGAAGGGAGATAACCATGCATACAGATTATGGGAAGTCAAGCAATCTGATTGGTTAGTTGTAATCTAGATAAATGAAACAACAAGAGTACTTGGAATAGGGTCAGAACTAACAAGAATAGACCAGAAATTGCTAAATATAGTAATAATAAGTAAAGCTGTTCCAATTAATAGGCTCTTCTACGCTACTGGAGTATACTCTAGAATAAAGGAACATGCCTAGGTAGACGTAAACTATTGCATATATAGATAGAAGCAGAGAATTCTGAAAGAATTCGAAATAATACAAGTTGTCGGGCTGTTTGTGGTAATTATCCAGGGAAGTCGTTCTAGAAAATACTCTGATTCAATCGAACATACCCTCCGAACATACCGCTGTCCTATTGTAGGCCTTGGGTAACATAGCAATCACGTGCTACCATAAAAACCAAGATGGCGGCCTCCAGTATACAAAATGGACGACGGAAACACGTATCATCCTAACAACACGCGCTGCGCATGCGCAGTCACACCACGTATCACTATGGGGATGACGTCACAACATGGCCGCTCACGCGGGTTACCATGACAACACAACATGGCGTCACTAGGTCACGTGACATGACGTCACTTCCGGGGTCCCCCACCGGGGTCCCCCAAATGAGGACTGAAATGTGCGAGCACTACTACTGAACACTTTCAGAATTTGTCTAACAATAGTTGTATGTCTCGCACGTTTCAGGCATCATTGGCCGGACTTCGGGCAAGACCTCGGAAGTGACGTCATGTCACGTGACCCAGTGGCGCCATGTTGTATTATCATGGTAACCCGCGTGAGCGGCCATGTTGTGACGCCATTACCATAGTGATACATGGTGTTAGTGCGCATGCGCAGCGCATGTTGTTAGGGTGATACGTGTGTCCGTCGGATATTTTGTATACTGGAGACTGCCATCTTCGTTTCTATGGTAGCACATGGTTGCATTGTTACCCAAAGGCTTCTTATAGGATAGGGGTATGTCCGGGGGTTGTATGTTCCTTTGTACAAGAGTAATTTCCCGTTCGGAGAATTACCACAAACACCCCGACAAGCCCTCGAAATCACCAAAAACGACTTCATTTACTACGGATTTCCTCAAAATCCCTTTTAGGACCATCATACCATGGTACTGAGAGGCCCCAGGGTAAGTTCGATTGAACTAGAGTATATCTAAATACCCAAAACAGACCCGATAATCTCTCCAAATCACCAAAAAACACTTTTATTTGATATGAAACCCCAGATTGGGCATATAATAGTAGCACGTAGTTCTATAGGACCGAAAGCCCCCCCCCTCCCCCCCTGGGGGTATGTCCTATTTAATAGGAGTACTGTTTCATAGAATGCCATTTTTATGCCTATTACAGATGAAACTCTAACATTAACAGCCTATCCGGTCCAAACTATCTCTGGTTCTCTCGTCCAAGTCTTATAATCACCACTGCTTCATTTTCCGTAACCTGTAGGCAGAGTTATCTCCCTTGTGTACAACAAAAGCCTATATCATTCCCAAAGCCAATAAGCTATCGAGCAGTTACTCAAGTCATTGCTCGAACGACTCGAAGCCCATCGAGCAAATGAGCTTTAGAGCAATTGCTCGATCAAGTGACTCCACATATTGCTCAAACGACTCGAATACCATCGAGTAAATGAGCTATAGAGCAATTGCTCGTTCGGGTGACTCGCACATACTGCTCTTCGACTCATTTCGGTATCTGAGGATACCTATGGCCTGTTATTGTATTATTTGAGGATACTTTTTATAGGATACTTATCTAAAGATACTATTGCCTATTTGGCCCAGCCTTCTATGCCACCCAAGACATACCTATCCCAAGTTCCCCTTATAAGCTATCGAGCAGTTACTGAAAAGTCATTGCTCGAATGGCTCGAAGCCCATCGAGCAAATGAGCTTTAGAGCAATTGCTCGATCGAGTCACTCCACATACTGATCAAACGACTCAAAGTCCATCGAGCAAATCAGCTATCGAGCAACTGCTCGTTCGAGTGACTCGCACATACTGCTCTTCGACTCATTTCAGAAAAAGGGGATTCCATAACCACAGACGTTTTCCAAAATGGGATTCACAAAAAAGGATTCCGTAAATGGAATTCCTATCCGACTTCGTGCGTTATACCAACCAAAGAGATTAAAAATTCAACACAGACAAGCAATAAGACCAAAGCCTATTAACTCTGGTGTGAATACCAACAACATTCATGTTATCAGCATAGATACCACTACTCTTTCCCAGAAAAAAGTACCTCTTTTGAACTTCGGACTACTGAATACAAGATCTGTTGCTGGAAAGGAACATGACCTAAAGGACTTCATACAAGACAACAATCTCAGTGTTTTGGCTCTAACGGAAACATGAAAGAAAATGATAGTGACAGTTTTTCTATTGGACAACTATTGCCACCAGGTTTCTCCATTTTACATAACTCGCGGGGGAGCCGAGGTGGTGGTGTAGCTGTCATCCACAGCAGTGCCCTAAAAGTAAAACATCACCCTGACACCTATAAAACTCAGCCATCTTTTGAAATGCTAGACTGCCTCATGTCGACCAACAGTTCACTTCGATTACTCATAGTTTACCGACCGCCACCATCAAAAAGAAACAAACTTACATCAGCACAATTTTTAAATGAATTCTCAGAATGTCTGTCCTTCTATGCCTTGCATGGAGGAGATATAGCTATAGCCGGCGACTTCAATATCCATGTTGACAATTTAAATGACACTTTTACGAAGCAATTTACTAATCTGTTCGATTCATTCGGCTATTCGCAACTGGTTTTGAAACCTACCCACAACAGAGGACACACCTTGGATCTAATTCTTGTTCATCAAAGTAACAGCACGTCAGTACAAAACATCTATGTCACAGATCCAGCATTATCTGATCACTATGCAGTCTTGGCTAAATTGACACTAGCAACGTCCAAAATTCCTCCCAAGAAAATTACTTATCGAAAATATAAATGCATCAACATTGATTCCTTGAAAATGGATATAAGTTCATCAACACTGTCTCCAAATTATTTTTGTAGTAGTCATGGATCATCTGAGCAACTGTTATCTTTATTTGAAGAAACTCTTAAGGGCATCATGGCTGAACATGAACCACCAAAGTCAAAAGTTATAACTCATAGGGAAAAAGTGGTGTGGCTTACAGAAGACGTTAGAGCTGTTAAACAACAGCGTCGCAGACTTGAGCATTTATACAACAAAACGAAGCTTGAGATTCACCGGCAGATGTCCTGCCACCAAAGAAATACAACTAATAAGATCATCAAAAAAGCGAAGAGGGAGTACTACAATTCTCTGATAGAGGGGTCATCAAATACTAGGGTCTTATTCTCGGTAACCAATAGTCTCCTTGGTAAAGAACAAAAAGTCATTCTCCCAGATCATCTAAATACCAATGAAATTCTGGAAAAATTCAGTGATTTTTTCATAACCAAAATTCAATTAATCCTGGATAGTATACCATCACGTGAACCACCAGAGTTTGATCAACTTGACATAAAAAGATATTTTTCCAGTTTTCACACTGTCTTGGAAGAAGATATTCGAAAAATGATTTTGTCATCATCCAATAAATCCAATGATCTAGATGAAATTCCAACATTCCTTCTGAAAGAGACAATTGATCATCTTCTGCCAGCCATATCATCTATTATATCTGCATCCCTTCATTAGGGATTTGTTCCACGCCCACTGAAAAAAGCACTTGTTACTCCACTCATCAAGAAACCATCTCTTGATCCTGACAACCTGAAGAATTATCGACCAGTATCGAACCTCTCCTTCCTGTCTAAATTGTTGGAAAAGGTTGTTGCTTCACAACTCAAAAAACATCTGCATGAAAATGATCTTTTAGAGCCTTTCCAGTCTGCATACAGAGCCAATCACAGTACAGAGACAGCTTTACTGCGAGTCAACAACGATATTGTTAAATCAGTGTCTGAGGGTAAGGCTGTACTGCTTGTTCTCTTGGATTTGTCAGCAGCATTCGACACAGTGGACCATGATATTCTTTTGCAGACATTGACACAGCATGGCATATGTGGAACTGTCTTATCATGATTTGCATCATATCTAGAAGGTCGCAGTCAACAAATATATATCAACAAGACCGGTTCAGAAAGCAAGATGTTAAAGTGTGGTGTTCCTCAGGGCTCAGTTCTTGGTCCACTTTTGTTTACTCTGTACACTTCTTCTCTGGGTCGTCTTCTTAAAAGGCATGGCATATCATATCATCTGTATGCTGATGATACCCAACTGTACATTACATTTAATTTATCTCTTCAAAGTGACTCAGTCACTGCAGTCAGCAACATGGAAACTTGCATAAATCTGGTGCGGGAATGGATGATAGATTTTAAACTGAAAATGAATGACTCTAAAACAGAATTCTTAGTGATATCCGGGGTTCGCATGCCTACACCCACTGTTACATCAATTCAGGTTGGAAACAACATCACCATGAAAAGTGAATCGGCCAGGAATATTGGACTGATTATGGACTCAAATTTAAAGCTAGACATCCATATCAATAAAATATGTCAAAAATGTTACTGGCAGCTTCGGAATATTGGAAGACTGAGAACTTATCTTAACCAGTCAGCACTTGAAAAACTTGTTCATTCCTTCATCACCTCACAACTAGACTATTGTAATTCAGTGTTAGTGGGGCTGCCGCAGTATTTGATTCAGAAGCTTAAAAAAGTTCAGAATATTGCTGCTAGGATAATTACTGGTACCAGATGCCCTGAACACATAACACCTGTCTTAAGACAATTACATTGGCTTCCAGTTAAACAGAGAATTAATTTCAAAATATTGATCTTAGTTTTCAAATGTATCCACAAACTGGCTCCAGTTTACCTGCAAGAGCTCATCACTGCATACACTCCATCACGCAGTCTGAGATCTAAAGATCAAATTCAACTAGTCATACCTTTTAGCAGATCTAATCTAGCTAATGATCGTGTGTTCTCCATCGTGGGTCCAAGATTGTGGAATGCGTTGCCCATTAGTGTCAGAAATTCAGAAACTATCAACATCTTCAAGAGAAATCTTAAAACTTTCCTATTTACTGAAGCATTCTCCTGAACCTGCCTAGAGGAAACTGAAACATGTGACTCTTTATTTTCAGAAAAGTGTATTTTATTTCTGTGAAGCGTTTTAGGGCACTCTTCGTGGTTTTACGCTTTTTACAAAATCAATTATTATTATTATTATTATTATTAAATGGGATTGGTGTTAATGGGGTCATACCTGTCTCCTCCGAGTTGTTGGCGTTATTTCCTACGCTGTTCCTCTACCTGTTACTCTTCGAAGCTGCACCATATATTGTAGGTACTCAACCAGGTCCTACGATCCCAGCTACAATACCCTAATGTTGCAGTTGACACCGTCATGCTACCAAGACTCAATTCAACAATACCGGTACAATAAATTGTAGTATTTTTCCGTCGACTATAGAATTTATATGTATGATAAAATGCTTACCACGACGGTTCTGGAACTTAAAATGGGGTCCTTGACTGACGACCTCTACTAATGCCTTTATAAATGTATACAATTATTCGACCGATACCGATAAACAGTTATCGACGATTGTCCCATCACCACTCATCCCGCTGGCCATATACACCCATAGATTCTGCCCTGGGCTCTCGTTGCTCACCTTCGACTCGGTGAATTGTTGAGGCCTCCTAAAATTGTAGCCCATCAGTACTATCTCTTTCACCTGTTCTAACTTCTTCACTCTGTTCAACTTGAAAACCAATGTAGTACCGTAAACCGGGGTGTATAGGGACTGCGGTGTGAGTAGGGACAGTAAACTGAAAAGTTGTTTCATGTTTTGTAAACATGACTAGATATATATTTTTTATTCTTTATGTATTATTTACGGATGGGTCTATGACTGAAGAAAACTCATCAAGATAGAATAATAGTTTTGACACATATCAAGTGTAGTGATAGAGCCAAGAACAAGGGACGTAATTTCTGAAAAATTTTGGAAGGGGCGAAAACTTTGTATGTCCAGAGCTAAGTATAGCAGATATGGGCTCCTGCAACATTTGATACCTCAACCCCAGGTGTCACAAAGGTAAATTTCCGATATCAATGAATTCCTTCATTACGTTGTTCTAATATGAGTTTTTTTCTATTTTTCGGGTGTTTGTTAAAGTTTTCGAGGGGTGAATAGGGACAGACATGCCGCGAAACTATAAACCAAAGCTGGGTGGAAAAATCTATCGTAAGCACGACAAAGATGCTTTGAATGCTGCATTAGCTGCTGTGAAGGGGGTATGTCATTTCGAAAGGCCGAGAAAAAGTTTAATATCCCCAAAACTGTTCTATACAGACATAAAAAATGTCCAGAGACTCGAAAACAGGGTGGGCAGACTGAACTGGATAAAGCTACTGAAGATCACTTAGTCAAGAGGTTGAAGACTTCAGCAGAGTGGGGCTATCCTATGGATCAGTATGACGTCAGAATAATTGTGAAAGGCTATCTGGATCGGCGTGGCATAACATCAAAAAAATTTAAAAGCAATATGCCGAGTGGGGATTGGGTGCATTCATTCCTGAAAAGGAATAAAGATGAAATAGCACAAAGAATGTGCCAGAACATAAAACGGTCAAGGTCCGGGGTTTCACCATAGACAGTTAATGACTATTTTGACAATCTGTCTGAAACACCCCTTCCTTGCTCAATGTTGACTTATTGTGAATCTAGTCTGCCAAAATATCAGTTCATTTTGCCTTATCATTGTTCAATTTGTTTTTTTAAAAACCTGTAAAAAGTCCCTATTATCCCCAAGCAAGGGTAGAAAAGAGACAGCTATATGAATGGCAGACTGTCCTTATTCACCCCACAACGAGGGGTGAATAGGGACAGCTGTTTATTAAAAAAAAATATATACTTCAATAATCAACAGAAACTAAAACTATTGATGGATCTCAAGTATCACATCGGGGTCATAGTTCAGTATTAGGAAAACCCCAAATTTTGTATCCTAACATTGTTTAAAAATATATAAATGTTCAAAAGTGTCCCTATACACTCCGGTTTACGGTAATATTTGTTTCCAAAATGACTGCATTCTGATATCATATTAGAACACACTTGACATAACAGAAGCTTTGTATAGTAAATGTTAAAAATGGGTTATAGAAGTCATTTAATTAACATCTCGTGCCGTCACAGTTGTAAATGTACCTTTAGTGGAAAGGACCTTTATAAGCTTCCAGCTTACTGTCGAATCCACACACAGTTCATTGTTGTATGTCTTTTTCTCTGATAAGTGGAAATAAATATTGTTTGAACTAAATTGGACTTGTCCAACCCTCAATTGGGTATATCATTTAGATCTGGTCTAGACCGAATACTAAACACCGGGGGATACCGAGGTGAAGGAAAATAGGGGTGGGGATGCGGCTGACAACTCTGAATAGGGCATGTGTATTATGAGTACGTAAATAGATGTAAGCAGTATGTGCATAGTTTTAAAGTCATATTTGAGAATTATGGGCGCTAAAGTAATAGCGTTCACTCAAAAATCTTCCCCTAGGTATTTAGTAGGTAACTTGGTAATTAGTATTTACAGCCGCTGTATCTCGGTAAGCGACAGTCGAGAATTGTTAATCACATTGTGACTTGTTAATTAGTTCTCTTTGTGGCTGCCGGCAACTGCAATCAAAGCCTGCTTCCCAAACTCAACACACATAATATGTACCAGGCATTTGAAGGAGAATGCGCTCCGCAATCTTCATATAATACATAACAAAGAAACCACAATTAACATGATCAGCATTGTCTTTAATTCAGATACATGGCTTCTCACGACTGAGGACCCTGTTGAATACGAAGAAATTTCAACTGACCTATCGACGCTTTTCAGCAACAGCAAATATTTGGCATTGACATTTTTACCTAAACTAAAATCTAGAGTATTCGAACCAAGAAAGGCACACTCTGACTTCCCAAACTAATGGACAAATAACAACTGCGAGAGTATGAACAATATTATAAAAGTTGGAAAATGAATGGAAAATTTTGAGATTGCCAGATTTGACTGATAGATCTGAAGACATTGTTATGAACGGTATGGACCAATATCGTTACATTAGGAATTAATATTATCGGAAGTGATTTTTCACTCGCCACGGATGCAAAAAAAAAAAAAAAAAAAAAAAAAAATTGCCGCAAGATAAGAGATGGGGGTCAGCGCTCACGGCCAGGCCTGGGGTCTATTACTTTCAAATGTATTATATTATATTACCATTACTTTTGATTTTTTTTCTTATTATATTATATTACAATTACTTTTGGAAACTTGATTATTATATTATATTACAATTACTTTTTAAAATGTAATAAATATTACTTTTTTATTACTTTTATTACGTTTGTCAGTTACCCAAATTTCATGCAGAAATTTGTTCCAGTAATGCAGATCACAACATACATTAGTTTAAACAATATTTATTAATGAAAACACTGTAGTTGCAAACAATATGATTTACAATAAAAGAAAGAATCAAATATAATTATGAAGCAGTGAATGCAGCATACAGAAACAATACTACTTAAATCACAAAAATGAAGGGATTCGACAGAAAGCTTGATACTTATGTTGGTCGTCTTCCTAGGTCTTTGAGTTACAAAATAAGTATTACCGGAACTACTGGCGGAGTACCAAATGCAAATTGTTTAAACTGTGTGATGAAAGATATTTAAGTATACAGATAGATACTTTAAAAGAAGAAAGGAATTACAGTGTTAAGATAAAATATAAGACAGCATAAGATGAAGAAAACATGGAATCAAACACAAGCAGCCGAGAGACGAACGACATTCAGAAAACGTGTAAAAGTACACTGGTTGACGCAGCATACATACCCTCGAAGGGGCATATAACAAGAAGAGCCAGAACTGGGCTGGAGGTATCAGGAGAAAACCTACCCGACAAGAGAACAGATTCAGCCAATGTATTTAAGGCTGAGTCTTAGAGAGTCATGGATAGCCATGATGGCGCGGTACTCACTGTCATCAAGGCGATCTATGGCAACACTGTATTACACTGTTCTATAATACAGTATAGCTACAGATCGCCCTGATAGGGACTGGAATACAAATTATCTATTGAAGTGTTTCGTTTCCATAATGTAGTCCTACACTTTTTCAAATACGAGGCGATTTGCATCTTCACTTAAATGCCCTGATCCATATAGGAGTATAGTGATGTTCACAAGAAACGGTATCTGCCCAATGGTGCTGGCCCAGGCATTCGAGTAGAGCTGACATGACAGCAAGAGATGATCAGACGATTCGACTGCACTACATTGACAGTTGGGCGAGAATGATAGGTGGTTTGTATGTAGGTGAGAATTAAAATTACTACAACAAAGACGCATGGCATATCTGTGCCGCACGACACTTAACATTACTAAAGAATGAGGGTGGTCGTTGGTTATTACGATTTAGGAATCTCTTGAAATTGCTAATCGAACTGTTTTGTCGAACAGGCAGCGGAATGTTTTTCCACAGTTTAGTTACATCGGGAATGAATGAAGACTGGTATAACTGAGTGCGGCAGAAAGATACGCGGTGGTTATCACTTGTACGCACCACATGGCTAGTGTTGGTTGCTGATATGACGGGGGCGGGCACCTTGTTTGCAAGATATGGAGGCGGTATATGGTGGTTCATTTTAAAGAATTTCATAAGCTTGTGTTTCCGGTGTCTATCCTGAAGGGTATCCCAACATGTTTCAGTATATAATAGGGCTTTACTTGAGCTCGTGGTTGCTTCAGTGACGATTCAGGCAGCAGCTATTTGAATCTTCTCTATGACAGCGGCATTAGGTTCAGTACAGTTGCCCCACACTGTGTCTGCATATTCTAAGAGAGGTCTGATGAAGGCAAAATAAAGTTTCTCAAGTACACTTTTGTCGAGGATAAATTTATACATCCTCATCAGGTCTATGCGTGGCCAAGCCTTTGAGCATATATGGTCAATATGATTATTACATGTACAATTGTTGTTTAATATAACACCTAAGTGTTTGTGATTACTTCCCTCGGTTGGTTATTTGCGCATTGGAAAGATATAAAGAGGGGTGTAATAGTAGGTATAAAAGGAGAGTTTACTATCACTTGTACATGTACGTGTACAACATACGTTCACGATGCGTTCACCAACGTGGAATTCAGTGTTAAATCACACGCTTGTTCACAAAACTGTACATGATCTTGAATCCCCCCCCCCCCCCATGTACAGCTGTGACTCCTAGATCGCACTTTTAACGTTCAAATACTCGTGGTGAACGCGCGTTTTTAAAAAAAGGGTGAAATTGTACATCTTCGCTTGTATCTTGTACGTAATTTTTCATCGACGTTCCCATCGCAGATCAGACCATCGATCCATCGTTGGTGAACGCGATCAAAAGCAAAAAATTCTGAGTCATCATCAAAAAACGGTTTTGGGGACTCTAGATCAGCAATTCAGAACCCGCAATTGTGTTGAGACAGATGGTCCAGAACTCTCCCTTGTTTTTGAGGTGGTGGGTTTTTCCCATTTATGACGTCATTAGGGGAATTCCCCACTATGAGAAATTCTCAAAAACTCAGCTGATCGACCGATCGGATCGCTCGATTCTCGTAAAAACTCGATCTGAACGAAGGGTGTCGTCGTCGGTGTGTTGGAAATTCGCGAACCCGCTGTCACGTTTTTGATTGATATATATAGGGGAGAAAAAAAAATATATAAATAAATAGTTATTTAGAAAATTAAATATATCAAATCGAATAGATAATAAAAAAAAAATACGTAAATCATGAGCGATTCTCAGACTATTAGAGCGAGGTTTCTTTTAAACATGCTGATGAGAGCATACGCAATCTGCGTGAATGAACAACTACGTCCCATCTTGTTAGAACGATGCGTCGCGTGTCGGGATCATCTAGACTTCGATCACGAGAATCATTCGTGTCTGACGATGGAAAGGGAAGATATGGTCGTCATGTATTTCGAACCAGCGTTTGAACGCGTTAAATTCAACGATGTGATCACGTTTTGGAAGAGATTAGTCTTCTGTAAGAATCGAGACAGGCCCACAGATTCGGAAGAACTGAAATTGGCGCGTAGAAGTTTGACTTTAGAAGACAAGGGATGCATCAAGAAATTATTGCTGAACAAAGCATACGTCTAAGTTTTTTTCGTTGATATAAAAATAAGGGAGAGTAGAAAATAAAAAAAAAATAAATGCACACATAAATTTTTTTTTATCTAATATTAGAAAGAAAGAAAAAAAAACACAAAATGAGAACCAGAAATAAATTGTATCCGACGTTAGTGGACGACGAGGACGAGAAGCCGAACGGCATTTTGCCGACGGCGCCATCGCTAGAAGAAAGAGAAAGAGGAGAGAGGTATCGCATCGATCAAATCAGTAGAATCCAATTGTATCTGACTCAAGAGAGAGATTCTCATCGTTCCCTCAGGAAGAAGTATTCGCGTTTCGTGAAATTCGTCAACGCGATCGACACGACACTCATCACGATTTCCATGGGTTTACACGCGGCCGGCATCAGATTGTTGTCGACCGCGGTCGGCATTCCAATCGTGTTGACCGTAGAAGGAGTGGCTCTCGCCGCCGGATTGTTTAGCACGCTCGGAAACTTTTTGAATAGGAAATTATATCTGAAGGCGAGGAAACACGACAAGATTCACATCTTGGCCGACTCCAAGATCGACACGATATCCGAAATGATCTCTATGGCGTTGAAAGACGGTAGGATATCGGACGGTGAATACTTCGCGATATTGAGCGAGAAAACGAAATACGATGCCATGAAAGAAGCCGTGAGAATCAAGACTCGTCAGATCATCAAGGAAGAGATGAAGGATTCTCTCGTGGAAAAGGGGAGGAAAGAGGCTAGGGAGGAATTCAGTAAGATGATAGAACTCAAGAGCAGCGATTGAAAAAAAATATATATATAAGAAGAACAGAATTTAAAAAAAAAAAAAAATATTAAATTTATATATAAAATAAAAAAAACGAAATTAATTTAAATAACTCTTAAAAAAATGTATTGCGTAAAGTGTAAGAGAGTTACCGAGACAAGTAATTCTAGAGAAGTGCGAACTAAAAACTACAGACGGATGCTTCGCGGAATTTGCGACGTGTGTGGTTCTGTCAAGACGCAATTCGTCAAACAAAAGAACACGAGCAAAGGTAAAGGCACCGTGACAATCTACCTTTCGAAATGCATCTGCCCGGTCACAGTTTCACGGGACCCGGAACGAAATTGAACAAGAGACTCAACGCTGATCTGACTCCCAAATCTTGGAGCAAACCCGTGAATAGGGTGGACGCGGCCGCGTACGATCACGATCTGTGCTACGCCGGACATCCCGACACCAAGACTCGCAACGACGTCTGCGACAAAAACATGTTGGGGAGATTGAGAGGCATATCGAATCCGACCAGGAGAGAAAAGATGGAACGTTCGCTGGTCGGCAATCTGATCGGTGCGAAACGTCGATTTGGATGGGGCATTCAAAAAAAAAAAAGCGCATCTGAAAAGAAGAAGAAACGATTATTGACGAGCGAATTGGCCGAGGAGTTACACAAAACCATAGTGCATAAATTTCGAAAGAGAAGGGTGCTCGTGAAGGGTCTGGATGACATTTGGTCGACATGAGATCGTTTTCGAGGTGGAACGAGGGTGTCAAATATCTATTGACGGTCATCGACGTGTTTTCCAAATACGGTTGGATCAGAGCTTTGAAGGATAAATCGGGACCTTGCATCGCCAAGGCTCTGAAGAGCGTGTTCGACTCGTCTTCTCGAAAACCGAGTAAATTGTGGGTGGACAAGGGAAAGGAATTCTACAACAAGCACGTTCGTCGATTGGTAGACCTCTACTCGATCGAAAACAAAGAGAAAGTCAGCATGGTGGAACGTTGGAATCGAACGATGAAGGAGAAGATGTACGAATTCGACCAAGAAATACATATATGCTCTGAACGGTCTTGTCAAAGATTACAACAACACGTGACACAGATCGATCAAGATGACTCCCACGGAAGCTAGTGATCCTTGAAACGAAAAACGGGTCTACGCGAATCTATATCCCGAGAGATCTAAGATCAGGAAGAAGTCTAGAATGCCGAAATTTGCGGTCGGCGATCGAGTGAGAATCTACACTTATAAGAAGCACTTCAAAAAGGGTTATACTCCTCGATGGACCTCGGAAATTTTCGTGATCATCAAAATATTTCACACCGATCCGGTCGAAGCTTTGGATGGAGAAGAGATCATCGGAAAGTTTTACGAACAACAATTACAGAAGATGAAGTTTTGATGAAGAACACAATTTTTTTTTTTATTTACTCTCTTTCACATTTTCTTGTTTACACACATATATATATAAGAGAGAAAAAAATAATAATAAAAAAATAATTAAAAACTATTTTTAGATAAAGAAAGCAAGTGAATTAATAAACAAAAAAAAAAAAAAAAATCCTTTAAAATGACAAATATACTAGATATAACACAAAGCATAGTGAAAGATGAAAGTATTCAAGAATATGAGGTTCACGAATACGAACCGGTAACCGGAACGAGTTTGAACAATGCGGGAGAGATAAGAATCAATGTCGAAACTCAAGATCTATTCGTACATCCTAGCGAGAGTTACATAGTGGTGCAGGGACGTCTCACCAAGGAAGATGGGAGCGACTACGCCGCCGACAACACGGTTACTCTTGCCAATAATGGCATCATGCATCTATTCAGTAACATAAAATACATGCTATCCGGACAAGAGATAGAATCTGTTTTTCATCCCGGTCAGGCCACCACGATGTTCGGACTCTTGACGTATCCTGATGATTTTTCGAAATCCAGAGGACTTAAGCAGTTGTGGGTGAAAGACACCGTAGGCCCTGCTAGCGCAGGCGCCGCCACGATATTCGACTACGTCGTCAAGACGTCCAGACCTAAAGGAACGTTTTCGTTCAGGATACCTTTGAAACACATCTTCAGATTCGCAGACGATTACAACAAGATCATGTATGGATTCAAACACAATCTGACGTTGATTCGAAAAGGAAACGACGACGCAATAGTGAAACTCACCGCGACCGATGCGGGTAAGATAACTCTACACAAGATATCGTGGTTCGTTCCGCACGTGGAGCCTTCGATCGTGGAGAAAGCGCGTCTCTACAAGATCATAGAATCCAAGAGTAAATTACCTGTGGGATTTAGAATGAGACAGTGCAACACGGCTAGCATTCCTCTCTCCACGAATCACTTCGATTGGAGATTGACGGTGAAATCCGCTTCCGAGAGACCGCGTTTCAGACTGATAGGGACGGGTCTCAGGAAAAGAATGCGTCACTGTTCGATCACTGCCATTTGAGAAACATGCAAGTGTTTCTGAACGCCACGAGATATCCAGCAATCGATTACAATGCGTCGTTCGACAAGAACGATTTCTCCAGACTGTACGGCGACGCCGCTGATTTTGGAAAGAAGTATCACGGTCTAGACGAATTGATGAGCAATCCTAACATATCTCCCGGCGAATACAAGTCGATGTATCCCATGTTCGTGTTCGACGTCAGTAAACAGAGTGAACGACTCAAGAGTAGCGTGTTAGACATTCAGATCAAGATGCAATTCGATAGGAACGTGCCGAGAAAAACCGAAGCCTTCACCCTGCTCCTGTCGGACAGAGAATTACAATTCGAATCGGATGAAAATAAGATGTTGATCATTCGATGAGAGACGAGTGTGTGAAAAAAAAAAAAATAAAAAACAAAAAAAAAATAAAAAGTAATGTGTGATTATTAAAAACAAAACAAAAAAAATAAATAAATAAAGTAATGTGATCTAGAGAGATTGAACATCTCTCTATATCTCATTACTTTTTTTTTTTGTTTTTTTTTTTTGTTTTTAATAATTACACATTATTTTTTTTTTTAATTCATTATTTTCCATGCGTTCACTGTTTGTTCAAAGGATCTAGTTCGATCAGTAGACTCACCACGGAAGTGGCGGCTTTGGGATTATTGGTTTTCGTAACGAAATTAATCTTGTCTCCGGCATTCACTTTGAGAGGAGTGCCGAACGTGCTAACATTCGCGTGTTGATTCTCAGTCTTTTTGACGCTGTATCTCTTATCGCTCTCCACACCATTTACCATGAGATTGACGACTGCTCTGTTATTCAAATACGAGGAAGCCAGACTCATTCGAAGGATTTCACCTCCCAACGGCATGGGATATCCAACCTGACCATGTTTCGATCTGCTACCTCCATTTCCGAAAGACCACTCAGCTTTTCCCTCATCTAAGGCGCCGGCCTCTTCGGCCCACACGGTGATCAATTGTCTAGCATATTTGACTTTCTCCACCACCGAAATCAGGGTGCTGGCATCCGTCATGTTCACGGGATCCGGTAGATTCGTGGGCGCGTGTCCACCCATGTCTAGTTTACCTTCCATGATGTCGCCCTTTCTCCAGACCGAGTTGTCGTCCACGTACTTCCTGCTGACCGTGCTGGAATCGAATTTGGGATCGTGATCGAGACCGAATAAATTGTGACCGTTCATGTTGATGCCACCCTCCATGGTTCCGCCAGATTCTTTGTTCAGGTAGAGATCGTTCACTTGCGATTCTAGGTATTCTTGCGATTGTATCACGGCAGAATCTACGTAGCCCTTGTTGACCGCGGTTGAGTCCGCATCCATGTCATCGATCTTTGACAGATTCAATATCTTGTGGAATCCCGCATTCAGATCCGATTTCATTTCTCGTCTGTCAGACTTTCTCTGTTCCAGATCTACGTAGTGTTTGGTCGCCACGTCCTTGGGATTTGTGGGAGTGGTCACGTTCATTATCTTGTTAGAATTGGCGTTCAATTCCGAGTGCATCGTTTTCAGAACGTATCTATTTCTCAGGTGTTCGCTGAATCTCGCGTGAGAGTCGTCCACGTATTTCTTGGTCGCAGCATCGGTGGGATCTATGGGATTTGCGACGTTCACCAAACGTTTGGATTTCAGATTGAGATCGTCGGTCATGGTTTTATCCACGTAATTATCTAGCAGGATTCGTTCGAAATCGGCGTTCCCCCTGTCGACGTATTTTTTAGTCGCAGCATCTGCGAGGTCTATCGGCTCGGGAAGATTGTAGAGCTTCTTATCATTCATGTTCAAAGGTTCTTTTCGAGGTTCATATCTCCGAACGTAATGTTCGTCCAAGTTGGCAACGTCATAACCATCGTCGACTTCGAACGTCTTCCTCTTCTTTCTCGGGTTGACTTTTCGTCGTCACTTCTACCAAATTTATCGACTGGCATGTTGTTGTGGGATTTTTTTTTTTGTTTTTTAGAAAAAATATGTTCAAACGCAGTTTATCAAAAATGAACTATGTTATTTTATTTTTCGTTTTTATTCGATTAAAATTTTTTTAAAATATTTTTTTATCTTTATATATACTATAAAAAAAAAAAATCTCTCTCTAATGTAAATCATTGAGAATGTCTTGAAATCGATCTCCTTCAGAAGAGATGGTAGAGACACAGGTTACCGCAAAACACTTGATCTGGTGATTGCACTTGTTCCATGTTGTAACGAACCATCGATTTGTTGAAATAGTTCTTTATTTCTTTTGGCGGTGAGATTCCGTAGCTGTCGAAATAATAATTTTTCTTCTTCCCGTTCTTCATCCACGCCACCCAGTGAGTGCCTTCACCCGATGAATCGTCTAGATTTAAAATTCTGCATTCCGATTGTCGAGGTCTTCTCTTCGGCAAGGCATCTCTGGAAAACACTCCTAGAAAATCTTCGATTTTCAAATCTTTTGCCGCATTCAACAGATCGATGTTGGATAGGGGTTCGTTGGGTAAGATGACACCTTCTACGGATATCTTTATTTTCTTATTCATAAATAAGTATATATTTTTTTTTATTTATTTTATTATAATTTACTAAAAATGACGTTATTTTTTTTTTCTATTTTTTTCTTTTTCTTTTTAAACTAACTTTCTCGATGTCACTATCGATTTCCATAATTTTGTGTTCATCTAATTCTTCTTGATTTTCTGGAATCCTATCATCCACAATCGTATCTGGAATCTTATCATCCACAATTGCATCTAGAATCCAATCATCTCCATTCATATCATCTAAAATTAGATCCAAAGTCCAATGTCCGAGTGCCAAAGTGCTTATTTTATCGTCTAACATGAATCTCTTGTCGTCGTCGTCGGCTGTCAGCGAAATCTTGTTGACTATTTCGGTATACAAGTCGTGATTTTCGCTTCGAATCGATTTCATAGTCTTATACACCGGACCACTTCCTAACAGACAATCTTTATACTCTTGGAAAGAGATGTTTTTCTTCACCACACATGCTTTAACTCCTTTACACTTCTTGATCTCTTCATCATCTTCTAGATGATAAGCATAGAGTTTGGGTCTCAAGCCCACGAATTCGACGATCTGTTTACCGCCGCTCTCGTCCTTAAATTTACCCAACACCTTCTTGTTGTCGTTCGATTGAATGTTGGACGGGTGATCGACGGGATAATTGCTCGTGTCGAACCAATCGGCCACGTCCGGAGATATATCTTGGTAGACGTCTTTCGTCTCTATCTTGTAAACTAAACTGTCCGTGTCAGAGAACAGTAGTTTGACTTTGTCACCAAATTTTCGTTTGACGTAATCGTAGTGAAACTCGTACATCAATCGCTTGCTGATATCTAAGATGATCGGTCCGAGATAATACGGTTTGTCGAACTTCAGATGTGTCTTTTGCATGTGAACGGCCACTAGATTTTCATCGAATATGGTTCGGTGTTTGTAATTGGGTTCCGCCACTAATTTTTTAGCTCTTTTCTCAGACGTGATGAGTCGAATGTCGGTTCTCTTCCTGATGTTTTCCATCGATTTGCCGTACACGCAGTTGTTCATGAGTTTGAAGAAATCTTTTTTGAAATCATTCTCGGCTCGAGTTCTGAGATTCGTGTTGAGATCGATGTATTTTTTCATCCAAGGCTCTTCGTCGAATCGAATGATGCAATGTATGTCGACTAATTTCATCCCGTAATCGACGTACTGTTTCAAATTCTCGCTGTAGACAACGTAGTTACGTTTGTTAAATAAATTGGGAATGAGTTTTTCCTCGTCTCCTTCGTTCGGTTCCATTCGTTCGGGAGCCAGCGGATAATCGTTGTGTGGACCGTGTAATTCTTCCGGATAGTTCAAATCGACTTCTAAAATGCAAGAATAGTCTCTCCATTTTTGCATCTCTTCCGGTTCCTTCACCCATTCGAAATTTCTAATCGGTAAAGGATGACTCATAGCCCAACCATACAGATTATTGGCATCCCAATACTGTATGTATTTAGTCAACCGTTTCGAATCGAAACCTTCTTTCATGTAGGGATTGTTAGCCTCAGAATATCTGTGGGAGATCATCGAGACGCCACCTCTCGCAGCCCTTTCGAACATGAGCAACATGTCCACGTTGGATAATAATTCCAATTGGACTTCGGTGGTCTTCAACAGAGCGTCCACGCCAGACTGGGTGCGGTGAAATACCAAGCGGGATCCAGATCATAATTTCGACGACAGACGTCTCGAAAATTTTCGAACATGTCTGCCAAGAGCAGAACGTTGGTCTTCAGATAGAGATCGTGATAATCTCTCATGGTTTTCATATCGAATGATTTCCACACGTTTTTGGCGTGTTCGTAATTCTCGTCGGAAATGTCGTATTCGTATAATTTTGAATAAAAATCATCTTTCGAAGGTAGTACGGTGTCTTCGAATCTCTTTAGATCGTTCATGTAATCATAAGGATAGACTCCTTTCCTCAACATGACGTCTACTCGTTCTCCGAAATGTTCGCTCGTGATTTTAAATTTATCCTTGCTCATGTTATCGACTAATTTTTCCAGAGCGGTCGACATGAATTTAAAACTGTCGATGAAACGTATGCATCTACGAATGGATTTCGTTTTTTCTTTCAATGTATTTCCGTCGATTACTCTTTTCTTCTCCATGAGCTTCCATTTCGTGAAGGAAATGTATCTTTCTTCGCTGTTCGCGATGCAATTTAATTCTTCGTGTGAGGTGCCGAGATTTTTCACGAACAGATGACTGTCGTAACCCGAGAGATTGTGAAACATCACCGGATAGAAAGTGGCGTCTCGATATTTTAAATTACACTTACTGTGAGCCAGACCGTGATACAGACCCGTGTAATGATCGTGGTCTCTGACCTTCTTATTTTCCTCCAAATTCTCATCGAACGATTGTCTGCATATGTGACATTCGGTGGCTCTGTTATTTTCGTCCTGCTGCTCTCGCGTGATGATCATTTTCGCCGGAGTTTTGAATTTGTCGTATAACATTTGAAGTTTTGATTCTAACTCTTCCACGAACATTTGAGCCACGTCGTCGTCTTTGCACTGTTTCATGTAGGTGAAGGGACCCATGTCGTGTTGCGAGTCGAAAGCACATTTCACGTAAATGCAATAGCCCGAAGGTATGTGTTTTTGATATCTTTCGATGTAACTTTAAAGAGCGTTGGGTTGACAGGAACTCATTTTCGTGGTGAAACATTCAAAATCGGCGTACACGACGAATGGTACTTTTAACCTTCTATTGTGATTTTCAAACTTCACGATGGTGTTGGGTTTGGGCATTTCGACGGCGACACCTTGATTTTCGTTGCAATATTCCTGATGTTTCGCTAATGATTTTTCGGTCTTAAATATGTTCATGCAATTGTAACATAAAGATATCTTTCCGTTATGATTATTATTTTGTTTCGACAGTAATCGGGTCGGATGTTTAATCCAACAATAATGACGATTGTCACCATTTGAAATCAATAATAAAATAATCGTCTTTTCTCTTCTGAGATACGAAGTCTGTCTGAGAGGATAGATCGTTCGTTTTTCGTCGTCGTATCCAGGGACGTTCACCGCTACGGTGGGATTTTGAGCCTCGAAATGTTCAATGTGTTTTAACTCTGTTGGAAAAGTCACTCCGGTCCAATCGAGATTTTTAGAAGTTTCCTCGTAACGAGAAACTCTATCAGAGTTTATTTCGACAGGGTATAAAGCGGAGGTGACTGCCCATTTAAAACACTGATCATCTTTATTTCTCACGTTGACCACGGCGTGTTTCTTAGTCAAGAAATACGGTAATTCCAAGTAGGAAGATCCTTTCAACGGTTTGTTTTTATTCATGTGAATTTCGAGTTTCAACACCTCACCGAACGTCCAATTACTACCTTCATGTTGATAATTCGCGAGAGACATCAACATCTTGTCTTTCATCTTTTCGGAAACGTCCGATAGATCTGAACCTCGAAATACAGGTTCGACGTTAGATCTGAAATATGCATTTTTCACGATGCTCTCGCCGGACTTCACATCGATTTTATTCATTATGCAATGGAGTATCATCTTAATTTTTAATCCCATGTTCATGTATTCGCGAAACAAATCCAATACTTCTTTCTTCACCCGTTCCATGAACAATTTCAGATCGACTTTCTTCAACGAGGGAATCACGTCGAAAGTTTTAAGAATGCCTTTGATCGCACTCTCCCGTTATACGGGTTTCGATTGGAATAGTTCCGCAACGAGTCATGTTACATATTCTTCTCCTTTCTCTTCGTCGATTGCTCGTTGAATTTCGCTTGATATATCTCGTTTGTCTTGAATCTGAAGTGCATCACTCGTTTTCGTTTTTCTTTTCTTTTCTTTGGAAACTTGATGTTCTTCAACGGCTTTTTGTTTAGTCGTCTTCTTATTTTTCACAACCGATGCATCTTTTGACGTCGTTGCTATCGACATTTTGTTTGCCTTTCTAGCGTTTCGCAAATATTCTTCTATGACTTCAATTTTTTTTGATTTAGTTCTATGATTTCTGAAATCTGAAATTTGTAATAGTTTACAAATCTCGTTTAACTGAGGTATGGTTTTCTCATTTAAATTTACCATTGTTTTATCTGTTTGCTTCATTTGTAAGAATATTTTTTTTGGGGGGGGAATTTTGTATTAAATAATTTGTTAAAAAAAGTTTTGCTTTTTTACTCTTTTTATATATATATAATAGAAAAAAAAAAAAAAAAAGTTAAATTTTAAATTCAATTTTTTTTTTCTTTAATGTGTTTTTATTCAAAAACAATTTAAGACCGCTTTTATTTCTCGCTCGCAAACCGAACACGTTTTCTCATCTTCGAAATGACATTCTCTACAGTAACGCAGGTGTGCACACGGTAGACACAAGACATTTGCGACACCTTCGCAGACCAGACACTTGGTGGTGGACGTTTTACTCGGTTTGTTTTCGACGAGTGACGATAACTCGTCCGCTTCCGCCATGAATTTGATGAGATGTTCTAAAGTTATGAATTGAGACAGGGTCTTGTTCGCTTTGTTTAACGCATCGTACAATTGTTCTCTGGTGTATCCGAGTTGTAACATATCCATTAATAATTTTTGGCTTTTATCTCTATCCCTCTCTTCGTCTTTGATTTTGATCAATCCCAACATTAGGATCTTGTTCAAATAATCGCATTCGTCTTTTTCAATATTACTTATGTGTTCTAGTAAAGGTACGTCATGAGGTTCACAATTCATCAAATGTATGTCACAACAAAAACATTTGACTTTGTCGCCTCTACCCACGTAAACGAAACCCGCGGTGGCTAAATCTTCGGGTTTTTGAGCGAGATGCAAAGGCCAATTTTTAAACGTTTGAAGTCTTGCACGTTCTAGACTATAATTCGGATGTTTGGACTTGATCATTGTTTTTTACCTCAAAATTGAGTTTGTAAGAATTTTTTTTTTTAACTTTTATTTATATATAAAGAGAAATAAAGAGAAACTTTTTTTAACAAATTATTATTTAAATACAAAAGTTAAAATATACATTATTTGCAAGAATTCATAAAAAACCAAATAATCGATCATGACAACAACACCTAAAAGATGCGAATTGAAATTGAAACGAGACGAAAGGTATGAGAAATCCAGTTTTAATATCTATACATTACAACCACACGATCCCATCGAATTGAATGAGGTCGAGATGGTGGACTTAGAGCGCTACTACCACAAATATCGAATGTGTTTGAAAGTGGATGAAGCCGCGCTCGATTTGTTTTACGAGTACCAAAGCGAACTGCTGATTAATATCATCGTCGCCGAAGACAGAGAATTCGACAGGGGTGATTTATTGTTGTCCTATGGAGATTACATATATCCAATAATCTCCCCCGAACTCATGAAGAAATCGGGTGGTGAGAGCACATTCGCCTATGAAAAAAAACTCAAAAGAGTAAAGATAAACATTCACACCATTTTCGTATGTGGAAAAATGACAAATGTCAACTTGCTAATAACGGACTTGGAAATATAAACAATAGAGAGACTGAAATTAAAATTTAACTTTTTATATATATATAAAGAGAAAAAAAAACTTTTACTAAAAAAATTTTACATTAAAGAAAATTAAAAATTAAAAAAAACAACTTTTTTATATATATAAAGAGCAAAAAAAAAAATAAACTTTTTAAACAAATTATTATTTAAATACTAAATAATCAATCATGAAGACAACAACACCTAAAAGATGCGAATTGAAATTGAAACGAGTCGAAACGTATAAGAAATTCGGTCATAAAATCTATAGATTACAACGACACGATCCCATCGAATTGAACGAGGTCGAGACGAAAGGCTTAGAGCACAAATACAAGAAATATAAGATGCCTTTGAAATTGGACGAAGCCACGCTCGATTTGATTTACGAGTACCAAAGCGATCTGCAGAACATCGTCATCGCCGAAGATAGAGAATTCGACAAGGACGATTTGTCGTTGCCCTATGGAAATTACATATTTCCAAACATCTCATTCGAACTCGTGAAGAAAATGGGTGGTGAGAGCGAGTTGACCGATGTAAAAAAACTCAAAAGAGTAAAGATAATCATTCAACACGTTTTCGAAAAAGGAGAAGACACGAGTGTCAACATGCTAATAACGGACTTGGAAATATGAACAATAGAGTGATTGATTTTTAGCGAAGAAAAATGAAAAAAAAAAAAAGTATTAAGATCATCTTTAGATCTCATTACTTTTTTTTTGTTTTTTTTGTTTTCCTTCTTCTTCACTATCATCATAATATATTATAATAACGTTTCCTTTTCTCTCAAATTTCAGCGTTGATTCTTCTTTTTCTTTTTTTCTTTTTCTTTGTGATGTGATATGTTTATGGTAACATTTTTGTTTATCCGAATCATAATTATGAACGAATGTTGAGCATCTCTTGGTAACACTCGCATCATTACCATTCTCTTCAGAAGGTAGTGGTGACCGTGGAAAGCATCGTCTCATTCACAACCGTCTATCCCGCGTTCTTTCCTTAGATATCCATCATTAGCGTCTAACCATTTTTTTATTTTTTCACTCTCTGGCTCGGGATGTTCATCATTATCGTCAAATTGTTTCTCCACCTTTTCATCCAGGTGATAAATTTGTTTCTCCACCATTTTATCCATTTTAAATATATTATTTTATACTTTCTATGATTTTATATTTTATATAATTTTATATTATAATAACATATTCAAAATCGGTATGTTCTTAAATGGCGAATTCTCACCGAGCAACAAACCCTTGCCGAGTTGCTCGACGTTCCGTCCACTCTTCAGATAGAGACCGTTTCCTCTCAGAGAGTTGCCACCTCTAACGGGTTCTTGATACAATCCTTTACTGCTGTCGTCTACGTGGACGCGACACACGGCTCCTCCCTTCTTCAAAAACAGTCCGCTGCCACCCATTAATTTCTCAACCGCCGAACTAGCGAGTCCCGTGAGAGCTCCCATGCCGAGAGTCTTTCCGAGAAAGGGTAGCACCTTTGTGGCGAAGGGTAATGCTTTTGCGGCTATTCCTAGCAGTAGGAAACCACCTTTCATTCTCAAATTGTATCTCAATTGAGCGGGACTCATTCTCACAGTCAACCCTCTTCCATCGCGAATCACTTTCTCCATCCTTTTGATTTGACTTCTGGTCCAGGCGATCGAATCCTGACCGCCTCTCGTCAGATCTTCGTGAGTGAATTTGAATCTCACCGCCTCGCCTCGAGTTGTTAACGCTCTCTTAAGTTTCTTCCTCTGTCCTGTGGATATGTTCACGTTTTTAACCACGTATTCTGTCATAATTCTGTTTTGTTTTTTTTTTAAATATATTTACTTCAATTGTTTCTTGTTTAATAATTATATTAAAATAATTTTGTAAAAATTAATATTGCGTTTATTTTATTTTTGTTATCTATATATATAATATTTTTTATTTTTTTTTTTTGCTTTTATATTTCTCTTATGTGAAATCGTATCGTCACTCTCTCTCCGCGAAGATCTAACAGTTCACCATTTTGATCTGTCAATGTGGTTTTGAGACTATACAACGTGTCTAAAATCACTGGTAGATAAACTAAATTTCGAGGTCGCTCCACGATCTTATAACCCGGCAACACGTTTGGAAAGAAGGAATAGATCGTCGGTTGAGCGCTACCATTCACGTAGCTTCCAGCAATCACGTCCACGTTCACCAGAAAGCTATTGACTGTGAGAATGTCGACCGTATTTTCAGATGCCGCGTGGCCTCGATACATCTTTCGATCGAATCCCAACATCTTGCCTATAGAATCGTCCGTGTTGAAATCCACTCGAAAATTTTCTTCCAAATCCAACATCGTCTGTAAGGTATTAGGATTGGGAGTGAGTCTGATCTTGTTGATTCCCTTTCCATCCGTCTTCATTCGCGTGTGAGTGTAATCGTTCAAATCGTCTATGTCGTAACTCCCTTTGGGAATTCGAATCTCCAACCAATCCACTCCGTCGGAATACTTGAATGAGTTATTCTTTTCGGTGATGTTGGGAAAGGAATAATAAGTCTCCAGATTCACCAACGCCATCTCGTAACTTTTCTCTCTATTCAATTCGACGGAAGGTTCGAATTTCATAGCGAATCGAGTCGAATTGCCACTCACCACGATTTGAATGGATTGTTTCACAGCCGTATTCTCGGCTATCCGTTCTAACAATTCTCCATGTTCGAACATTATATTTTAATTTAATTTTTTTTTTATTCAAAACTAATTATTTGAAGATTTATTATTTTTCTAATTTTTTTTTATTTTCACGCTCTATCTTATTATTATCATTGGAAACATAAAACTTGTCGAATCCGCACCGATATTTTCCGCGATTAAATTCGCTTGTCAAATCGATCACGCCAAAATTGTAAAGTCCACCATCCCAAACCCTCTTGCAGAATCTCCTGAATTCCGCAGCGCTCATGTCGTTTGTGACGTGATCGCCGTAGATGTGATTGAGATTCTTGAGATCTTGGCGAAAGAGACATAGAAAATTAGCGTTCTCCCTTATCGTCTGTCTGGGCAATCGAAAATAATTCTGCGACAGGTAGAAACAGTCCACGTTGCTGTGTCGACCCCTAACGTAATACGATTCGCATCGGTTCTGTCTCTCCAAAAGCAGATCGTCGAAAATCATGAGATTCTTATCTTCTGATTTCAGTTCTCTAGGATCCAGAACATCGCTAGCGTTTTCATAAAATCGACACTCGACGTTCGAAGATGCATTTCTCTTCATCAGCTCCATCGCCACACCGTCCAAAATGGTCGAGAGTGGAACTCCACTCTTGTCGAATTCCTCCCTACTGTCAAAGATTCTGGCTATGACGTCCTTGGGCAATCTGCGATCCATGCACTCTCGAAGCAATCTGTATTCGGGTTGAAACAAGCTCTTGCCAAACACGAACAATCTGTCGTAATCCCACCAGTCGGGTCGGGACAACAGATTCATCAACAGATTGGTCTTTCCACAATTCGATTTTCCCACTATCAAGCCTCTTATGCTCTTGGGAAAGAACTCGTTGTTCGACCTCTTGGTCGCAGCGTCGTTCCAAGACATATCTTTAATGTTCATCTTTGTTTTATTTTGTTTGTTATTTTAGATTCTTTTCAAACACAAATTTTTTTTATGTTTTTCAAACTCTGTTTTTTAATGTTATTATTATTTATTTATATCGCACCGTCGCGAGTTCTCTTCAATCTGGATCCACTCGTCATTTTGGCTAAATCTTGTATGGGCACCACAGCATCCTTAAAATCTTTCCAACTTTTCGGCGTTCGCTCTGACGCAGCTCGCTTCGCCGGCGGACTGATCAACTTGTCGATCAACACGTCGGCTGCCCTCTTGCCAGCCACAGAAGCTATCCTACCACTGGCTTCGGAAGCGGCTTTCTTACCAGCATCCAAAGCCGTCTTCTTACCGACCTCAAACGCGGTCGATGCGAGTTTTCTACCTGCATTGCTCGTGAACGCTCGCATTATAGAATCGACGATGCCAGAACCACCTTGAACGTAAGTTCTGACGTATCCCCTGTTCTTTATCACCAACATATTTTATTTTTATATATTTTTGTTTTTTTCACTGATAAATCATTTTTGCCGTTTAAATACTTTTTATTATTCTAGTGTAAGAATTTACTGTTTTATTTTTGTTTGTTTGTTTGTTTGTTTCTCTCTACTTATTATATACACATCAATCCTTCAATTCGTTCATCAGCCTTTTATACTGGTTTTTATTCAAAACCTTCTGTCTTAACAATTCATCAGATATAGCAACTATCTGATTATCTAATCCCGTGTTACCAGCCCGTCTGCTCGCCATCAACAAACTCAATCTCTGAGACAGAGCCTTGGAATTGCTCGGAAGAAAAGTGTTTTTCACCCCTTTGCCAGTCACCGATTCGACGAACTTCTTGTTCATGTCCCATATGGGTTTCACCACTTTCGTCCACTTGTAACCTCTGTTGGCTTTGGGTCTCGTCTCTGGCATCGTTATTTCTCTTCATGGCGTGGGTCTGGACCAGAATGTCTCCGTAATTGTCGAAATCCTGTTCCGTGTAATCGCCGGGATTGTTGTAAAGGAGCAATCTGCGCAGACCATCAGTTACTTTATATTTATTCGAACCCACGATCAATTCATCATCATCCATTTCCACTTCCGTATCACCTACAAAAGTTCTACCCTCAGAATCCTTATAAATTCCATACGACTGATCTCTCTTACCACCATCATCATCGGACGACGCGACGCTACTAGTGGTGATAGTCGAAGCCGTATCGTCACTCTCGCTCAAATCTGTTTGAATTCCCGTGGGAACGTAATCCGGTGTAGATTGAACGGAATACCGATTTCCAAAACTAGGAGGCAACGAACCCATTCTCAAAGAACTCTCCTTTATGGGTCTCAATTCTTCAACTATCTCCTTCCTGCTTCGCTCTTGACCCTCCGTCACGGGTTTAAATATTTTTGTGGCTTCGCGTCTGAGTTCCATCTCACCAAGACGTCTGCTTCTGTCAGCAGACTGAATGCTCTTCTTAGCACGTTCATACTCGCCTAAAATTAAATCTCGGCGTCTAGGATCCATCTGTAAAAACATCTTTCGTTTTAATTGTTTTTATTATTTTCAAAATTAAATGTTTAATTATATTTTTTATGTTTTAAGTAATAAAAAAAACTCTTTCCGTCTTAATATATAATAATCTGAAAATATTCACATCTCAACTGACTGTGTTAATTGAAGTTTAAAAAAATACGTTTAAACAGTACATGACAAACCGGTTTCTGATTTAACGCATTTTGACAGTAGTTTTTACATTTGTCAAAAGATATTTCATTCACACATCAATTCACTGAGTGTCGAATTAAGAGAGAATCCTTTTGATGACTGCAATTGCTATCATGAATATATTAAAAAATTTTACCACTCAAAACCTAATTGAGCGGAAAATGCATTTTAATTTTCTCATAGTGGGGAATTCCCCTAATGACGTCATAAATGGGAAAAACCCACCGCCTCAAAAACAAGGGAGAGTTCTGGACCATCTGTCTCAACACAATTGCGGGTTCTGAATCGCTGATCTAGAGTCCCCAAAACCGTTTTTTGATGATGACTCAGAATTTTTTGCTTTTGATCGCGTTCGCCAACGATGGATCGATGGTCTGATCTGCGATGGGAACGTCGACGAAAAATTACGTACAAGATACAAGCGAAGATGTACAATTTCACCCTTTTTTTAAAAACGCGCGTTCACCACGAGTATTTGAATGTTAAAAGTGCGATGTAGGAGTCACAACTGTACATGGGGGGGATTCAAGATCATGTACAGTTTTGTGAACAAGTGTGTGATTTAACACTGAATTCCACGTTGGTGAACGCATCGTGAACGTATGTTGTACACGTACATGTACAAGTGATAGTAAACTCTCCTTTTATACCTACTTGTAATGACGGATTACTTTTGCGAGCTATAAGCATACTTTCCGTCTTTTGTGAGTTAAATTCTACCAACAACGTTTTTCCCAGTTTTCGATTGTTTCTAAATCACCGTTAATTAAATTAGCAGCAGATCTTCCACAATAAGGTATAATGACGTATCATCCACAAAGAGTCGTATATTACAATGTAAATTTTCATTTACGTCATTAATGTATATCAGAAACAGAAGGGGTCGATGGTCTGATCTGCGATGGGAACGTCGACGAAAAATTACGTACAAGATACAAGCGAAGATGTACAATTTCACCCTTTTTTTAAAAACGCGCGTTCACCACGAGTATTTGAACGTTAAAAGTGCGATCTAGGAGTCACAACTGTACATGGGGGGGATTCAAGATCATGTACAGTTTTGTGAACAAGCGTGTGATTTAACACTGAATTCCACGTTGGTGAACGCATCGTGAACGTATGTTGTACACGTACATGTACAAGTGATAGTAAACTCTCCTTTTATACCTACTTGTAATGACGGATTACTTTTGCGAGCTATAAGCATACTTTCCGTCTTTTGTGAGTTAAATTCTACCAACAACGTTTTTCCCAGTTTTCGATTGTTTCTAAATCACCGTTAATTAAATTAGCAGCAGATCTTCCACAATAAGGTATAATGACGTATCATCCACAAAGAGTCGTATATTACAATGTAAATTTTCATTTACGTCATTAATGTATATCAGAAACAGAAGGGGTCGATGGTCTGATCTGTGATGGGAACGTCGACGAAAAATTACGTACAAGATACAAGCGAAGATGTACAATTTCACCCTTTTTTTAAAAACGCGCGTTCACCACGAGTATTTGAACGTTAAAAGTGCGATCTAGGAGTCACAACTGTACATGGGGGGGGGGGGGGGGGGATTCAAGATCATGTACAGTTTTGTGAACAAGCGTGTGATTTAACACTGAATTCCACGTTGGTGAACGCATCGTGAACGTATGTTGTACACGTACATGTACAAGTGATAGTAAACTCTCCTTTTATACCTACTTGTAATGACGGATTACTTTTGCGAGCTATAAGCATACTTTCCGTCTTTTGTGAGTTAAATTCTACCAACAACGTTTTTCCCAGTTTTTCGATTGTTTCTAAATCACCGTTAATTAAATTAGCAGCAGATCTTCCACAATAAGGTATAATGACGTATCATCCACAAAGAGTCGTATATTACAATGTAAATTTTCATTTACGTCATTAATGTATATCAGAAACAGAAGGGGTCCAAGAATCGACCCCTGGGGGACTCCAGAGCAGACAGTTATCCGTGATGACCACTCAGATACTTTTGTAACTCTTTGTGTTCTATCAGAAAGATATGATTTTAAAAAGTCCAGTAGGTCCACTTCAATTCCGTTTTTCTCAAGTTTCTAAATTGAATCGGCGTGCCACATTTTTGTCAAATGCTTTACCGACATCGCAGGAGACAACCCTAACCTCATTGCCTTCATCCAAGGCATGGCAAAATTCATCATATATATCGGTTAATTGGAGAACATTCGAGTCGTTTGGTGTGAATCCGGACTGAAATTTACTACGAAGATTATTATCAGTAAGAAATGTCCAGGGGTGCTTAAAAGCACATTTCTCCAATACTATACCGACACAACTAATCAATGATATCGGGTGATAGCTAGTCACCACGTTGGAAGGATTCTTCTTGAGGATGGGCGAAACATAAGCCCTTTTCCACATGACCGTAAAATAACAATTATTTAAAAGGATATTGAAGAGGACCAATAATGGATCGCTCAATGAATTTTTACACTCATTGTGGAGACGTGCGCGTTGAAGGGTAATACTGTCAAATGTTGCACTGGACTTTTGGACAAGAGGAGGTCGAGGAATCATCCACGGTGGATATAGAACAAACGTATTCATTGAGCACCTCGGCCTTCTCGGTGTTCGACATATACATTTTGTTTTGGTAAGTAATAGTCGGGATCCCAGCAGAGGCATTTCCAATATATGATTTTAGGGTCTTCCACCATAGTGAAGGCGGTGTCTCGGGCCCTCGCAGTGTATTTTGAACTCTTGTCAGATAGCACGCTTTGGCCTTCCGAACTGCAGAGATAACATCGTTTCGTTTGCATTTGTATCTAGTCCACGCTTGAGGGAGGCCGCTACGCTTGGCAATTCGATACAGCCTCTTTCGTTGCCTGATCAGCAATCTCACTTCATTATGGAACCATTTTGGTTGACTGGGCCTTGAGAAAGTATATTTATTTGGGGTGTATCTGGCTGCCAGATAAAGCACTGGTTTTTCAGTAAAATCGTTAACAATGTTATCCAGATTAGAATCATAGAAAATTTCACCCCACTCTTCGTTCTCGTTGGCAACATTGAGGTCAGTGTAATGTCCTGATGCATACGTCCATACACGTCGCTTAAATGCAGTGGGTGTATGATTAACAAAGTCAATTTCAGTTAGGATGGGTGAATGGTAACGAATCAGATTCGGGAAGAATGGATCCAGGACTTCACAAGATAAGACACCCACTGTGCCACATGCTGCAAAAACGTCGATCAACGATGCCGATGACTCAGAAAAACACGTCGGGTCGTCTACAAGCTGTGTCAGGTTGAACTATTTGGCGATTTCTGCAAAGTCATTCCTTGGTCGGAGTAGCCGATTATCATTAAAATCCCCAGCAACAATTAAATCGCATATGTCGGACTCTTTAGCTTTTTCAATGGACGTGGAAATAATATTCCATGTTTCTTGAGAGCGGTTTGGTGGCCGGTAGAATACGCCTAAAAGAGGGGTCTATCATAGCTTGACAGCACTTCAACCCAAATACATTCAATGTTTAACATTTCCAGGTCTGTTCTTTGTCGGAAGATAATGTCTTCGTTAATATAAACCGCCACCCCACCCCCTCTCGTTAACCGATCTTTGTGTATGGGCTCTTGAAACCCAAGTAGGAGGAGCGATATTGTTGGGTCACTATTATTTAGCCATGCCTCCGAGAGGGCCAGGATATTAAAAAAGAGCTTCACATTTAACAATATCTAATTTAGATTTGATAGTATGTATATTGAGATAACATATTTTCAATATACTATCTTTACTGCGTGAGTCCACAGAGTTAGGGCCTGGATTCAGTTCTACGTCACTGGATAACAAAATTATTAACTGAGAGACAAACAAGCATAGAAATATAACAGAAGTTGCGCATACTGGGGGATCTATGTAGAAGAGTCGCTCGTACAGAGGCATCAGTTATTTTGTAATTAACAGGCCTGGTGGGTGTCACTACACCACATCCAACATGGCTAGCAGATGCGAGATTTGACCATGAGATCACTGTTTCTCCACCACTGGCGAGCTTGTAGTAGAGGAGCAGGGAAGTCATGGAGGTGAAGCTTCCAGACAGATCGTAACCGTTCGTTGAGTCGCATGTACAAATAGGATAAAACATATAAAATTTGACTCTTATGCAAATTATGTTTTATGCTGCGACCGTAGACTACAGAGTTGAACGCACCAATCCGAGCACGATAAACCTCGATAGAATACATTATGTAACACCAGAATAAAAAAAAATATGTCAGGTTCACGGATCTTGGTGCTGTTTACCCGATTTCTGATTTTAATGTGATGGTTACAGTTTAGGTCCCAGTTGGCTTTACAGGTGGTGTCAGGATTGGAAGGAAGTTTAAGAAATGTATGTACAAGCACATAGAAAGACAAGAGAATGGAAAGATGTTGCTTTAAGCAGATATATACAAAATACTGCAACATCGATACCACGTTTTGGATAATAGTTCTCAACCTCGACAAAGTCGGTAAAATTGCAGTATATACAGTACCAAAAACATACAGTTTATCGGGTTGAAAGCTTATCAGCCATTTTTACCCCCAAAATGGGTCAGTTGACAATGGAAAGAGTTTAGAGAAGCATGTTTTAGCCAAAATACCATACTTTACTTTGTATTACACGTGAAGAGGTTCATTCCTACACCCGAAAGCTTGTTCGGCAAAGTAGATATTTAGGCGCAGAGACCTTAACATCACCCTCCCCAAACAGGGGGCCACTTTAACTAGTCCACTGGAAGCACAATGGACTCAACATTGGTTGGACGACGATCATTGACAGCCTAGTATCGGAATAAAATTATAAAAGACATCCCATTTGAACTAAGGAACTGTTACACCTCAATCAAACGGCTCACAGGACTGTTGGGTCGATCTGTGATAGCCCCTTCCAACATATACAATGACAAATGAAATACCATTGGACATTGGCTTAGAAGCGACTGTTGCCAGCCTAACTTCGAGACAATGCACATGCCCGTAGAACAACAAGGGACTGTCATCACTCGACCCACCCCCCCCCCCTCCCCCCCCCCCCAAAAAAAAAATCCCTTCCAACATACGTGATGACATATGGAATGCAATAGAGCATTGGCTTCACAGCAACTGTAAATAACCTTGCATCAAAACAATTGACATGCCAGTGAAAATAAGGAGCTATCAACACTCGATCTTGCAGACCACAGGAGGGAACCGTACAAGCTGGTTAGCTGTCATTCTTCAAGACAGACGATTCACAAGTCATTAACTGTGACCCGCCAGCAATCAGGTCAGTCAGTTTCATGCAGAGTGCCTTCATGCACATGTACAGACTGATAGGCCGCCAGTAACAAAGTGTGAAGTCCAGGTTGTAAAAACAGTGTCTGTGAATGAATTGGATTCAGCGAGGGCAACCCGTTGAACTGTGACAAGTTTATAATCCAGGAGAAAATGTAAAATATACCGTTAGTCGACTCGCTAGATCTATTCATTCATTATAATGAATTGTTGGCCATTCTATTATTTGGCGAAACAGCGACTATTGACAATCTTGCATCACAGTAACGAGTATGCAAGTTAAACAAGGAGCTGCCACAACTCTATCAAACAGACCACCTGTGTCAGTGGATCGATTTGTGAAGACTCATTCTAGCATACATGATGTCATATGAAGTACAATTATCTACTTATTTATTGTAGTTTATTGGAGTTTAGCAACTCTTTCGACAGCCGGGTCCACCTCTTGTCGAAATGGACTACAATAGAGCATTGGCTTAACGTCGACTGTTGACAATGAAGCATCGAGACAGGAGACATGCTAGTTGGGCACGGAGCTGCCGCAGCTCTGTATATCAGCCCACGGGAGGGAGTCGATGGATCGATTCGCGCGAGAACCTTGTAACAAGTAAATAGGATACGAACTAATCAGGTTCTTAAGTTGATGATTGATTAACTGGTTGAGTGCTCGACGCCACCATCAGGGCTTTCAAAAAAAGAAAAATTGAGGGTGCCCAAGCAAAAGCCCACGTTTTCCTTGCGCATGTTTCATATCCAGTCAGACGTAAATAATATTTTGTTTATATAAATTTGCTCTATTGAAAACTACCGGAGAGTGCCTGTGTGCCCTCTCCAATAATTTGTAACAGAACAAATTTTGAATAACAAAATCAAACCACCAACAACAATCCAGCCCTCAACCAGTTAAGTATGACAAATTCACAATCATGTTAATTCCATCTAACATTCATCTTATTCTGTCATCTTTAGCTAAATCTGAGCATGCTCTCGATATAAATTTCTGAAAACAATTCTTTAGCAATATTCATAGATAAACAGATACATTGTTTCTGGCTTTGTGTCCAGTAAAATCAATTCACAATGAAATCATTTTCGACACAGGACATCAGGCAGTGTGCTTTTGTTAAATGGGTGAGTATCATTCACTTACGTGGTCTCTCCGAGATTATGTTGGAGGTCAATCATGCATTAAGAAGACAAAAGCTTCTGCTTGCAGTGGCGGCGCCAGAGTTACAGAAGTAAGGGGGTACAGATGGGTATTGCCCGCGCAGCGCCGAGCAGGGGTGGGTTTTGGGAGGGGTGTCCCCTCGGGAAGTTGAGAAAAATTTTAAAACTTACGTTGTAAATGGTGTTCTCTGGAGCATTCTCAGACAATTAAATTAAAACAGTTTTATCCTTTTGAAACTTACTGGTTAGGTCTTTCAGTTATAGAAAACGTCGTACATGGTGACATTTTAACGGAAGAACGCTGTTGTAAAGTGCGAGCGCAAAGCACCAAACGACACTCAAATCGAAAATGAAAGTAGGCTGCATTCCAAATGGATGCATTGCACTCTCTCGATTCTAGCATTCCTAGAATACTCTTAAGCGGTATGTTTCACACCGTTTGAACGCGGCACGCCTTGTTGCAATTTGGGCCCTCGACTCTTGTTTGTTGTTTGCATCTAATGTGTGTGTGTGTGTGGGGGGGGGGGGGGGGGCACACAAACATAATTTAAAAACTTCTCTGATTTAGCACACTTGGGAATATGGAATTAAGCATACCCACCATCACACCGCAACGTTCAATACGAAAATTAAAATGATAGTATTTTTAACTACGTTTGGCGAAAAAAGTGGAGGAGTAAGTACCCCCCACCACCACCATACCCCCCACCCCATGGCGCCGCCACTGTCTGCTTGATATTCAGTTTTCAATTCTCAGAGAGTTCTAAAAAAACAAACAAGAGGCCCAAAGGGGCCTGAGGGCGCTCACCTGACATGGTAGCCTAAATATCAACCCAGAGAATTGATTTCAACAAGTTGCATCTGCTCCTCCTAAGAAAAGCTTATACCAAATATCCAAAGATTCTGACCAGTGGATCTAAAAAAAAGAAGATTTTTAAAGAATATTCCTCATATTGAACTAAGTTATAATTAGGGCTCGCACAGGGAGCCCATATATGAACCCATGGACTTGGCTTTAACAAACTTGAATCTCACCCCCTAAGGATGCTGCACACCAAATATCAAAACATTCCGACTGCTGGATCTGAAGAAGAAGATTTTTAAAGAAAATTCCTCATTTTGAACTAAGTTACAATTCGTGCTCCAACAGTGAGTCCAAATATGGACCTAGGGAACATGGCTGAACAAACTTGCATCTCACCCCCTAAGGATGCTGCATACCAAATATCAAAACATTCCGACTGCTGGATCTGAAGAAGACTTTTAAAGAAAATTCCCTCATTTTGAACTAAGTTATCATTCGGGCTCCCACTGTGAGTCCAAATATGGACCTAGGGACATGGCTTGAACAAACTTGAATCTCACCCCCAAGGATGCTGCATACCAAATATCAAAACATTCCGACTGCTGGATCTGAAGAAGATTTTTAAAGAAAATTCCTCATTTTGAACTAAGTTATAATTTGGGTTACCACAGTGAGCCCAAATATGAACCCAGGGACTTGGCTTGAACAAACTTGAATCCCCCCCCCCTCCCCCCAAGCATGGTGCACACCCAATATCAAAAGATTCTGCCTGCTGGATCTTGAGAAGAAGATTTTCAAAGAAATTTGCCTGAAATGCACTAAGTTCAAATTTCGGCTCCTATACTGAGCCCAAATATAAACCCAGGGGGCCGATTTGAACAAACTTGAATCAGATCCACCCCACAATGTTGCATACCAAATATGAAAAGATTCCGCCTGCTGGATCTGGAGAAGAAGATTTTTGAAGAAATTTGCCTGAAATGCACTAAGTTCAAATTTGGGCTCCTATACTGAGCCCAAATATAAACCCAGGAGGCCGATTTAAACAAACTTGAATCAGATCCACCCCACAATGTTGCATACCAAATATGAAAAGATTCTGCCTGCTGGATCTGGAGAAGAAGATTTTTGAAGAAATTTGCCTGAAATGCACTAAGTTCGAATTCGGGCTTCTATAGTGAACCCAAATATGAATCCAGGGGGCTGATTTGAACAAACTTGATTCAGATCCACCCCACAATGTTGCATACCAAATATCAAAAGAATCTGCCTGCTGGATCTGGAGAAGAAGATTTTTGAAGACATTTGCCTGAAATGCACTAAGTTCGAATTCGAGCTTCTATAGTGAGCCCAAATAAGAATCCAGGGGGCCGATTTGAACAAACTTGAATCAGATCCACCACACAATGTTGCATACCAAATATCAAAAGATTCTGCCTGCTGGATCTGGAGAAGAAGATTTTTTAAGAAATTTGCTTGAAATGCACTAAGTCCGAATTCGGGCTTCTATAATGGCCCTAAAGATGAATCCAGGGGGCCGATTTGAACAAACTTGAATCAGATCCACTCCACAATGTTGCACACCAAATATCAAAAGATTCTGCCTGCTGGATCTGGAGAAGAAGATTTTTGAAGAAATTTGCCTGAAATGCTTTAAGTTCAAATTTGGGCTCCCATAATGAGCCCAAATATAAACCCAAGAGGCCGATTTGAACAAACTTGAATCAGATCCACCTCACAATGTTGTATACCAAATATCAAAAGACTCTGCCTGTTGTATCTGGAGAAGAAGATTTTTGAAGAAATTTGCCTGAAATGCACTAAGTTCGAATTCGGGCTTCTATAGAGAGCCCAAAGATGAATCCAAGGGGCCGATTTGAACAAACTTTAATCAGATCCACCCCACAATGTTGCATACCAAATATGAAAAGATTCTGCCTGCTGGATCTGGAGAAGAAGATTTTTGAAGAAATTTGCCTGAAATGCACTAAGTTCGAATTCGAACTTCTATAGTGAGCCCAAATATGAATCAAGGAAGCCGATTTGAACAAACTTGCATCAGATCCACCACACAATGTTGCATACCAAATATCAAAAGATTCTGCCTGCTGGATCTGGAGAAGAAGATGTTTGAAGAAATTTGCCTGAAATGCACTAAGTTCGAAATCAGGCTCCTATACTGAGCCCAAATATAAACCCAGGGGGCCGATTTGAACAAACTTGAATCAGATCCACCCCACAATGTTGCATACCAAATATGAAAAGATTCCGCCTGCTGGATCTGGAGAAGAAGATTTTTGAAGAAATTTGCCTGAAATGCACTAAGTTCAAATTTGGGCTCCTATACTGAGCCCAAATATAAACCCAGGAGGCCGATTTAAACAAACTTGAATCAGATCCACCCCACAATGTTGCATACCAAATATGAAAAGATTCTGCCTGCTGGATCTGGAGAAGAAGATTTTTGAAGAAATTTGCCTGAAATGCACTAAGTTCGAATTCGGGCTTCTATAGTGAACCCAAATATGAATCCAGGGGGCTGATTTGAACAAACTTGATTCAGATCCACCCCACAATGTTGCATACCAAATATCAAAAGAATCTGCCTGCTGGATCTGGAGAAGAAGATTTTTGAAGACATTTGCCTGAAATGCACTAAGTTCGAATTCGAGCTTCTATAGTGAGCCCAAATAAGAATCCAGGGGGGCCGCTTTGAACAAACTTGAATCAGATCCACCACACAATGTTGCATACCAAATATCAAAAGATTCTGCCTGCTGGATCTGGAGAAGAAGATTTTTTAAGAAATTTGCTTGAAATGCACTAAGTCCGAATTCGGGCTTCTATAATGGCCCTAAATATGAATCCAGGGGGCCGATTTGAACAAACTTGAATCAGATCCACCCCACAATGTTGCACACCAAATATCAAAAGATTCTGCCTGCTGGATCTGGAGAAGAAGATTTTTGAAGAAATTTGCCTGAAATGCTTTAAGTTCAAATTTGGGCTCCCATAATGAGCCCAAATATAAACCCAAGAGGCCGATTTGAACAAACTTGAATCAGATCCACCTCACAATGTTGTATACCAAATATCAAAAGACTCTGCCTGTTGTATCTGGAGAAGAAGATTTTTGAAGAAATTTGCCTGAAATGCACTAAGTTCGAATTCGGGCTTCTATAGAGAGCCCAAAGATGAATCCAAGGGGCCGATTTGAACAAACTTTAATCAGATCCACCCCACAATGTTGCATACCAAATATGAAAAGATTCTGCCTGCTGGATCTGGAGAAGAAGATTTTTGAAGAAATTTGCCTGAAATGCACTAAGTTCGAATTCGAACTTCTATAGTGAGCCCAAATATGAATCAAGGAAGCCGATTTGAACAAACTTGCATCAGATCCACCACACAATGTTGCATACCAAATATCAAAAGATTCTGCCTGCTGGATCTGGAGAAGAAGATGTTTGAAGAAATTTGCCTGAAATGCACTAAGTTCGAAATCAGGCTCCTATACTGAGCCCAAATATAAACCCAGGAGGCCGATTTGAACAAACTTGAATCAGATCCACCCCACAATGTTGCATACCAAATATGAAAAGATTCTGCCTGCTGGATCTGGAGAAGACGATTTTTGAAGAAATTTGCCTGAAATGCACTAAGATCGAATTCGAGCTTCTATAGTGAGCCCAAATATGAATCTAGTGATCCGATTTGAACAAACTTGAATCAGATCCACCACACAATGTTGCATACCAAATATGAAAAGATTCTGCCTGCTGGATCTGGAGAAGAAAATTTTTGAAGAAATTTGCCTGAATATCAAAAGATTCTGCCTGCTGGATCTGGAGAAGAAAATTTTTGAAGAAATTTGCCTGAAATGCACTAAGTTCGAAATCGGGCTCCTATACTGAGCCCAAATATAAACCCAGGAGGCCGATTTGAACAAACTTGAATCAGATCCACCCCACAATGTTGCATACCAAATATGAAAAGATTCTGCCTGCTGGATCTGGAGAAGAAGATTTTTGAAGAAATTTGCCTGAAATGCACTAAGTTCAAATTTGGGCTCCTATACTGAGCCCAAATATAAACCCAGGAGGCCGATTTAAACAAACTTGAATCAGATCCACCCCACAATGTTGCATACCAAATATGAAAAGATTCTGCCTGCTGGATCTGGAGAAGAAGATTTTTGAAGAAATTTGCCTGAAATGCACTAAGTTCGAATTCGGGCTTCTATAGTGAGCCCAAATATGAATCCAGGGGGCTGATTTGAACAAACTTGATTCAGATCCACCCCACAATGTTGCATGCCAAATATGAAAACATTCTGCCTGCTGGATCTGGAGAAGTAGATTTTTGAAGAAATTTGCCTGAAATGCACTAAGTTCGAATTCGAGCTTCTATAGTGAACCCAAATATGAATCTTGGGAGACGATTTGAACAAACTTGAATCAGATCCACCACACAATGTTGCATACCAAATATCAAAAGAATCTGCCTGCTGGATCTGGAGAAGATTTTGGAAGACATTTGCCTGAAATGCACTAAGTTCGAATTCGAGCTTCTATAGTGAGCCCAAATATGAATCTAGGGAGCCGATTTGAACAAACTTGAATCAGATCCACCACACAATGTTGCATACCAAATATCAAAAGATTCTGACTGCTGGATCTGGAGAAGAAGATTTCTTAAGAAATTTGCTTGAAATGCACTAAGTCCGAATTCGGGCTTCTATAGTGAGCCCAAATATGAATCTAGGGAGCCGATTTGAACAAACTTGAATCAGATCCACCACACAATGTTGCATACCAAATATCAAAAGATTCTGCCTGCTGGATCTGGAGAAGAAGATTTTTTAAGAAATTTGCTTGAAATGCACTAAGTCCGAATTCGGGCTTCTATAATGGCCCTATATATGAATCCAGGGGGCCGATTTGAACAAACTTGAATCAGATCCACCCCACAATGTTGCACACCAAATATCAAAAGATTCTGCCTGCTGGATCTGGAGAAGAAGATTTTTGAAAGAATTTGCCTGAAATGCTCTAAGTTCAAATTTGGGCTCCCATAATGAGCCCAAATATAAACCCAAGAGGCCGATTTGAACAAACTTGAATCAGATCCACCTCACAATGTTGCATACCAAATATCAAAAGACTCTGCCTGTTGTATCTGGAGAAGAAGATTTTTGAAGAAATTTGCCTGAAATGCACTAAGTTCGAATTCGGGCTTCTATAGAGAGCCCAAAGATGAATCCAGGGGGCCGATTTGAACAAACTTGAATCAGATCCACCCCACAATGTTGCATACCAAATATGACAAGATTCTGCCTGCTGGATCTGGAGAAGAAGATTTTTGAAGAAATTTGCCTGAAATGCACTAAGTTCGAATTCGAACTTCTATAGTGAGCCCAAATATGAATCTAGGGAGCCGATTTGAACAAACTTGAGTCAGATCCACCACACAATGTTGCATACCAAATATCAAAAGATTCTACCTGCTGGATCTGGAGAAGAAGATTTTTGAAGAAATTTGCCTGAAATGCACTAAGTTCGAAATCAGGCTCCTATACTGAGCCCAAATATAAACCCAGGAGGCCGATTTGAACAAACTTGAATCAGATCCACCACACAATGTTGCATACCAAATATCAAAAGATTCTGCCTGCTGGATCTGGAGAAGAAGATTTTTGAAGAAATTTGCCTGAAATGCACTAAGTTCGAATTCGGGCTTCTATAGTGAGCCCAAATATGAATCCAGGGGGCCGATTTGAACAAACTTGAATCAGATCCACCCCACAATGTTGCATACCAAATATCAAAAGATTCTGCTTGCTGGATCTGGAGAAGAAGATTTTTGAAGAAATTTGCCTGAAATGCTCTAAGTTCAAATTTGGGCTCCCATAATGAGCCCAAATATACACCCAAGAGGCCGATTTGAACAAACTTGAATCAGATCCACCCCACAATGTTGCATACCAAATATGAAAAGATTCTGCCTGCTGGATCTGGAGAAGAAGATTTTTGAAGAAATTTGCCTGAAATGCACTAAGTTCGAATTCGGGCTTCTATAGAGAGCCCAAAGATGAATCCAGGGGGCCGATTTGAACAAACTTGAATCAGATCCACCACACAATGTTGCATACCAAATATCAAAAGATTCTGCCTGCTGGATCTGGAGAAGAAGATTTTTGAAGAAATTTACCTGAAATGCACTAAGTTCAAAATCGGGCTCCTATACTGAGCCCAAATATAAACCCAGGAGGCCGATTTGAACAAACTTGAATCAGATCCACCCCACAATGTTGCATACCAAATATCAAAAGATTCTGCCTGCTGGATCTGGAGAAGAAGATTTTTGAAGAAATTTGCCTGAAATGCACTAAGTTCGAATTCGAGCTTCTATACTGAGCCCAAATATAAACCCAGGAGGCCGATTTGAACAAACTTGAATCAGATCCACCCCACAATGTTGCATACCAAATATCAAAAGATTCTGCCTGCTGGATCTGGAGAAGAAGATTTTTGAAGAAATTTGCCTGAAATGCACTAAGTTCGAATTCGAGCTTCTATAGTGAGCCCAAATATGAATCTAGGGAGCCGATTTGAACAAACTTGAATCAGATCCACCCCACAATGTTGCATACCAAATATCAAAAGATTCTGCCTGCTGGATCTGGAGAAGAAGATTTTTTAAGAAATTTCCTGAAATGCACTAAGTTCGAAATCGGGCTCCTATACGGAGCCCAAATATGAACCCAGGGGGCCGATTTGAACAAACTTGAATCAGATCCACCCTACAATGTTGCATACCAAATATCAAAAGATTCTGCCTGCTGGATCTGGAGAAGAAGATTTTTTAATCTTTTTCCCATTGCCTACAGTGTTAAAAAGTGCTGACTCAGCACTTTTTCAAAGTCCTGAAAAATGTTCCTTGTGATCAAACCGATAGTGCTTTTTTTAACCATTCTTTTCTACTGGATAAAAGTAAGCTTTATACAAAATAAGAATACTCTGTGCCGTGTAGTTTTGGAGATATGGCAGTTTTAAGGTTTTTCCTATTTTTAGCTCCCGGGGTTCCCACGGGGCAATGAGAATTTTTTTTTTTTGCGTCAATCAACTACTTATGACCCATTATCATCTCATATCAAATCTGGTTCAAATCGACCTCACGGTTCAGAAAAATAGAAATTTTAGGCGTGGCCAAAATTTTTGCACCTCTCATAACGAAAGCAAATAATGCCCGACAAACTTCTCTTGAACAAACTTGATTCTAAACCTCAAAAGGACTCTGTATACCACATATCAAGCCTCTGCTACTGGTGGTTCATTAGAAGAAGTTTTCAAAAAATTTGGCCTTTTTTTCCCCACACCTCTGCTCAATATGAGCCGAAACCTAATTTGGATAAAAATCAAAATGCCCTTATATAACCCCTACTCACATGAAATTTCATTAATATGCGGCCAGTGGTTTGAGAGAAAAAGGCCCAAACACCACCTTCACGACGGACGACAGACGACGGACGACGGACGAAAAGTGATCAGAAAAGCTCACCCTGACTTTCAGTCAGGTGAGCTAATAATGGCACAATACAGTACATCCTGCTTTTCTTTCATCAACCATACCTGTTTTACATTATATTTTCTCCCAATACTATTTGGCGACTGTCTCCCACACTGATTCCCAGGGGCGGCGGAAGACCAAAAAAGTGAGGGAGGGGGGGGGGGGGGGCTACAATTTTTTTCTGGGTAACTGCAGGGGTGTACACATGCGAACATTGTACAATAGTCCAAACTTGGACCCAAAGTCCGTAATGTAATTTTTTGGTTTGGTACGTCCAAAGGACGTACCAAACCAAAAAAACTACATTACGGACTTTAGGTCCAAGTTTGGACTAGTTTTACTATTACTATATATGTAGTCTGTGCTTATTATGGCTAGTTGCGAACTTGCGATGTGTAATATCTCAGTATATAAAATGGACAGTGACACCGATAATATTATGTTGCTAATTTTGATAGAACTATATTACTATCTCCCACAGTCAATATGGCCATAGGGGTTGTGTACGTTATGTTAGAATATGTCCTGTTAGGGTACCCATAATTGGTGAAAAAAGTGTATTGTGTGTGTGGGGGGGGGGGGGGGGGGCACGAGCCCCATGTGCCCCCCCCCCCCCCCCCCCTGCTCCGCTCCTGCTGATTCCTTAACTCTTTAACATATCAGCCAAGACATATACCTGTGTAAAAGTACAGTATCGATAGAAATGCATGCAAATTATACCGTTTTGTTACATTAATTAATATTTTTTCGGATAAAACAGTTCCTGGAATCATTGCTTGAAGGAGACCATAAGTCTAACAAAATAGTATACCGGGGGCTGGCTTTCTCGACACAGATATAATGTATGTTCATTAAGTCACATATGCTACAACATTTTTCATTTGACACTGTACTAATCACATTGGTATTTTGTGTTACAGTTCTGTTAATCTCCTCAATCAACATTTGTCCATTGTTTAATAGGTCAGTAGGCATGTTGGGCAATTAAAGCAGTTGGTTGGAGAGAACAATAGGATTAAATATAAATACAAGTGTCAAGGTCATAAAAATAAGAAAACAATTTATTCCATTTTCAGTCCTACTGGCATCATTTTTTGGATATGATGAGAGGATTCCAATAAGTGATCTGTCTATAAATTCAAAGTACTGTCTGTAAGATTGGATTGAAACCACTCACATAATTCTGTACACACACACAACAGACTCTCTGTGAAAACACAAATTAACTGTGTTTATATCATGCTTAAATATATTATCATTTTATTTAATGATTTCCTCAAAACACATATTAAACATTTCCAGTATCTCAGTTGTAATAAAAAAGTAATAAATATTACTCAGTTATTTTTCAAACTATTATATTATATTACTATCACTTGCAATAAAAAAATTGCTCTATTACTTATTACTTCATATTACTTTCAAAATTGTAATATATTATATTATATTACTTAGTACTTATTATATTACCCCAGCCCTGCTCACCGTCTCACCAACGAGATCGACGAATTAATAAAAAGGTTACTGACTTACGTTTCCGACAATTCTAAAAATCAAACTTCGACTGACGGACATTTGACAATAGCTAAAACGGCGGCAATTGTAAAAAGAAAAACCCTGGTCAGTTAAAGAGGGTGAACACCTCGAAAACAAAAAGTGTCAACAAAAAATCAAGACACTGAGCCGAAATAGCTAAAAAATAAAGTCGTCATTGTTATGGTTAAAATTCGTTACCGTGGTGGAAGAAGATTCCCTGGAGGGTTGGTTCAGTATCCCTGAAACCAGAGTTTCTGCCCGGTCTTGGTGATGCTGGACTGGCGCCCGCGATTACGGGTATCATTTCAAGGACTGAAATATGGAACCGGGGTTTTGAAACCTGTGAATTCCCAATGTTTTAACTTATGAGAAGGGTACCCAACTGATGCAGGAACAACTTTCGTGATAAGACAGGTTCCGTTTTTAAACCCCAAGTGTGACAATATGGAGCCCACGAGTTTAGAGTGTATGGAGTGAAAGTGTTATGTGTCAAGGTGATAGCTAAAAGTTGCGATTTTGTTGTATAAAAGTGTATATGTCTTTGATATTTTTTCTCGTTCGGGCCAAGGTATCAGAATGTGCGTTTATATAACAGACCCAGAGGACCGATTTGTCAATGGAACTCTGCTACTTGAGCATGAAAGTTTAATGTCCATTATGGCGCACTTGTTGAACGCCACATGGGCTATCTGATAACATATCTATAGTAAGAGAGACAATATTCTCTTCTGTAATCATTATCTGAGTAATTAAGGTCAGTTAAAATGTAATTGTTGGAAACCAGTGCATCACATATGTTCTGGACACACACCCATATTACGCATCTATCCTGTCTCCGAAATGTCGAGGGAGTCAAACTCAAACAAAATACGCATTAATATCTCTGTCCATATCGAATTACAAAGCACTCGTTAAATCAGAATTAATGTGTTTAAACTTTGCGTTCCGATTGTATAAAGAGTGAAGCAGAATTCTGAGGGGCAGTTGGCCTGAGGGCACTCAGAGAAGGTCCGGAGTTTAGCCTTGGCCATCGAGGGTCATAGGCACCGAGATTGAAAGTCCACGTATGGTCGTAACCCTGTGAGGATTGTAAGGAACCGATAATAGTTTATTAACGGTTGCGAACCGTAGTGGCATAGTAGCCAAAGAAGTAAAAACTGTAACGTTGAGGTCAAGAAACCGTATTAAGAGCTTGAGGAAGCGCTTGAATAGCTCGCGAGATAAGATAGTTTCAGGCGGTGCGAGCATTGGTGATGTTGAGAACACTTTGCAGAATATTTTTATGTAAGCTTTGTTAAGTATATATCTGAATGCGAAGAATAACTTAACCCCGTGAGAGCCAGGCAAGGCGCAAAGTGATCGTGAACTGTGGTAGACGCCGATTGAATTGTGATTGAACTGTGAGAACGCTGATAGAGTCACACAGGCAGAACATTATATGTGTTAAGCCCGAATGACTGTGAAGTTAACCCTGCGCGGAGGAAGCAACGAGAAGTGAATAGCCACTTTGTATGTATCACAAACCGTGAGAAAATGAAGATGATGTGAGGTTGATCCAGCGGATACAGCTAGCTGCGGGAGACGTCGAGGGCCCCAAAGAATAAACTTTTATCCGCGTAATTAGTGTGTTCTTGTGGATAATTTTGTGAGTAATTTGTTTCATATTTTATTTCTTCGTACATGTAAATAAATAATCTTATCAGTGAATTATCGTTGATCACCTTTTGGCTTTATAAGCCACAGGCACCTTCAGAAATCCTAAGAGTCCCAAGCGGACAGGGCATTGATAACGTGGCAAGGTTTACGTTCGAACTGGGGTTCAGACGACAGTCACTGGCTGTCGGCTGAGCACTGATAAGAACATAAATTTTCCTCCATCTTAACCCCTATAATCCTGAGACATTATGAAACTTGTTATGTGATGGAAAGGAAGTCTCCTATCCTATCAAGGATTGGACATATTGACTGACCTCTTCGTCGGCAGCCGAAAACTACGCGCCCGCCACTCACGTCTCATTTCCACATATTACTGGACTACTGGCACTGACAAACTGATCTCATTTTCTTTATTTTTATACTGTTTCTGTTCTATAAATACCTCTATCACTGTAAACTTAAAGAGTTACATTGTAATTTCTCAGTTTTTGGAGACGACTTATATAAGCTCAAAGCTTGCTGTCAAATCCAACTCATAGCCTACATCAATTGACACAAGATTATATGAACATCATTGGTTATGTAAATGTTTGCAAATTGTATTTAACACATGCAATATTCTTTCAATAAATACTGTTTAAACTAAATAGCTAAAAAAATATATACTGTATATACAGTATTATACACATATACTAAATACAGGCTGAAACTTTGGGTGTATCGGACACAGCCGGACGATACTTAACACAGTACGCCATACAACCATAATAAGACATAAAGCCAACAATGACAATTGTCAAACGTTCTGCAGGTCCAAAGCCGAGATAAAAGTTAATGGGAGCTTTATGTTTGTCAAATATTACAGTGATCTGTCTTGTAATACCAAATTAGCACTTAGGCGTATCATCTAGACACCGAGGTAGCCTGTTAATTATAAAGCTACCTACTAGTTTTTGGCGACAGCTCGGTCTATATATCTTGCATTTACTCGAATAAATCAACGGTTATATCACATATATTGCTTCAGAGGACTAAATTATATGTCTGCACATATATTTAAAACCTTTTAAACAACTGCTACTTACTTATTTTCCTCCGCATCGGTATCCCTTGGTATTTAGTAGGACCCAATTTTCTTTGCGTCCACAGGGTTTCGGGTCCTTTCATTCCTTTTCCCTTCATACTTCATACCTTCATCTTTATAGTTGCTACGTCGTGTGACATTTGTGCAACCACTGCGCCAGTTGGAAGGGATCTTTTGTCTAAATATCCCTACTCCTGATATCTTTTGTAAATGTTTCTACTGGGTGTTGGGAAAATTTTGAGTTCGTAGTAATCTGATTATCCAGAGTTCCACTCTCGTATAGTGGAGAGAAAAAGGCTATATTTATAAACATTTGTTCCACCAAAAAGCTGAATATATTTATCCGTGTTGGAACTTCTAGTGTTACGTTCCGAACACCGTAAATCTGTAGTTGGAATTGCAACTTGGCCTTGAATACTCTTGTAAAGCAAAATTAATTTGTTCTCTTTCCTTCTGTGTAAAAGTGGTTTCCATTTTAACTTATTTAAAATATTAGTCATGGAGCCTATTTCATAATTATAATCACATAGGACAAATCACAGGTACTCGGCACAAGCTGGGAAATCGAAAGAAAAATGATATTTGATACCATTTTGGAATCTATGCTGACCTGCCCCTGTAATGGTATATAAATATCAACAAGGTAAACAACTCGCTTTTCGAAAACGATAGCACTCATCTTCGTTCCCCCTCCCCCAACCCCCCACCCCCTCAAATTTGATTCACACAACGTATCCAACAATACCCAGTATCAATGGAAAGGGGAATGAATAAGCTTTACAGTGGCGTATTACATGACCGTTGGGTGTTCTTGGGTTGTTCATGATAACTGGGAGAAGTCTCAGAAGAGGCCGAAAAACATTTCGTCGGACAAGAAAGTGCACAGTGAAATGAGGTTAACGAGCGACAATTATCCGATTTATGATAAATAATTCGAGGTCCCATTGTATATGGAGGGCAGATTCAAATATTAACCGTATACCTTTATCAATTACTAATCTCAGATCCACATTTATTAATTTCTGGAGTTCACATTTAACGTTTATACACTTTTTAGCCGTAACTTTGACATCTTTTCCCAAGTTGACCTGAGTGGACGGCGTCCTTAGATACGCGACTTGCGCAAAAGCTTTCCCCATTCTCCCATTGGCTTATTTTCATCGATGATTTTCTCGGCATAAATAGTAGCCAATGGGCTGTCATTGTGCTTCTATGGATGCCGCTAGCTTTTTTAATTCCAAGGGAACGTTAAAAAAAATGTATAAACGGCAAATGTGAACTCCAGAAATTAATAAATGTGGATCCGAGATTAGTAATTGATAAGGGTATACGGTTAATATTTTAATCTGCCCTCCATATACAATGGGACCTCGAATTATTTATAATAAATCGGATAATTGTCGCTCGTAAACCTCATTTCACTGTACACTTTCTTGTCCGACTAAATGTTTTTCGGCCTTTTCTGCGACTTCTCCCAGTTATCATGAACAACCCAAGAACACACCCAACGGTCATGTAATACACCTCTGTAAAGCTTATTCATTCTCCTTTCCATTGATACTGGGTATTGTTGGATACGTTGTGTGAATCACATTTGAAGGGGGGGGGGGCAGAAGATGAGTGCTATCGTTTTCGAAACGAGTTGTTTACCTTGTTAATATGTATATACCATTACAGGGGCACGTCAGCATAGATTCAAAAATGGTATCAAATATCATTTTTCTTTCGATTTCCCAGCTTGCGCCGAGTACCTGTGGGACAAATCTATCGGCTCTGCGTTGGACCTTTTCGATTTCCCCCTGCAGCTTAATATTATACGGATCCCATTCAGGGATAGCATACTCCAGGATTGGACAGCATGTATCCCCGTTTGTTCCATTACCAGTTCGTACTGGGTCGTTTCGTACTGAGTCGTTTCGTACCTCTATAACTAGGTTAGTGTAATCAATTCACTGTCGGATGAGAAAGTTGATTATAGAATCGATTTATTGAAGTAAAAAGCGACTCAACATAGTCTCATTGCGCCGATTTTTAACATGATGAAATTTAAAAAAGAACAACAATTATTATTTATTATGCACTTTTTATTTATCTTATTTCAACACACATTATACTTTTGTTTCAAATAAAATGATTAAAATATATGTACAGGATTTTTTTCAAATAGCACAGCAATCCAACATTTACAATGAAGTCACATATAGGGGAAGGTGGGGCAAAATACGCCGCTTTAGGGAGAAACGTTATTTTGGGGCTAGAACATTGTAACGTCAAAAACTGACCACCTGTGGGCTTTGAGCATCAGTGGTGACATGTATTGGTTCACTTATTTTCTTCAGCTAGCATTTAACGAAGTGCACAACATCAGAACCGGTGGTGTACAGGGTGGGGGTGTGGACACATCCTCGAAATGTTCTACACATTTGTTATGTAAGTTTATACATTCATTTGAATTTTTGAGAGAATGCAAATATTTCTAATTGACGAAATGTCTATAAAATATTCCCAGAAGTAAGCAAATCCACTTACAATATGGACGTGAATTCAATCTTAAGGTAACAAGAGTGTAGTTTATAAAGTTTTTCTCGGAAATAATCTTAATATCCCCTACCCAATCCACCACCATTGCCACTCGAAAAATGCATTGTGGATATTTGTTAGTTGGGAGGTGCGGGGTACGGGATTGGGGGCGCCACATATCAATCATAGGTAGTGACTTGCAAAAACAGCCGAATGAGGACGAAAACCAGTTTTCTTAGTATGTTTCTGCTATTGTTGCTGACAGACTAACTGGATAAACAATCTGACAGAATTATAATTATTGGTCAGTAAGATAAAACACGTGCGGCATCATTAAACAAAACAAAACTTAACCGGTAGAAATGTTTTTAAAATATAATCTAACGGAAATAATTAACATTAAGAAAATGCTTTACCTGAATTAATTAATGCTGTATTCCACCAGAGTCATTTCGTACCTCATTAGTACGAAACGACTCAGTGCGAACTAGTAAGGGAATGATACGACCCGGGACCGCCCACAGCCTCATGAGACTGCAAGAGCAACGAAGGATCGAAGCATAGAAATCTACGGAAAGCGGACTGGGACATGCTATTTGCTATTTGCTGTTTACTAGTTGTATTGGACCAATCGCACTGGTTCTTTCTTCGGCTACATTGAACAGCCAACCAGATTATTCATTGTATATAAGACATGGTAATACAAAGAAAAAAAATGCTATTTGCGTTTTGCGATTTGCTTTTTGCTATTTGCTTTTTGCGATTTGCTTTTTGCTATTTGCTTTTTGCGATTTACTTTTTGCTATTTGCGATTTGCTATTTGCTTTTTGCTCTTTGATCCTTGCTATTTGCTTTTTGAGATTTGCTTTTTGCCGCTTTCTTTTTTCGTATAATTCTTTATGGGGACATTTCATTAGACAACCAATGCGTTTTGTAACTGTAGGGTAACAGAAAGTGTACTTTATCAACAGAAGTTAATTATTTTATACAGAAAATGAATTAATTTTGACAACATTATTGAAGGTTTATTTCACAAAGGCTATAAGATACACGAAATCGTTGTGTCACTCGGAATTACATACAATGTGTGGAGAAGGTGTGTTTTTGTCGGCCCCTAGTTATATAAATAAAATGGTAATGTTGGGTAAGGGCCGTTCAATCCAATGTGCGAAAATAAGTAACAACGCCGTAATTGTAACTCTCCCCACAATCTCAGGTTAGGGTTAAGGCTTTGGAGAAGTTTATAGGTTAGGGTTACTTAGCGAACGCTAACCCTCGAAACCATAAAAGACCGCTCGCAAAGCCCTAACCCCAATCGAAGATTGTGCAGAGCTTGCATTCTAGAATGTGGACATGGCCTAGGAAAAGGCTTTACATGTCCTCTTTTTCAATTAAAGGCCGCCTTTCAGATTTTGCTGTCAAATGTTATACCTTAGGATACCTTAGAATCTCTTTATGGACACAGGCACTTGGTTGCCTCTATGTCCACATCAATATTTATATTCGTCTTTTCCGGTTTCGTATATTCAGACTGAAAATCATATTTCACATCTATCCCTGACCAATACCTGTCTAATTTTACTTCAAAATTTAGTACTGTTGTTGTTTTCATAATTTGGTCTGGGAGTCCATTCCATATATCTATCGACCTTTCCCAGAAGACATATTTCTTTATGTCCATGTTGCAATATCTCTTGTTTATTTTAAAATCATGACCTCTGGTGGTTCTGTTCGATTTATAGTCAAGCATGTTTTCAGTCACTTCTTCATCATATATACCATGTGTCAATTTAAAAAGCTCTATCATGTCTCCTCGCATTCTTCTATACTTTAGTGTTGGTAGTTTTAGTTTTTTTAGCCTTTCTGCATATGGGAGTTTTCTCAATGTTGGTATCTGTTTCGTTGCCCGTTTTTGAACTTTTTCCACAGTTGTAATATCTTTTTGTTTATATTGGTTCCATATACATACCGTATATTCCAAATTTGGTCTGACAAGTGCTTGGTATAAAAGTTTAAATGTTCTTTCGTCTAGGTATGTATACGATCGTCTAATTAGACCCATAATCTGATTTGCCTTTATGGTTTGTGCACTAATATGGTCTTCAAATGTTAAGTGTTTATCCACAATGACTCCAATATCTTTTTCTTTCTCTGATCTCTCTAATATCACCTTCTCTCCTTGACTGTTATTTAAAAAATATCTCTTGTCCTTTTCTACAGATTTCCTTTTGTTTGCTACAGACATTACCTTGCACTTATTTGGGTGGAACTTCAGCAACCAGATATCTGACCATCTTTGTAGTGCTGTTAAATCCTTCTGTAATAATTTTTCGTCAGTCAAGTCTCTTATTTCTTTATAAATTTTGGTGTCATCGGCAAATAAATATAATGTTGAATCTACACAATCCGGCATATCATTGATATAAATTACAAACAAGATCGGTCCGAGGACGCTGCCCTGTGGGATACCACTGGTTACTACTTTCCATTCAGATTTAAGCCCGTTCACAATCACTCGTTGTTTTCTGTTTTCCAGGAAGTTCTCTACCCAATCTTTTATTTTCCCCGAAATTCCGTAGCTAGCCAGTTTGCTTATTAACCTTTTGTGGGGGACTTTGTCAAACGCCTTCATGAAGTCCATATATGTCACATCTAAAGTATTTCCGCTGTCTAATATTGACGTCCAATCATCCATTACCTTCATGAGTTGCAGGACAGTGGACCTTCCCGACATAAATCCAAATTGCCTTTTGCTAACATTCATATGGTTTACCATTTCTTCTCGGATAAGTTTTTCCATCATTTTGCATAGTATACTCGTGAGACTTACTGGTCTATAGTTTCCTGGGTCAGATTTTTCACCTTTTTTGAAGATTGCAGTGATATTGGCTTCTTTCCATACACTTGGTAATTTTCCACACTGAAGCGATGCATTAAAAATAATCTTTACAGGTTGGCATAATGTAGTTCTACATTCCTTCAACACTTTGGGATGTATTTCATCTGGCCCCTGAGATTTCTGAACATTCAAGTCCTTCATAAGTTTCATAATTTTTTCCTCTGTAAAATAGTTTTCTACAATTTCCTCTTTATAGTTTCTTTGTGGTAATAGTGGTATCTCGCCTATTTGCTCCTCTGTAAATACACTGACAAAAAATTTATTAAGAGCATTTGCTTTGTCTTCATCTGTTTTCAATATTCTAGTGTTGCCCATACTATCCTTTTCTCTTAATTCTGGTATTCCTGTTTTCACTTTTCATTTTGAGTTTACATATTGCCAGAATTTTTGGGGGTTTGTCTTTATATTTTCTGCTATATCTTTCTCTTTATTCCTCTTTGCCTTTCTCACCATTCCCTTCACTTGATTTTTGAGTTTAACGTATTCTTGATATTTTTGGCCATCACCCGTCTCCATGTATCTCTGCCAGCACCGGTGCTTTTTCTTAATTTTCTTAATTGTTTTTTCATCTAAAGATGTACACTTGTGCTTTTTCATCATCTCTATTTTTCTTGAGCTTATTTTTGGTACACATTTATCAAGAACTTCATTATATTTCTCGAGGAATTTTTCATATAAAATCTCTGGGTCTTCATCGCTTAATAAGCTTTCCCAATCTATATTAAATTCTTGATTCATCTTGTTATAATTTCCCTTTGTATAGTTTCTTCGATTTGTTCTATTTACCACATCTTCTGTTTCACATTTGAAGTTAAATCGAAGTACACTGTGGTCACTCTTCCCCAACGGACTCTCATAATCAATGTCATCTATCATTTCTCTTTCATTTGTTATTATTAAATCAAGTTTATTTGGTTCGTTTCTGCTTCGACTTCTTGTAGGTTGGCTTACATGTTGTGTCCAATAACAATCTTTAATACATTCTAGGAATGCATTTCCATCAGTATCTTTTGCAGTATATGTTGGCCACTCAATCTTTGGGAAGTTGAAGTCACCTGTGATCAATATATGCGTAAATCCATTATGTTTTGTTGCAACCTCTTTAAATAGTTCATGTAAGCTTTTGTGATTTCCTTCACTAGAATTTGGACTTTTATAGATACAGCCAAACAGTAGCTTGTCGTGTTTATTTAGTGAAACTTGTATCCATTTGCTCTCCTCAAAATTGGATTCTATTTTCACTTCGTCTGCTGCCAACTGGATCTTTGAGTAAATAGCTATACCCCTCTTTTTCTCATATTGTGTCAGTGAGTTGGTTATTAAGTCGTAATCCTGTATTTGAAGTTCTGCATTAGTTGGAGTGTATCTGCAACTCTTAGGAAATATTTCCGTAATTGCTATAATGTCTGGTTTCTCTGGACTTAAAAATATCCTTGATTTCAGTTCATCAAGCTTGTTTAGTAAGCTATCAGCATTTGTATAAAAACATTTCAAACATTTCTTTGCAGTATCTTTGTTTTTAAAATCCTCACCCATAAACTTATATACATTATCATCTCTAGATTGATGTACAGATTTAAAAACATTTTTCCTTACTCGCTTTACTCTTTCTTTTTCTTTATTCTCACCACTCGCTGCTCCCATGGTTGTCCTCTGATCACATACTTGTAGTCCCCCGATTTATTCTCTTCATTTAATTTTCTCATCTCTATTCTCTTTTCGGCCTGGTAATCTGCTCTTTCTTTCTTAGTCATGTCATGGTCAATACTTATTTTGTGAAATTTATCTCCTGCATCCTTTAATTTCTTCAAATTCTTCATAATTTTGCTTTTCGCTTTCTCATCTTTAAATTCAATTTTTACTGGTCTAAGCTTTGATTCCCCTTCATCTGTACTGCGTTTACCAAGTCTTACCACATCTTTTACCTCAGCTAAAGTTGTGTCCATAATCATGCATAGGTCATTTATAAATGCGGTATCTTCCTTTTTTCTATCCATGCCTTCCGCAGCTTCACTTTCCTTTATGCCATAGACAATGATATTATTTTTCCTAGCCTTACTTTCCCTCAATTCAGAGATCTTCATATCAATATCTGCATTTTCTTGAGTCTGTATCTCCTTGTTACTCCCTTTGCTTATTATTTGCTTGAGCTCCTCTTTGTCTGCTTTCTGGTCTATTTTAGCTTCCAGTATTGCTACTCTCTCCTCTATCTTTTCAAAAAAGGCATTACATCTGTCTTCTATTTCTTTTTCTATTCTAACATTTTTCATGGCTTTTTCTTCACATTTTTCTGGACAAAACCAGTGTAGATCAGATCTTTTGGTCAGCATTCTGTATTCAGCCGATGATATTTGTAGGCACTTTCTGCAGAAATGTTCTGTGCATAATTCACATTCTAGTACCTCTGCCTTGTCTTCTGTGAATTTCATTGTGCATATCTTACATGTCCAATATTTCTCCTCTTTCTCTTTTTTAGCTGCCATTTTTGAAATACAGAGCTCTCCTACTTTATAGTGTTGACAGTAATAACTAGTTACTTCGAATGGTGCTTCACTGATTACTCCCTTTTGAGATGTATAGGAAGTGTGTTCACATCAGTGTGTTCACATCAGTGTTGGCTGCATATGGAGGCAGCCAACACTGATGTGAAAACATTTCCTAGACAAATTTAGGCTACTGAATTTGGTACAAAGACAGAATGAACCGGGGTGAGGGGCATATGTTCTAATACCATATCAAATAATATGTGACCTTGGTTATTGAATGTGCAGCAAAATTAATGTACATGCAAACCTGAAAATACACAGGGGTGATTTCCCAGCCCTGTAAAGGCAACTACACTGCCGAATACGGGTTTGATGAGCCCCAGCCTCACTAAAATGCAAGCCCTGATTGCGGAGCTGATTTATAGTAGAGGTTTTCGGTTTGGTGATGTTCAATGGCAACGGCCTAAACTGTCCAGGAGTAAGCCCGCCCAGGCCTATTACTAGGGCATGTTGTATTGGTCACTCTTCTGAGGACTAACCGGGCTCGACGTTGCTTAACTTCAGTGATCCGCCAAGGAACAGTTACTACCATGCCACACCATTTAATACTGCAGTGACTGTACCAGTTAATGGAAATGGTTCAGCGAGCCAGTTCCATTGATATCCATATTTGTAAAAGCATTATGGTTGTAACTCGCAAATAGCAAATAGCAAAGAGCAAAAAGCAAATAGAAAAAAAGCAAATAGCAAAGAACAAAAAGCAAATCGCAAAAAGCAAATAGCAAAAAGTAGCAAAAAGCAAATAGCAAAAAGCAAATAGCAAAAAGCAAATAGCAAAAAGCAAATCACAAACTTGAAAAGCAAATAGCAAAAAGCAAAGAGCAAATCGCAAAAAGCAACTAGCAAATAGCATGTCCCAGCCCGCTTTCCGTAGAAATCGGATATAAAAGGTCTTTTTATCCGATTTCTATGGATCGAAGTGCTTTCGAGTTTACAACGAAAATATCCGAGAGGCGAATCGGATTGTCGACTGCCAATAGAAATGAAACACATCAAATGTCAAAGGTCAGTTCGCAGCGGATGCATGAGTCCTACCACGGCTACAACGTGTCTAACTTCAGAAGAAAGTTGAAAGTTTTCTGGAGCCATCTGACTCCAAAACAAAAAATAATAATGTCAGGCACCATTTTCCTGCTGTGCATATTTCTCTTGGGGTTGGCTTTCGCAAAAGATCAACCAAAAGGACCCAAAGTTACGGATCAGGTGAGGGTATTCAGAAAATACCGGTCCGACTAATCACCGCAATTTGCCCAAAGATTTAAAGAACTACCAATATGGCAATAAGGACGAGATATGATGAAATAGAACTTAAGTAAAGCGGTTAAAGATTCGATTGATTCCTTTTCGAGACATAAAACAAAGATTTTTCCAAGCGACATATTTTGGAATATTGAGGTGCTATATAAGTACGGTCCTCGTAAACACCGAATGTGATGCTGATAGCTACCGTCTCGATAGTCCAAACTTGGACCCACAGTCCGTAATATAATTTTTGGCGTTGGTACGGCCTGTAGGTCCAACGCTCTCGATACCTGTGCTGTACTATACGACCTGCAAACGATTCACTTGCAGGTCTATCTCGCCTCGTGGGAAGAATATGGCATATCCAGAAGCTTTTTGTTATTATGTGACCGAAAGAAGGATAATTGTAAAAAACAAAAACCTCTATGTCGGAAGCGCTTGGTCACCGTATTGTTCAGAAACAAAAGATTCATATCATCGAAGTGGTTCAAGAAAATGAAGTTGGCAGCCATGTTTTGTATTTTTAAACATAATGACGTCATTCCTTCCTTAAGCGATTGGTTGCAATCAGGGAATCCCTGGTGGAAACCTAGGAAGGAATGACATCATTATGTTTAAAAATACAAAACATGGCAGCCAACTTCATTTTCTTGAACCACTTCGATGATATGAATCTTTCGTTTCTGAACAATACGGTGACCAAGCGCTTCCGACATAGAGGTTTTTGTTTTTTACAATTATCCTTCTTTCGGTCACATAATAACAAAAAGCTTCTGAATATGCCATATTCTTCCCACGAGGCGAGATAGACCTGCAAGTAAATCGTTTGCAGGTCGTATAGTACAGCACAGGTATCGAGAGCGTTGGACCTACAGGCCGTACCAACGCCAAAAATTATTTTACGGACTGTGGGTCCAAGTTTGGACTACCGTCTCGATGGCCACCCGTTTTAACGGGAACGGGAAGATTCGGCCTCGAAAAGATTCGGCCAGGGAAGATTTGGCCTCGGAAGATTCGGCCTCGGGAGAGATGGAATGATACCAAGTGTTATGGAGCAAGAAGAAAGGGGATTAGCGAGTAGAAAAGGCATTATTTCATGAGTGACAGCAAGGAAAATGTAAGTATTCACAAGGTGTGAATACTTAAGATTTTCCTTGTAGTGACGAATGAGATTCACTTCAATCTATTGTTTGGTAATGTTTTAATTGCAATTAAAACATAAAGAAAAACATAACAATGGTCTTAAAATTCATCTATCATTTATTGTTCGCCGATTACGAAAACATTGTCATTGCATTTGTGAACAGGTAATGATAGTTAATAATTTACAATATTCTTGACAAAAAACATATCTTTGACATAATTCGATTAATTGTATGTGTGAATAAGTTTTGATAATAATTTACAATATTCTTGACAATAAAACATCTTTGACATAATTCGATTCATTCACAACATGTAGCACTGCATATACACACACCAAAAATCACCCTACTTTATAAATGGTACCACAGGTCTTCAAAAGTCTTGAAGTTGTTATGTCATTGTCTCTATATTTCTGCCATATTTCTTCTAATTTCTTTGCTATCTTTGTATACTTTTGACTTGTCTCTGTCTCCAAGTCTCCTGCTGTAACATTCACCCCAACAATGTGTGCTTCTTTAATATGGGCACCAATTTATAAAAACTTAAGCCAGTTCCATTGCAGTTGAGTCTACGGTGCCAAGCTGAAAAAAAAATCCTTATTATATTTATCATGCGAAAAATGAAAAGTATTTGAATAGTATTTATTAAAGGGCATTAGGACTTACTAAAATTAATGATCAAGGACCTGACTGAAGTTGCTCTCAATTTAAGTTGCGAACATTATCTATTGAAGTACCCAAATGAATTAATTAAATTTAATAGAAAAACATTTTGAACATTACAAAATAAAGTACTAGAAGACTTACCCTCTATGTCATTATTTGTGCGAACTGTATGGTCATATACACTCCATGATGCAACTGGGAAAGATTCATTTTCAGTCCATTGTCTTTCAGTATATTCTGTCAAGGTTTTTAGTTTTTCTGTGTTGGCCTTCACTTTCAATGTACCAAACGTCTCTGTGATGTGGGCTGCTGGTAAGAATGGTAATGCCAATAACTGCTTGATGTAAAGGAATAATAGGCCCTGTTCTCTGTACGATGTACTCAGCCAAAGTTCTTGAGCACGTCTATATACCGTCTGCGTCCAGTGGAGGTTGTTCATTGCCATCACAAGCATGTATAGTCTGCTTCAGGTGTTACTGTGTGGAAATATTATTGATATTGGTAACAGAAAGAAATCTGAGAATCAGCAACAATAACTATGAATTAACTATTCTGAAATTTAATTTAAAAAAATTAATATAAAAAAAAACGATACAATGATTTTTTACACCAATTGGTTTACAGAAAATAAAAACAGTGGTATTATTGAATTAGTCCAAAGTACAGTTTGACAGAATCCATTAATACAGTGGTGAGGAATCTTGTGAAGACAGTTACCAGCTGGTAGTATTAAATCCAAGAATGCCTCTTCAGAAACAGTATCCCGTAGATTTGTAATAAAATTTTCACTTAGAAATTGCAGCAGTCTCCAATAAAATATAATAAAATGCTCTGCAAAATTCAAATGGAGTAAAAATCCAAGAAGTATTGGTGCCGCAGGTAATTTCCAAATAATCCAGTAGAATCCTGGCTTTTCACAAAATAATATTCTGTTTCACAGAAAGTATAAATTCTCTTTTCCAAGACGAATGATTCTCTTTAAAATTCTATTTTGGAATCAATCTTCCAAATTCACAAAGAAGCACTGCTTCTATAATAAATGCACTGTCCTAGAACAATAATAATCTCCAATGGAAACAACTGCTGTGTTTTAACTGAAGTGCGTCTTTCTGAAATGGCTTTCTAAAAAAATGAGTTTTCGAATTCTGTTGACAAACCTTTATATAGTAACCAGACAGAATGTTCCAGAAGATGAAAATTCTTCAAAGTTCTAACAGTTTCTAGGGGATTCTGCTAAAGTTCAAGTAAACAAGGTCACTGACCTACTTAAACAATTAAACAATCAACAGCTATATGTACAATATATTAGTGTAACAAAGATGTAAACAAAGGTCACTCAGTGCAAATGAGTCAGTCCAGTCAGAAAATGCAGAAATAAAAATATCTTTCTCAATATAATATGGGGGTTATAACATCAGGCCATTGCTAAAAGAACTAGGAAAGATATATTATTGGTAAATAAATAAAGAGAATGGCTACTTACTTTAACCCCATATGAAAATCCATCATTGGATACAAGCAATGGCGCACCCCTCTTGCTGCCTGTTGGTAGTATTGTGTAAACTACTGCTCTGTCTTCCAACACAGACTCTGGTAAGTCAGGGTCCACAATCGACGTTTCCATAGTTTCAGGTCGATCCTCCACAATGTTGCGATTTTCAATGTCAAAACTGTTGTCGAGACTTTCAGTGTTGACTCAGTGACCGTTGGGAGCGGGAGAGCAGGAGAGTGGAAATTCACTCTCCACTTTTAGATTTTACGAGAGTGAAAAATTTTAGGAGAGTGATTTTTAAAATAATGCCTCGGGCCAATTCGCCCTCAGGTGGAATAACGAGGATTGGTGGTGATTGCTGTTCTGAAATCAGTAGGCCTAATAACGCGCGATTTCCAAAATAATTGGTTTTATGACGTTTCGGCCTTGAGACGTTTCGGCCCTAAGAGGCCAAAACGTCTTAGAAATTGGGCCGAAACGTCTTCACATTCGGTAATTCTTTTTTAGATGTGATTGTGTGGAGGGGTTAAAGTATGCTATCGCCAGTATCGGCGCATTTCGTTTCTCTCTTCAAGCATCGTAAAAGTGAAACTCGAAATGCACCCCTTCTCAGCAAACCTGTCGTCAGCGACCACCTGTCTTTAACGACCATTTTTGGCAAGTTCCAAGGGTGGTCGCTCATGACCAGGGGTCAGCCTGGCAGCTGATTTTAGGGAGAAGTGACTTCTCCCTTCAGAGACTTTGGGGAGAAGTCAGGACCCAGGAGGGAGAAGTCAGTGGACATGAAGGAGAAATCAGAAAAAAAACCCATAAAACGTATATGACATCGTGACAAAATAAATGAACATAGAGGACACAATTGTGGAGAAAAAAATAAATAAAAGTTTATACAAACACACACAAAACTAAGTACAGATGGTTACATAACAGAATGTAGGTTAAAATCCCCCACCCCACCCTACAAAAAACTGTGTCGTTCATGGTTTCTGAATACCCCCTAACTCTTTGCCTAACAGTGATGACTAAGGTTACCGTGCAGTTGATTTTGTATTTGCCTCAACGATGTGGATTTGAAATTTAGTATGACCCATGGTGAGAGTGTTCTTCTCTGTAACAGAAGGTATATTCTTTTAAAAAAAATATTTAAAGTGTTTAAAATAAATTTCAAGTTCATATAAGAAGCTGGGTCATTCATGGTTTCTGAATACCCTAACTGAGTTGAAAAGCGTAGTTAAAAAAGTTTTCGATATCCTTCGTAAATTAAGCGTTATTAACAATTTGAGTTAATTAATTTCTTTTGTAAATGACAAAACATTTCAGTTGTCTCCCTTCCCGGCTGCGCTGGGTAAACTAATAATACACTGTTCAGGAAACTGACAATTTCTGCCAACCATCTTTCACTGACACGTGCGATTGGTGCTTTGAAGGTCTGCCATTCTTATCCATCCAAATACCTGTGATTTCTATTGTAGCCTTATTACATTTAACCCCCTTCCAACAAACTTCACAAGTTTTCAAAGAAAAACATTCAATGCAAATTGCGGGGCGAATTTCAATGCAGCCAATTTTTCAGTGGAACAGAGCGTAACCGCAAGCAATTTCGATATGGACGGACTGTCTCCAATACATTTTTTTTGTTTTGAAACGATGGTTAACTTTAATAAATTCTAATTAACTCGATGCGTGTCTTGTGTGATTCGTTGTTGTCTGGTACTTTGTTTTTAAATAGCCATTTTGTGCTGGTTGCTATCAGTTGGGGCGAATTGTTCGAACGACTACGCCATTGCAATTCTTTTCAGAAATATAAAATTGGGCTAGTTTAGGCTATTTTCATAGCTGTGTGACGGACTTTAACAGCAACCGTGTTTACTGTTTTTTGCGGAATCGTGTGTTTTTAAAAAATAAAACATAAGAAAATACAGTAAACTGCCATGTCTCCCAAGGAAGTTTGGGAGGGCGACTTGAATTTCACCCCCCAATGTAAGCCAAGGCGACTTGAGGAATGACAAGGCGACTTCTTCGCCCAAGTTGCCCACTCGGCTGACCCCTGCTCATGACAGGTTCTTCTGTACTTTGCACTTCTCCGACGAAGGCTTTGAACACGACCGGAAGATAAACGTGCGCGACTAATTACTCGCGGTATACGAAAAAGCGGTGCGCGATGGTGCGCTGGCGCGATCGCTCGCCGTTCCCAACGGTCACTGTTGACTCCTTCCATATTGGAGATTTCATTGTCGGGATGCTCTTGACTCATTTCTTCTGATACAGTGTTCGTAGTTTCAGATTTGTCAGTTTGCTGATCTGTTGAAGCACCTCTACTCTCATCTTCAATCAAACTGGATACGTGGTCTCCTGTGTCCATTCTATTGTTGCATGCTTCGCAAGTAAAGTTGAGCTCTGTGTTTCCCCTCCTGGCATCCATGTATTCCTGATAGCTGATACCTGTATCACCCTTTCTGTGTTGCCAGTTTCCGCACTCATCACAAGATATTGTATGCTGTCTAGCCCTAACTTCATTTGAACATTTCAGGCAAGGGAACATGATTGCAATTGTGAACAACAGCTGCAACCACGTACGTTATATACCTTGTCTGTCGGGAGATTAAAAGACGTAAACATGTCTCATCTTTTCTTTTTCTGAATCAAAACTATGCACACCACTGTGTAAACAAACAGAAGAATAATGTCGGACTTGTACTTTGAGGGCAAGAACAATCATAACTTTCAATTCAACACTTCACAGTCATCAAGCTGTTAATTACTGTCTCACTTTGTTGCATTGTATAAACACATTACCAAACATTTCTAATGTTGACTTTAATCAGATTTGTGCAATACAGCAGCAGAAGCACCAAAAAAAGTAATTCAGTAGCTTTTTGTCGAGTGAACAATATATAGTGGTTTTGGGGATTTATTGGATTTCTGTGGAAAGGTGAAGGATTTTTACGTAAAGGTTAGTAATTATTTTCAGTTCTATCCCACTTTAAAAGCATAAAATAATTACAAGAAGCATTAAACATATTTTACAAAAAGTTTAAAGGACCCAAATTAAAAAAGAAAATCGGGGAAAATTCGGCCTCGAAAGAGGGAAGATTCGGCCTCCGTTGAGGCCGAATCTTCCTATTTATTTTGATGGAGCCGAATCTTCCCGAGGCCGAATCTTCATGGACCCGTTTTAACCACAATTATCAAGTTTCAAAACATAATTCCAATTGAATATTCTTTATTTGATGTGGGATGACCGTTTCCAACCATTAGTTTCGTAATTTAATTGTTTTCTTTTCGGAAAATGCAATATAATAGTTCAAATTCTATATCCACCTCCAGAGACAGTGTTGAGAAAGCAACAGGTTGGGGAAACCTCAGAATCGGGCAATAACATCCTGATCGGGATGTAACATCCCGATCGAGTTATAAAAATCAAGCAGTTTTTCAGACTTGTGTTACTGTTCGCTGCTGGCGAAGAACGATCATCGAAAATAGGTGACACTGTTGAAAAACTAACTGGGACGGACATTTCGAACCAAATTTTATGCCCAGTAAGTATTTGCTAATTAAGCAGGCATGCAATTAATTAATTATATTTGGGTACAAAGTCCTAAACACTGTCTGAAACCTGCGATAAAAAGACATTTCATGACAGTATTTTCAAGCCAACCTGAGCCGATTCAACAAATCTGATTTTCCCCTTCAATTACAATAAAACAATGCATCCGATTGGTCGGTAGATGTAGACTGGTGGATTAAAGATTATTGTACACAACTGAAACAACTAATTGATATGAGCAAATATGGAAGCCTGTTTATGCACAAATTCTTCAACGGCACATAGTTTTGACACATCGATCAAAAACTTGGGAAGTGCGTGCAAAGCACAAATGTCGTGGGATGTAGTGACGTGTCGCAATACATATTCTGTATAAGAACGTAACAAGATGCACAAACGCTACATATGCAACATATCGACAATGCTGTTGGAACAAAACTTCATATTCAAGCGTTCCAGATAGAACCATCACCAGTGTAGTTGCAACTGACGATCAACATGGAAATGATGAAATGTTACTCTTTTTAACCTTTTACCGAACGCAGATTTATATGCAGTAAATTACCAAAATATTTTATAAGAAAAATTCGCGCAATTGAGGTGGTTCCTGAGCATATAAGGCTGAATCGCGCATCAAGATTTCTTGATATATAGGCATGTTGAAACTGTGGCAGAGAATTTTTAACTTCACAATGGCACTTTTGATGGCATCTGCATCATTTCGACGGACCCGGCGCGAAATGGATGAATTGCGAACAAGGTATGTGAAGGCAAGCTCGTACTGCAGAACATAGTTTTTTATTTTTCACTGTCTTGAGCCAGGTGTTAAAGTACTCCACATGGCATTTTTTCTCGTCACCATTTACTTCGCGCACAAAGGTAACTAAAAGATCTTCTGCCATGGAATTGAGTACAAATTGAAGAATTTGCCATGCTTTATGGTGATTTTTAGCATTTTCACAAGAATTTAATGCATTTGGGGATTTGAATCCTAAAGAAATTGCAAGATCTTTGAGATAAACGCTCCACAGGAGTTTATAAAAACATTTTACAAAATTTATCTCAATGTGTCCCATTCCAGACACAAGTAACATGTTTTTAAATTTTTGATCACTGCACTCCGTCAGCCTTGAACCAAGGGCGTATGGTGACCCATCACAACCCAGTACAGTCCATTTGCGGCCTGTTGTGTCACAAATAACATTTGGGAGCTCAGTTAGTATTTTCTCCACACTATGGTAGGAGCATGGGCTCGCGAATATGGGCTCGCCCATTACTACATGCATTGGCTCACCACTGAACTGACCCTCCACGAAATGGTATGGGTTCAGCTGGCATTCTTTTTTAGGAACTGGGGCTTGTTGTCTGCACTGAATGTCACATGTTGGCTTTGAGAATAATCAGGAGTATTAATATCCCCAGAATCCACGACATCGCGGAAATGTCCGTTCATGTTTTTTGGGGATTCCACAATACAAGATAGGCGTTTTTTCATGAATCTGAGGCACTCACTCCTGAACAACGATAATGACTGATGGTCATTGGCCACAATAGTTTCAAGAACATCAGCCCGACCACTGAAATTCGACTGGTACCACACACTTGGGTACAAGCTTACGTTGTATTGTAATGATGACTTATCAGGTGAGAATAAATGAACAACATTTGTAATAACACTTATTTGGGGTTTAGGGTCATAAGAGACCTGCCAGTGCTTTCCGATTACTTGATTGTTGTCAAAGAACGTGACAATGTCTGCACCCAACGGGCATTTCGTAGCCTCTTTGGCGTTGCACTGGACCCATTTCAAGATGGTAGTGTAGGATGGTGCAGGGCGAACTCCACTATTTAGATTACAAATAGTTTTTGATGAAGTTATGTAATATGTTATGAGATTAATGATGAAATTGAAGGGTCCGATATAATTTAAATTTCTCAAATGGTACATTTGTTCAAATAAAATACGCAATGACAGAATTTTTTTTTGGTGTTTTCGGAGTCATCAAAATTGGCAGCCCCTCTACAGAAATTAAGAGCAATGTTATTTCGTTGCTGTAACCAAGAGTATGGTACGAATTGTGATAAGAAGTTTTCTTTGTCATTTTTGAAAGAATGCGGTGTTGTATTTGACTCGTTAAATATATTGAGGTTCTGCGATCTTCCTAATGCATAGGCCAGTTTAGAAAGTTGATTTTCCATGAATTGGCTGTTTTCTATGCCACAGATCACAGATTTGAAATCACGAGACGCGGATGCTTCCTCTCGAGAAGCCATCATTTGTTTCCACGCGACATTTTGGGCCTTTTTACCTTTTATACTTTCCATTACCCATGGTCTGATATTATAAATGCGGATTCTCGTGTGACGTTGGGAATTCGATCAGGGTTATTCCATTTATTATATGGTATTATTTCATATATATTGATATTGATTTATTCTGATATTGCATTTTACCCCAGGCAAACATATTGTTTCCACCCCTTGTATTTAACATAAGACAAGGCAGCCAAAAAAATTGTTACACATCAGCCGCCTTTGGTTACACTGGCTCTCCATACTTTGTCTTTCACATTTACTTTTTTATGTTACGTAAATTTTCATCAGCTTCGTATCAATATATCTACCAACCAATCGGATGCATTGTTTTATTCTAATTGAAGGGGAAGATCATATTTATAGAATCTGCTCAGGTTGGCTTGAAAACGCAGTCATGAAATGTCTTTTTATAGCAGGTTTCAGACAGTGTTTACGATTTTGTACCCAAATATAATTAAATTAATCGGATGCCTGCTCAATTAGCAAATACTTACCGTGTGTAAAATTTGGTTCGAAATGTCCGTCAACAGTGTCACCTATTTTCGATGATCGTTCTTCATCCTCAGCGAACAGCAACAAAAGTCTGAAAAACTGCTTGATTTTTATTACTCGATCGGGATGTTACACCCCGATCTGGATGTTATCGCCCAATTCTAAGGTTTCCGCGACCTGAGCAATCGTTACCGATGGCCACTTGACTCAAGCCGTTTCAAACATATTTGCCGACTGTAAAAAGTATAATTCCCATTAATTTATCTGTATTTCGCGAGGAGTGATAGTCTTCAGGAGTTGGTTTCGTCAAATATTTATTCACAAATTGGATGAATATGATTATCCAAAGCTTAAATAAGATAAATTATGGGAATTATACTTTTATATATTTTTTTGCAGTCAAAAATCTCAATTAATTTACAAAACCATTTGTTAGAAGTGACAACCCCCAACACCAAGTAAATATTATTTAATTGGAATTGTATCTTTAAACGTGATAATTGTGATTTAACCGGGTGGCCATCGGTAGCCATCAGTGACGATCGCTTTCACTTAGTGGATGAGGAAATGGATTTTTACCTATTATCTGGTTTTAGCTGGAAAAAATATCAATTAATTTCCCAAACCAACTGCTGATGAGAACTCCTCACAAAATACAGATAAATTAATGGGAATTATACTTTTACAGTCGGCAAATATGTTTGAAATGGCTTGAGTCAAACGGCCATCGGTGACGATCGCTTTCTCAAACTGGAAGTGGAGACAGACTTTGAACTATTATAATGCTTTTTCTGAAAAAGACCCAATTAATTAACCAAACCAGTGGTTGGAAACGGTCCCCCCCCCCCTCCCCCTCCCACATCAAATAGAGATTATTTAATTGGAATTATGTTTTTAAACACGATAATTGTGGTTAAAATGGGTGGCCATCGGTGTTGAGGAGGACCCTATATGTAAGGGAAATTTATTTAATTCCCACCTCGGAGTCTGAAGTTAATGATATTCCAATTTCCATAAATTCAATGTAAATATACACAAATTATATATCAAAAGGCTGTGATGCACAGAACATGAAGAACATATATATTCAACTCTGCAGAGTTGAAAGTAGACACCAATGTTTCCTGGAAGTCTGCTATCATATTCATACCATTTGTTACGGTGTGAAAATATTATTGATATTGGTAACAGAAAGAAATCTGAGAATCAGCAACAAAAACTATAAATTTAACTATTCTGCAATTTAATTTTTAAAAAAATTAATATAAAAAATGATACAAAGATCTTTTACACTGATTGGTTTACAGAAAATAAAAACAGTGGTACTTATCAATTATTGAATTAGTCCAAAGTACGGTTTGACAGAATCCAGTAATCCAGTGGTGAGGAATCTTGTGAAGAAAGTTACCAGCTGGTACATGTAGTATTAAATCCAAGAATGTCTCTCAGAAACAGTATCCCGTAGATTTGTAATAAAATTTTCACTTTGAAATTTCAGCAGTCTCCAATAAAATATAATAAATGCTCCGCAAAATTTAAATGGAGTAAAAATCCAAGAAGTATTGGTGCCACAGGCAATTTCCAAATAATCCAGCAGAATCCTGGCTTTTCACAAAAAATTATTATTCTGTTTCACAGAAAGTATAAATTCTCTTTTCCAAGACGAATAGATTCTCTTCAAAATTCTCTTTTGGAATCAATCTTCCAAATTCACAAAGAAGCACTGCTTCTATAATAAATGCACTGCTCTGAAACAATAATAATCTCCAATGGAAACAATTGAAGTTAGTCTTTCTGAAATGGTTTTCTAAAATGAGTTTTTGAATTCTGTTGACAAACCTTTATATAGTAACCAGATAGAATGTCCCAGAAGAGGAAGTTTCTGCAATGTTCTATTAGTTTCTAGGGGATTCTGTTAAAGTTCAAGTAAACAAGGTCATTGACCTATTTAAACAATTAAACAATCAACAGCTATATGTACAATATATCAGTGTAACAAAGATGTAAACAAGGTCACTGAGTGCAAAAGAGTTAGACCAGTCAGAAAATGCAGAAATAAAAAAAAAATCTTTCTCACATAATTATCAACTTAAGGTTATATCAATCTCAATATAATATGGGGGCTATAACACACCCCGCCTTAAAAGAAAAAGTTTGAAGGTACTGAAAACTTTTTACATAATTTTAGCAGACTCTGGCTGGTTTACAATACACACACACACCATAATCTTCACAATTTTTTTTTTTTTTAAATAAACATATACACACTTGAAGTGAATAGAGACCGATCATATCATTTTAAATTAGGATATTCTGGAAAGAGCATCAGCTACAACATTATCTCTGCCCGAAATATGCCTAATCTCTAAATTATGTTCTTGAAGGGCTAAACTCCACCGCAATAATCTTTGATTCTTGTTTTTCATTTTATTGATAAAAGTTAAGGGGTTATGATCGGTGTAAACTGTAATTGGGCATTGGGTGGTTCCCAGATACACATCAAAATGGGTAAATGCCAAAATTAGAGCCAAAGTTTCTTTTTCTACTATAGAGTAACTCTTTTGATGTTTGAGAAATTTTCTGGAAAAATAACATACAGGGTGATCAATACCTTGGGAATCTTCCTGGGCAATATACCCACCTGCTCCATTGTCACTTGCATCTATAAATAATTTGAAGGGCTTTTCATAATTGGGACTGGCCAGGACAGGGGAATTATTTAATAAAGTTTTTATTCTGTTAAAGGATTTCTGGCATTCCTCAGTCCAAACAAACTTAACCCTTTTGCTCAATAAACTGGTCAAAGGGGAGACAACATCTGAGAAATTTAAACAAAATTTTCTATAATATCCAGCCATGCCTAAGAATCTCATGAGCTCTTTTTTAGAGCTTGGTACTGGAAAATTTACAATGGCATCAACTTTTGCCGCAATCGGCCTCACCCGCCCCTGACCCACAACATGACCTAAATAATTTACAGTTGCTTTGCCAAATTCTGATTTTACCAAGTTGATAGTTAGGTTGGCTTGGGTCACTTTGTCAAAAAATTCTTGAATATGCTTTAGATGATCAGCCCAATTTGTATCTGTGTGTATAATAACATCATCAATATAAGCTTCACTGTGATCTAGGTCTGCAATTAAGTGGTTAACCATGCGCTGGAACGTTGCCGGAGAGTTTTTCATGCCAAAAAGGGTTACTTTATATTGATACAACCCAAATGGGGTAACAAAAGCAGATATTTCTTTTGCTTTTTCTGTTAAAGGGACTTGCCAATAACCCTTTAACAAGTCAAATTTTGTCACAAATTTAGCATGGCCAAGTTTGTCAATGCAGTCATCAATTCTTGGAATTGGATAATTGTCTGTTTTGGTGAGGCTGTTCACCTTTCGGTAATCTGTACAAAATCGGTAACTCCCATCAGGTTTTGGGACGAGAATACAGGGCAAACTCCAGTTGCTATGGCTAGGTTCTATGATATCATTGTCCAGCATATACTGTATTTCCTTTCGCATGATCTCAGCTTTGAAAGGGTTCAATCTATATGGATGCTGTTTGATGGGATTTGCCTCTCCTACATCAACATCATGAAAAATAACAGATGTCCTACTAGGCACATCGGGAAATAAGTGTTGATATTTGAAAATTAAATCAACTAAATCGTTTCTTTGGTCAGACAGTAAATAATCTATTTTATTTTGTAGATCTCTCAGGACATCTGAGTTCTGTAACTTTAGAGGTACATTTTCGCCGCCTTCATGAATATCCTCTACAGGATTTTCCAGCTCATCCATGTGGGTGACTGTTGAGACTGGTAGAGAGTTTGGTTCTCTCTCATAATATGGTTTCAACATATTTATATGGCACAGCTGAGTATTTTTGAGTCTATCGGGAGTCTCAACAACATAATCAGTATCACTGATCTTATGCTTAACAATATAACGGCCTGAATATCTTGCTTGTAAAGCATTGCCCTTTAAAGGGAATAATACTAACACCTTGTCCCCAGGTTTAAAGGTGCGAAATTTTGCCTTTTTATCATACCAGGTCTTCATATGACTCTGGGCTTTCTGTAAATGTTTATTTGCCATTTCTCTGGCCTGGTGCAGTTTTTCCTTAAAAGTGGACACATAGTCCAGAAGAGAAATTTCAGGTGGCTCTTCCCCGTGCCATTTCTCCTTCAAAGCAGTGAGTGGACCCCTCACTGAGTGTCCAAACACTAATTCAGAAGGGCTGAATCCCAGAGATTCCTGTACAGTCTCACGGACTGCAAATAAGAGGAGATGTACTCCTTCATCCCAGTCCTTCTCATTATCCTCCCCATAAGCCTTTATCATGGTCTTCAGTGTTTGATGAAAGCGTTCTAGAGCTCCTTGACTTTCGGGATGATAGGCACTTGATGTGTACTGCTTAATTTTGAGCTCATACATCACCTGCTGAAAAATGTTTGACATAAAATTTGAGCCTTGGTCCGATTGCACTGACCTGGGTAGACCGAAAGTCATGAAAAATTTTATCAAGGCCTTAACTATAGTCTTAGTTTTAATATTTCTTAGAGGAATAGCCTCAGGAAATCGTGTAGAAGCACACATGATGGTAAGAAGATATTCATTTCCAGATCTTGTTCTAGGCAATGGGCCAACACAATCAATAATAATTCCACTAAATGGCTCCTCAAAAGCGGGGATTGGTTGAAGGGGAGCAGGAGGAATCTTCTGGTTGGGTTTTCCTACAATTTGACAGGTGTGGCAGGTTTTACAAAATTCGACAACATCCTGTCGAAGCTTGGGCCAGTAAAAACACTGTTGAATACGAGAGTAGGTTTTCCTAACTCCCAAATGTCCAGCCATTGGATGTTCATGAGCCAGGCTTATTATTTCATTCCGGTATTTGGTGGGGACAACTATTTGATAAATAACCTCCCAATCACTATTGGAGGGTACTTCTGGTGGTCGCCATTTCGTCATGAGTACATCAGATTTTTTAAAATAACAGACAGGGGAGTTTTGGGCTTCTGCCTCTGTGAGAGCCCTTTCACGTGGCTCGGCAAGGTCAGGATCACTTTCCTGTTCCTGAATTAAAGATGTCCGGGAAATGACATTCAAGGAGGTCCCCCTATCACTCTCAGGTGTAGTGGCCTCTTTACAATGTCTGGATGAGTCATCACACTGACTCAAAAATGTCTGAGACAAATCAATGTCTTCAGAATCCGTAATTCTGTGACAGTTCTTATCCTCAACTTTGCTGTTCAAATCATTACAATTGAGGTTTTTATCAACCTCAGCTTTCTTTGCCATGGACCGAGTCACAGCACATGCTGGAAAGGCAAAAGGAAAACATTCCTTCAAATTAATAATACTTTCATCTGTGCTCGGCTTATCCACCACTTGAGGTTCTACAGTGACTTTGTCACCAGCTAAGTCATTTCCCAATAATAAAGAAATACCTTTTACAGGTAGAGTAGGTCTGATTCCTACTGTCACAGTCCCATGTACTAAGCAACTTCTTAAATTTATTTTATGAAGTGGGACATTTAAAGAGTTTGACTCAATACCTGATATTAGAACTTGTGCCCCTGTAGCACTTTCTTCAGAAAATGGCAAAAAGCCTTCTAACATTAAAGACTGAGTAGCCCCTGTGTCTCTTAGTATTTTTATTGGTAAGGAACAGTGCTTATCCCCCTCAAGGGAAACAAAGCTGTCAGAAATAAATGGCTTATAATTTTCTAAAGCATCTTGCTTTATTACATAATTTTCAGGGCATGGAGCACATGCTAGTGCATTCTGTGAAGTAGAGGACTCATTTTTCCTTTTTAACAGCCAGCAATCAGATAGTAAATGCCCTGGTTTCTTACAGTAATTACAAGTTTTAGTTGAACTGTTGGGTCGTAATGGTGTAGGGCTGGCATTTGATGACTTATTCTCATTAGGCTTCCGATTAAATTTAGGTGGTGAAAAGTTTGGAGGATTGGAAGGATGATTAGAAGGATGAGTTTTATCTGAAGTAGGTCTAGGTCCACTTTGGAAAGAATTCTTGTGAAGCCAAAAATTTGTAGAGTTACGACTCATTTTATGAGTTAAGGCATAGTCATCTGCTAGTACTGCTGCTCTATTTAATGTGTCAACTTTTTGTTCATCCAGGTGGGCCTTTATATCTGAATGTATCTTTCCTTTAAACTCTTCAATCAGCATCATTTCTTTTAATTTCAAGAAATCTTTCCCAACATCTTTGGAATGGCACCACCTGTCAAATAAATTTTGCTTTTCTCTGGCAAATTCCACATGAGTTTGATTTTCATTTTTATAATAATTCCTGAACTTCTGCCTATAGGCCTCTGGAACAAGTTCATATGCTTTGAGTATAGCCTCTTTAACAGTATCATAATTATTACTTTGCTCAGAAGATAGAGCGGAATAGATTTCTTGGGCCTTCCCTTTTAAAACACTTTGCAATAGCAAAGTCCAGACATCCCTTGGCCACTCTAAACTTGTTGCCACTTTTTCAGAATGTAAAAAATATTTATCAACTTCTTTTTCTTGAAAAGGGGAACTAGCCTAACATGTTTAGTTGCATCAAATCTACTTGGGGAAATTACATTTGAGCCTTGACGCTGTGATTCTAATTCTTTTATTTTTATTTCCTTTTGAATTTCTAATTCTTTTAAGTGCATTTCTTTTTGAGTTTCTATTTCCCTTAATTTTAATTCCCTATCCTCCTTTTCTTTTTGAGCCTGAATTTGTATTTGTTCCCTTTCTTTTTGAGCCTGAATTTGTTCCATTTCCTTTTGAGCCTGAATTTGTTCCATTTCTTTTTGAGCTTCTAATTCTTTTAATTTTAATTCCCTGTCCTCTTTTTCTTTTTGAGCCTGAATTTCAATTTCCCTCATTTTTTGTTGCATTTCTAACTTTTTTAATTCCAATTCTAACTTTTTGAGTTCAAGGGCATCATTGGGTTGTGGTTCAGAGGGGAGAGTTTCAGACTGAGGCAAAAGGCCTTCCTCCATATAATGATTAACAATGAGCTGTTTAAGTTTATGTTTGTTCAGACCAGGGGTGGCAGGTAATTTTAGATACTGAGCAAGTTGAAATAAATTCTCCTTCTTAAGAGATTCTAAAAGGGCCAAACTAGGAGATCTTTCAAATTCAGATATAAATTCTGTAACAATAAATACCATGATGAAAAGGTTTGCTGGTTCTCAGAATATAAATAATGAATTAAATGATACTGAAATTTTCTAACAAAATTTAAATGTTTTGAAAGTGAGCCAAAATAATAATTGCAATTTGCAATATTTTTATACTGTACCAATGACCCAGACTTAGCTGGTGCTAACTCTAACAAAACCAGGGCCAAACACAAATTTTGCCCCCCAATCCCCAAAATTTGCATCCAAAACCAAAAGAAATCATGTCCTATAGGGCATGCGCAGTGTCAAGGACGTTCCGAAATTGGCGCCAATTATCATTCTCTGTTTGGCCCTTCATCAGTCAACATCTCACTGATCTTTGTGCTTGTAAATCTCAGTTTAAAGGATGCCAGACACGTAATTATTGGAGAAATGGTGATTCTAAGGAGGCTATAGAAGGAGGAGAGGAAAAAGGAGTGACAAAAAATAATCAGGGCTGTACTTAAAATTTTTTATGAAATTATGTCAAGTTGCCTATTTTCGAGGCATGGGCCTCTTGTTGTCATTCTTGCTAAAAAGTTGCACTGCTTATTCAGTGTTTCCTCTCCCCTGGTCTTCTAAGTCCCCCCTTGCAATTCTCCCATGCTTTTGGCATATTTTTGAGAAAGTTCATTTCTAAAATTCTCTTGGGAGAGTTGCTTGGTTACAGAATGTTTTCTGTTATTTTCCCCATAGTTACGTTTTCACCCATGGGTGTATAAACGTTGTGTTCTGCATCTTCCATCTGATGTTCTGCAGATTCTCCCCTGGGAGTCTCTGTCTTGCATCAGATAGAGTGTAATTTTGATGACTGATTTCGGGCCAGTTTTTTCAGTGCCTGGAGTCATGTTTTCTGGTGTTTTACACTGTTTGTTTACATTGGCAACAGTCTCTTTTGAGGGGGGCTGTTTGCCTTTGGTGTAGTTTATCTCACTATAAGATACATTTTTATTATCCGTAAGTGTTGCATTAATTATTTAATATCAATTTAAAATTTTTGACCACACTTAGCCATCGGATCCATCGGGGCTCAACGTTACTTTTCAGAAACTTGGGCTTCGATGAAAAAATATTTTTCAAAAATTATTTTGATTTGCAATTGTTTTTTCATTATTAATGGATCATGTTATTATGTATCTTTGTGTCAGGGGTTTGTGCGAATAACTAGGACTTGTTGTTGACTTTTCACAATGAAAGGATATTGTTCAAATTGTAATAGGAAGAAATCTTCCTCTGACTTTCATGATCATTGTATTAATTGTAGTCAGTGTTCTCGCACTAATCCCTGTTCTATATGTCAATATTGGGATGACAAACATTGGAAACGTGTGTCACGGTATGTTGTTACTGGAGAAAGGGCTATGCCGGCTCTTTCTCCGCAAGGTCACTCTACTCTCTCAGTTTCTATTTCAGAGGAACAAGAACAGGGTGATGTTTCCATGTTATCTTCCGCAAGTGCGCTTCCGTCGTCACAAATGAATACAGAGCTAGCGGCAAAAGTGCTCATGGAGATTAAACAAATGTCGTCCGCTAGGTCGCCCGGTGTAGCGTCCATTCACCGAATGGTTCGGCAGCCGGGTTCGTCTGATGCGGTCCAGGAGGAAATTTTGGGTGATGCGAGCACTATAATCATTCAACGTGCACACCCAGTGACGGCGGATAGTAGGCGAGATCGGAGGAAGCCTTTGAGTCCGGTTCCTAGCTCGTCCAGGTCCAGCCGGGCCGCGAGCGAGAGAGGCCCCTCTCTCGTACAACAACATCTGGGACCAGATGTTGTGGTACAAAATGTGTCGCAAGCGGAGCATACGTCCGTCGCTCGGGACGCTCCGTTGTATAGGCAGTCCGCGGAGACTGCTCAGGCTTCTTCTTCTCGTCAGCGCACACGACCGCACCTTGGCTGCGTGACCGCCGATATTTTACCAGCTTCGCCGATCAGGGATTTTTCGGCAACCAGGTCACACCATCCGGCAGCCAGGGACACGAGACCGATGGACTCTGGACGTTCGCATAGAAAAAGTATGCGGGAGCCATCAGATGCGGAGCTGCCCTCGGCGAAGCAGCGAAAGACTGCGCCTCCGCAGGTCTCGATGCCGGACGTACTTGTGCAGATAGCACAACTTATCGCAGCATCCCAGCAGCTGACAGAAACGGTGTCGGATCGGGAATTATCCGACGGCGCTGGGTCGGTACGCTCCACCGAAGCATCGGGGGCGGACGACCGGGAGCATCATGAGGTCCGACCGGATGGTGAAAGGGATATGGATGACTTGGAGCTATCCCTTTCGGAACAACATAAAGCTGCCGTGGACTTTATCCGGCACTTTCTCCCTCAAGTTGTTCCGTCGGGCCAGACTGCTGCGGTTCCGGACAAGAGGATTATAACGTCATTGGACTCTGAATTTTTTGAGCGGTTCAGGGACATCGCTCCCGAGTTTCCGTCTCAGTCCAATAATGTTGCAAGAACATTTGAATTATTGAACGACGCTATATTTGAACTTGCTTCCAAAACGGGGAAAGCAGGTTTCTTGTCCGCCAATACTCTCAACCTGCCTTTCATTAATGCAAGGAATAAATTCGACACGGCAGGACAGGGTATTCTGAGAGTTCCTCTGCGTGGACGACGAGGCGGAAGACTTAGAGCTATCATTACCGTCGTCGGCGTCTATTCCAACCGCAGTGTTGGAAACAGCTATTTCGTCTAACAGAGCCAGTTTAGATGCCTTATCTTACGCAGATCACCTTACTAAGGCGTTATCACTGCGCCTTCAAGGGAAAGAATTTCAGGATATACAATCCTCTTTAAGACTTCTTTCAAGGGCAGTAGCTTATTCCACGTGTAACTCCGCCCTTTCAGTGGCAAACCTGGAGTTGGTTAGACGTGACGCAGCCCTAGCTACATCCACACTCGTGGATACTAAGGTGAAGAACTCTCTCAGAGTCGCTTCGGTCTCTGGAGAACTTCTCTTTGACAGCAAGCTTTCTGCTATTTATGATAAAATTACAAAGAAAGCTTCGGATTCTCTGTTGTTCAAATCTGCTTCTAAGAAGTCGGATATGGCAGACAAGAATAAGACAGGCACTTCTGGGTCTAATGCGCCCAAGAGAGGTTCCTATAGAGGTTCCGGTGCGTCCTCTTGGTCTTTTTCAAGAGACCGTCAAGGTAGCGACTCACGTTCGGGACGTCCTTCGGGCCGGGACAACCGGTCGGACGCCCCGAGGTCGACGGGACGAGGTGCGGGTCATGGAGGACGTGGTTTCTCCTACCGCAGGCCTCGCAGGTCCAGGAGGTGATGGCTTAAACCTCTATCGCGTACCGGTTGGCGGAAGGTTGTCGAGCTTTTCACAAGAATGGGCGTCGATTACGGACGACCCTTGGGTGAGAGGAGTGACTTCGGAAGGTCTAAAGATATCCTTCAAACGAAAGCCTCCATTAACTCGAAGTCCAAAATGGACTCAACTTCCGTCAAATCCGCAGAAAAGAGACGCTGTATTATCAGAGGTGCAGTCTCTTTTAATGAAGAACGCGGTAGAGGTCGTAGAAAACCAGGAGACTCCGGGATTCTACAGCCATCTGTTTCTGGTTCCGAAACCAGACGGCTCGTTCCGTCCAGTCATAGATTTGAGCTGGATAAACAAGCTGATCGTCGCTCCGAAGTTTTATATGGAGACGATTCGGTCGGTCAGAGCGAGTATTCGGGTGAACGATTATGCAACAAGCATAGATCTCAAAGATGCGTACTTTCACGTCATGGTACATCCGACATTCAGAAAGTATCTACGCTTCGCAGTCCTAGGAGTGGTGTATCAATTCCGGGCGATGTGCTTCGGATTGAATCTAGCACCCTGGGCTTTCACTCGGGTAACGAACTCGGTAATGATCTATTTCCGAGCTCATTCGTCTGCGGTAACGTCGGCCTACCTGGACAACATTCTTCAGAGGTACGGCAACGAGTTAACGCTTCAGAACGATGTTCAGAATCTACTTCTATTGCTCTGACGTCTCGGTTTTATAGTAAACGAGGAGAAGTCGGATCTGGTGCCGTCCAAGTCATTCACACATCTGGGAATGAGCTTCGAGACGCACAACAATCTCGTTCGTCTGCCGTTAACCAGAGCGAAATTAATCAGTTGTTACGCTCGCTATTGTCTGCACGCAGACAAAGTCACAGCGAGAGAATTTATGAGACTGATAGGTCTGTGCGGAGCCGCTGCGGATCTCATTCCGATGGGGCGGTTACGCACGCGTCCTCTCCAAATTTTCTTGACTCAGAATTGGAGTGTGAAAATTCATTCGCTCGACATAGACGTTCTCTTGTCAGATCAAGTGAAACAAGAGATTCAGACTTGGGCAAAATTCAGTGGTTAACTCAGGGAGTTCCGCTGCAGTTGCCGGATCCGAGTTTTACCATTATGACGGATGCCAGTCAAACAGGTTGGGGTGCATCATTGATCCCAACGGATTCGAGATGCCAGGGTCTTTGGGATCCGCAATTCCTGGGCAAGCACATAAACATCAAGGAAATGATGTCAATTTGGCTTGCGTTTCGTCATTGGATGGACATTATTCACAATGCTCATGTCCAAATCCTATCCGACAATACGACAGTAGTGGCGTATATACGGAATCAGGGAGGCACTCATTCAGTTCCGTTGTTCAATCTAACGGAAAGAATCCTTCTGTTTGCGCTAGAACATCAGGTTCTTCTTTCGGTCCATCACATACCGGGGCGTCTGAATGTGCTAGCAGACTCCCTTTCACGAAAGGGTCGCTTGTTGCCGTCGGAGTGGACTCTCAACAAACAAAAGTATTCAATCAGATTTGCTACCAATGGGAACGGCCAATGATAGATTTATTTGCGACACCTCTCAACAATCAGTTGCAGACGTATGTGTCCCCGTGTCCGGATCCAAGAGCATTTGCAGTAGACGCTCTGTCGATCTCTTGGGACGGAATGATAGGATATGCGTATCCTCCAGCGCCGTTAATTCAGCAAGTATTGCTAAAGATAAAACAATCTCAATGCAAGATTCTGTTGGTAGCATCTCTGTCTCCACAGAGACCGTGGATAAATCTACTCAGGTGTCTGTTGTGGGACCTACCGCGAAAGCTTCCTCCACGGGAGGATCTTCTTTCGCAGGGGAAATCGCGTCAACTCCATCACAACCCGCAAGGTCTCAACCTTCACGTTTTTTCGTTGTGCGGTCCTTCTTGCATGGCAAGCACTTTACAGGACGAGCAGTGGACGCGATTTCTAACTGTAGGAGGACCTCCTCTTCGCTAAACTATGCGGCTAAGTGGAAGGTTTTTCGTCGTTGGTGTAGGGATCATTCTGTAGATATTTTCGATCCCTCTATACCAGACATTGCAAACTTTCTAGAATACTTGTTTGACGAAATCAAACTGCAGCCTGTTACTATTAAGGGTTATAGGTCTATGGTATCTGATACCTATGCACATCATGATAGTTTACAAATTGGATCTAATGTCTCTTTATCTAAGTTGGTTAGAAACTTCTCGATAAATAGACCCAGAACTCTTAGGTTAATTCCTAAATGGAATTTAGCTTGGGTTCTTCTTAAATTGAAGGAAAAGCCATTTGAACCTCTTGGGACAGTAGATTTCAAATTCTTATCTTATAAGACAGCTTTTCTCTTAGCTTTCTCTTCTGCTAGAAGAGTCAGTGAGCTTCATGCTCTGTCGGTGGATGATTCTCACTATCGTAGTGTCGGGAACAGTATCACCTTCACTACTTATGTGGGTTTTTTAGCTAAGAATCAGGCTCCTAATAAATATCCGGAACCTATTGTCATTAAGGCTCTTCCATCTTCAGACGGGCGTAGGCCTTTACTCTGTCCTGTTAGAGCGTTACGTATCTATAAACAGAGATCTCAGTTTATCAGAAAGGGACGAAAACGTTTCTTTCTGTCTTTGATGCCTAATAGAAGGGACATTTCGGTCCATTCTATTGCTAGATGGATTCAATTAACTATCCGTACTGCTTATGAGAGTTTATCTTCTTCTCAGCAGTCTGTGCTTAAGATTTCCGCTCATGAAGTAAGAGCTCTTGCTACTTCTTGGGCTTACGCTAATAGTATTGCTATTACAGATTTAATGAAGGCTGCTTATTGGTCTCAGCCATCCACATTCACGAATTTTTATCTCAGAAATATTGAGTCCATTTCTGGAGACCTGCATTGTTTAGGTCCGTTATCTGTTGCTCAGAATGTCGTCCACTAAACAGTTGCAACTATAGTTATGCAGGCTTTCTGTTCCGGCAGTGACTCCGTCCGGCTGCCCTCTTCGCTCTGGGCTATTTGACCCAGGGCAAGGGGAAGGGGGGGGGGGGGGGGTGTTCCCTTAGGTCACCTGCTTTATAGTGAAAAGCAAGGGAATGCCTCCTCCAAAGTCAGTATTTCTGAGTCGCTTCTGGGATGGTTTTAAAGTGTAATATTAATGTTAAAATTCATTCATGTCATATTTTTAAAGTGTAGCTCGGTGTGAAGCATTTGTATATGTCAAGTGTCAAACGGGCGTTAATATTCAATCCTCAGACACTTTTAAAAGATTATAAAGAGTCTCAATTCTCTGGACTAACTTTATTTATTGGCTTACTTTAAAAATAATTAGTATAAAGGGTTATACTGGATGTTAATAGAGAACATGAATGTTATTGTGCTCAATTATGAAGGGTATTGTATCTTTCTAATTTAACATTAAATAAAAAAGATACATGTAAAGCCTAATACTCCATTTCTCCTTAAGGGGTTGCCTCTATATTATATAGTTGAGCTTATTGGATTTTCCTCTATGTCCTAGGCCCTCCAGCCTTTTTACTATTCAGCTAAGTCTGGGTCATTGGTACAGTATAAAAATGTTAAAAAATTTATAGTAATTTATATATATTTTTATACTGTACCAATGACCCAGACATAGCTGGTGCTAACTCTTAAAATATAGGGCCAAACACAAATTTTGCCCCCCAATCCCCAAAATTTGCATCTAAAACTAAAGAAAACATGTCCTGAGAGGCCCTCCACACTTCGCCCCTACTGCGCATGCGCAGTGTCAAGGACGTTCCGAAATTGGCGCCATTTATCATTCTAAGTTTGGCCCTTCATCAGTTAACATCTGACTGATCTTTGTGCTTTTAAATCTCAGTTTAAATGATGCCAGACACATAAATATTAGTGAAATGGTGATTCTAAGGAGGATAGAAAAGGAGGAGAGGAAAAGAATGTGTGACAGAATATTATCAGGGCTGTAACTTAAAATTTTTTAATGAAATTATGTTAAGTTACCTATTTTCAAGGCAGCAGCCATTTTGTTGTCATTCTGATTATTTAGTTACACTGTTTTTTCAAGTGTTTTTCCTCTCTCCCTGTCCTTTAAGTTCCCCCTTGCTATTCTCCCATGCTTTTGGCATAATTTCTGTAATTATTATTACTAAAATTTCTTGGGAGTTTAGCTGAATAACAGAATGAATTCTGTTCTTTCCCCATGTTTACGTCTTCACCTACGGGTGGTTAGGCGTTGTGTTCTGCATCTACCATCTGATGTTCTGCAGTTTCTTCCCTGGAAGTCTCTGTTTTGCATCAGATGGTGTATTTTTGGTAACTGATTTCGGGCCTGGGTGCCTGGAGTCTTATTTTAGTGTTTTTACACTCATTGTTTACATTTACAACAGCCCTCTGTGTGAGGGGGGGATTTCTAAATAATAATATCTTTATGTTATTTCAATCATAACTAGATACATTATTATTGTCCGTAAGTGTTGAATAAATTGTTTAAAATATTTTTAAAATTTTTGTCCACACTTAGGCTTGGGATCCATTGGGGCTCAACGTTACTTTTCAGAAACTTGGGCTGTTCTGAAAAAATATTTTTTCAAAATATTTTGATTTCAATTATTTTTTCTATATTAATGGATCATATTATTATTATGTATTTTGATTGCCAGGGGTTAGTGCGAGTACCAGGACTTGTTTTCTTTTCACATTGAAAGGATATTGATCAATTGTTTTAAGAGGAAGTCTTCCTCTGACCTTATTATCATTCTATATGTGGTCAGTGTACTCGCATTTACTCCGGTTCTGTATCGTATGATTTCGATGACAATATGGGAAGCGTATGTCACGGTATGTTGTTGGGGATTTGGACACTCCGGTCCTTTCCCCGCAGGGTCACTCTACTTTATCAATTTCTATTTCAGACGATCAAGATTAGGGTGATGTATCTGTGATGTCTTCCAACAGTGTGCCTCCGTCGTCACAATTAATGAAGGGCTAGCGGAAAAGTGCTCATGTAATACGCCAATTGCCTAAGAGGACCCTAGTAGGTTCGACGGCCTTTGACGTCCGCTAGCTCGCCCGGTGTAGCGTCCATTCACCGAATGGTTCGGCAGCCGGGTTCGTCCGTTGCGGTCTAGAAGGAATTTTGGGGTGATGCGAGCACTATAGTGTTGAAACGATTAGCCGACTAATCGATGTCGACGCGATTATTAAATTAGTCGATCCCTAAATGTGCTAGTCGATTAGTCGGAACATCTGCCCCAACCATACACCATCCCCTTAAACTCACCCAACATTGTTGCGAACGTCACAAGTAAACTCCCGAAATCAAAAAACAACCCACGGAAATAACGCGTTTGATGTTTCCGACTGCATGAATAACAACCCTAGTTGGCCAACTGACCAGAGATTGAATAAGACCAGGGGTGCGTGAAGTAAACAGGGAAAAATATATGGGTGAGCTTATTCTCGAGGGAGCAGCCTGAAGGAAAATTAGGACCCAAAGTTGACATGAAATTAGGCCTCCTACGGACATCAATTTGTTCACCAGGTACTGGTAAGTTCGAAATGTCTTACAGAAACATCAAAGAGAAATCATGGAAGAACACATACCAGTTCGTATTTGGAACAATTTGTTATCACCAAAGAACCAATTACAAAATCCATGTGCTTTTTATTTTCATTTTGTAAATACATGCGGACAAATTCCAGGAAATCTGCGAGTTTCCGGGAAATTGAAAGTGAAACTAGCTTTTCCTCGAACTGCAACTGAGTTAAGAGGAAACCCAATCAGGTCAGGTGATGATTTTCAAAGCAGACAATATGGAAATTAGTAGGCGTTTTTGATGTATGCATAATTATGGACAGATAAGAGGTTAAGTCATAATACGAGAAGTTGTGTGGGAGTGTTCGGTGCACAATTGTTGACAGGCTGATGACTGCTGTGGGCGTTAACTGTGCTTAATTTTCGACAGGGGATGTACATCACGCATGCGTAAAGAGCACTTCCTTTTGTTAACATTCAATGGGATGGAATGAATAATATAAAAAAAACCTGAATAATGATTTATTTTATTAAAATATCAGTGACAATATTGAGAAAAAATGATTTTAAATAGAAGCTACCAACATTAATTCTCTCTCGAAACTGAAAGAGGTGTTTGGGACTTTGAAAGCTTCACTTGCCATTGTTTCATTGCAAGTATTACTGTTAGTTTTAACCAGGGAAGAACGGCGGTACACATGTTTGATAACAATAACATGGGGGGCTTCGACTAGTCGATTAGTAATCGATTACTGCTGGCGACTAGTCGATTCCTGAAAATCACTAATCGTTTCAACACTAGAGCACTATAAAATTAACTTAATGCACACCCAGTGACAGCGGATCGGAGGGAGAACGGAGGAAGCCTTTTAGTCCGGTTCATAGCTCGTTCCGGTCCATCCGGACGGCAAGCGAGAGAGGCCCCTCTCTCGTTCAACAACATCTGGCCCCAGATGTTGTGGTACAAATGTGTCGTTAGCGGAGCATACGTCCGTCGCTCGGGACGCTCCGTTGTATAGGCAGTCCGCTGAGACTGCTAAGGCTTCCTCTTCTCGTCAGCGCACACGACCGCACCTTGGCTGCGTGACCGCCGATATATTACCAGCTTCGCCGATCAAGGATTCTTCGGCGACCAGGTCACACCATCCGGCAGCCAGGGATTCGAGACCGATGGACTCCGGACGTTCGCATAGGAAAAGTATGCGGGAGCCATCTGATGCGGAGCTGCCCTCGGCGAAGCAGCGATAGACTGCGCCTCCGCAGGTCTCGACGCCGGACATTCTTGTGCACATAGCACAGCTTATCGCAGCATCCCAGCAGCCGACAGAAACGGTGTCGGATCGAGAATTATCCGACAGCGCTGGGTCGGTAGCCGGGGACTTGAGGCCTGCAGACTCCGGACGTTCGCATAGGAAGTATGCGGGAGTCAACGTACACGGAGCTTCCAGCGGCAATGCATCGTAAGTCCGCTACTGCACAGGCCTCGGGAACGGACGTGCTTTCCTTAATAGCACACTTTATCGCAGCATCCCAGCATCAACTGAATCTGTCGCATATATTTTATCCGACGATGCTGGGTCGGGACGCTCCGCGGAAGCGGGTACGGACGTCCGAAAGTTTCATCCGGTCCGACGGGATACCGAAAGGGATTCGGTGGATTTCAAGCTTTCCCTTTCGGAACAACATATGCTGCGATGCCGGATAAGAAACTGATAGCGTCGGTGGACTTAGAAATTTTTGGTTCGGTTCAGGGACATCGTCCCTCAGTTCTGACATAGTCCAATAATGTCACACAAACTTTCGAATTATTGAACGACGCTATATATATTATTATTTTATGCTTGCTATCCAAGCATTTCTGGTTTCTTGTTCGAAGAGTTATGGAGATGTCTTTCAAAAGTGTGCCTCTGTCGTCATAGTTAATGAAGAGTTAGCGGCAATAAGTGCTCATGGAATATGTCTATCGCTTACGGAGTGACATTCGCTAGCTCACCCGGTGTAGCGTACATTCATCGAATGGTTCGGCTGCCGGGTTCGTCCGTTGCGGTCTAGGAAGGAGATTTGGGTGATGCGAGCACTTTAATTACTTTAGTACTCACCCAGTGACGGCAGATTGAGGACAGATCGGAGGAAGCCAACAACATAGGGGACCGCATGTTGTGGTTCAGATATTTACATTCGGAGCATATGTCCGTTGCTCGGGACGCTCCGTTATATTGACAGTCCGAGAGACTGTCTTTAATGCTTCCTCATCCTCACAGCAGGGCACACGACCGCACATTGGCTACGTGACCTCGAGTATCCGATCAGTTTCGGCATTCAGTGATTCCACAGCGAATAGGTCGCGCCATCCGGTAGCCAAGGGACACGAGGCCTATACACTCCGTTCGCTCGCATATTGGAAGTATGCACGGGGTAACGATCTCGGAGCTTCCTGCGGCAATGCATCGTAAGACCGCTGCTCCTCAGGCCTCAGTGACGGACGTGCTATCCGAGTTAGCACAGTTGTTTCGCAGCATCCCAGCAATTGACGGTTTCTCGGTCGAATCAGGAATTATCTGACGGCGCTGGGTCGGTGCGGTCCGCGGTTGCATCAAGCTACGGACGACCGAACGCTTTATAGGGTCCGACAGGATGGCGAAAGGGATTCGAAAGATTTCGAGTTTTCCCTTTAGTAGTATCGGAAGATGCCTTTCATATCTTCTGGCATTTCTTCCAGTGATTATTTTTCGGACTTCATTGCTGCGATCTTGGATAAGAGACTTATAGCGTCATTGGACTCGGATTTTTCGATCGGTACAGGGACTTTGTCCCTGACTTACCGACGCAGTCCAATATTGTCATTACAACATGTGTTTTATTTTTCGACGCTATATATTTATATATATATACAAGCCTGCTACTAAGCATGATAGTTTAGTTTCTTGTCCGCGTGGCTCATTTCTGCCATTTTATCTTTTTTACATATAGTTTATTTTGGCAGAGCAGGGCATACCGAGAGTTCATATGCGTCTAGACGGTGTGATTAAAGACTGCATATATTCTTTTTCACCGTTTATGTCTTTTCCAATTTCAATGTTGGGAACGACATTATGTATAGTAGACTTAACTTAGACGCTTTATTATACGTAATCCGCCTTACTGAGGCGTTATCATTACGTCTTCAAGAAAAGATTTACGGGATATTATTCTCAATGTAATTTCTTTTGAGGGCAGTAGTTTGTTCACGTATAACTCCGCCCTTCAGTGGCTGATTGGAGTTGGTTAGACGTGATGCAGCCCTAGCTACATCCACGCGTGGATAGTAGGTTAAGAACTCTCTCAGAGTCGCTTCGTTCTCGGAGGAGCTTCTCTTCGACGGCAACTTTCCGGCAATCCATGAATTGCTTGATTTATACATTCTCTTGTCTATCTAGTGTTACAAGAGATTCAGACTGGGGCAAACATTCGGTGGTTGACTCAGAGAGTGCCGCCGCAGTTGCCGGACCCGAGTGTGGCTGTTATGACGGTTGCCAGTCAAACAGATTGGGATATATACTGATCCCTACGGATTCGAAGTGCCAGGGTCTTTGGGTTCCGCAGTCTTTTAGCTATCAGTTAACTTCTGCGGAATAATGTTTTTTAGGCTTGCTTTATGTCATTGCATGAACATTATTCAGAAACGCATGCCCAAATTCCTGTCCTTTAATTCGACAGTAGTGGCGTATCTCCGGAACCAGGGAGGCACTCTTTCGTTTCCGTTATTCAATTTAATGGAAAGAATCCGTCTGTTGGTTATAGTACACCAAGTTCAGTTTTGGTCCGTCATATTCTGGGTCGTCTGATTGTTTTATCGCACTCCCGTTCTCTTACGGGTCGCTTGTTGCTGTCAGAATGGACTCTCAACAAACAAGTATTCAATCAGATTTGCTATCTATGGGAGCGCCCAATGATGTTTTATTTATGACACAGCTTGCTAATCAATTGCAGACGTATGTGTTGGCTTGTCCAGATCTCTGAGCTAATACTGTTAACGCTCTATTGATCTATAGGACGGAATGATAGGATACGCGTATCCTCCGGCGCTGTTGTTTTTAGCAGGTATTGCTAAGATAAACAACCACAATACATTTCTGTTGATAGCATCTCTATCTTCACAGAGATCATGAGTAATTTACTCTCTTGTCTACTGTGGATCTTAACGTGAAATCTTCCTCTATGTGAGGATCTTTTTTCACTGGGTAAATCGTGTCATCTTTATCACAACCAGCAAGGTCGCAACCTTCATGTATTCCGTTGTGTGGTCCGTATTGCATTGTAAGCACTGTACTGGACGAGCTTTGGACGCGATTTCTTACTATAGGAGATCCTCTTCTTCGCTATTCTATGCGACTAAAGTGGAGGCTCTTCCGTCGTGGTGTAGGGATCATTATGTTCATATGGTTGATCCCTCCATACTACTCATTGCTATTTTTTAGTATACTTGTTTCACAAGATCTACTGCAGCCTGTTGTTATTTAGGTTATAGGTTTATGTTACCTCATACCTATGCACTCTACGATAGTTTACAATTGAGTCTTTTGTCTCTTTATCTAAGTCAGTTAGTAACTTTTTGATAAATAGACTTAGAATCTTTAGATTAAATTCCTATACGGATTTTAACTTCAGGTTCTTATTTAGCTAAGTAATCATTTGAGCCTCTGGAAACAGTAGTTTTCAAATTCTGACCTTTTAGACAGTAATTCTGTTGGTTTCTCTTTTACTGTAGAGTCAGTGAGTTTCATGCACTATCGATGGATGATTTTCACTTTCATAGTTTCGGAATCAATACTTCCGTTACTATTTAGGTTGGATTGTTGCATAAGAGTTAGGCTCCTATTATCCGGAACCTATTATTTTAAGGTCCTTCCGTCTTCGTATGGGCATAGGCCTTTACTCTTTCCGGGTACAGTTTATGTATTTATAAACAGATATCTGTTTATTACAAGGGCGTAAGCTTCTTCTGTCTTTGATGTCTAGTAGAAGGACGTTACGCTCCGTTTTATTGTTAATGGATTCTATTAACTAGCGTACTGCTTATGGTATATCATTGGCTTAGCAGTTGTGCTTAAGATTTCGGCTCATGAAGTAAGAGTTCTTCTACTTCTTGGGCTTACATTAATAGTGTTGCTATTATAGATTTTTGAAGGCTGCTCATTGCGCTCAGCCATCCATTCATGAATTTTATCTCAGAAATATCGAGTCCATTTCTGGAGGCCTCTATTGTTAGGTCTATTATCTACTGCTCAGAATGTCATTCACTTAACAGTTGCTACTATAGCTAGGTAGGCTGTCTGTTTCGGCAGTGTCTCCGTTCGGCTGCCCTCTTCGCTCTGGGCTATTTGACCCAGGGCAAGAAAAAGGGGGGGGGGGGGGAGGGTGTTCCCTTGGGTCACCTGTTTTTACTATGAAACAAGGGGATACCTCCTCCGGAGTTAGTAATTCTGAGCTGTTATTGGGATGGTTGTTTAGTGAGAAGTTTAAGTTTATAAAATTCATTCAAGTCTTAGTTTTTAAAGTATAGCTTTTGAATATTGCATATGTCAACGGACATGATTATGCAATTCTCACACACTTTTAGGAGTATAAGAGTCTCTATTCTCTAGACTTACTTTATTATTGGCTTACTTTAAAAATTATTAGTATAAGGATTATTGGATATTAATAGAGTACATGGATGTATGAAGCTCAATTTTTGGAAGGTGTTGTATCTTTCTAATTTATCATAAATAAGAAAGATACATGTAAGGCCTATTACTTCTTTTCCCTACAGGGGATGACTCTATTTTATTTTATTGAGCGTATTCCATTTTGCTCTATGTCCTTGGCCCTCCAGCCTTTTTACTATTCAGCTATGTCTGGGTCATTGGTACAGTATAAAAATGTTAAAAAATTTATAGTAATTTATATATTTTTTATACTTACCAATGACCCAGACGGGGATGGCCCTCCCAGGAGTTGGGAACTCTTGCCTCCCCGCTGAGTACATAGCGCTTACCAGGCACTGGTTATTAGAATGATAAATGGCGCCAATTTCGGAACGTCCTTGACACTGCGCATGCGCAGTAGGGGCGAAGTGTGGAGGGCCTCTCAGGACATGTTTTCTTTAGTTTTAGATGCAAATTTTGGGGATTGGGGGGCAAAATTTGTGTTTGGCCCTATATTTTAAGAGTTAGCACCAGCTATGTCTGGGTCATTGGTAAGTATAAAAAATATATAAATTACTATAAATTTTTTAACTTTTTATACTTACCAATGACCCAGACGGGGATGGCCCTCCCAGGAGTTGGGAACTCTTGCCTCCCCGCTGAGTACATAGCGCTGACCAGGCACTGCCAGTAAGAATGATAATTGGCGCCAATTTCGGAACATCCTTGACACTGCGCATGCGCAGTAGGGGCGAAGTATGGAGGTCCTATAGGACATGATTTCTTTTGGTTTTGGATGCAAATTTTGGGGATTGGGGGGCAAAATTTGTGTTTGGCCCTGGTTTTGTTAGAGTTAGCACCAGCTAAGTCTGGGTCATTGGTAAGTATAAAAAATATATAAATTACTATAAATTTTTTAACTTTCTCGTTATCTAATATTCAATCTCGGCAACGAGCCCCCAATTTCTGTTACGGTGTGGAAATATTATTGATATTGGTAACAGAAAGAAATCTGAGAATCAGCAACAAAAACTATAAATTTAACTATTCTGCAATTTAATTTAAAAAAAAATTAATATAAAAAAAATGATACAAAGATCTTTTACACTGATTGGTTTACAGAAAATAAAAACAGTGGTACTTATCAATTATTGAATTAGTCCAAAGTACAGTTTGACAGAATCCAGTAATCCAGTGGTGAGGAATCTTGTGAAGAAAGTTACCAGCTTGTACATGTAGTATTAAATCCAAGAATGTCTCTCAGAAACAGTATCCCGTAGATTTGTAATAAAATTTTCACTTTGAAATTTCAGCAGTCTCCAATAAAATATAATAAATGCTCCGCAAAATTCAAATGGAGTAAAACTCCAAGAAGTATTGGTGCCACAGGCAATTTCCAAATAATCCAGCAGAATCCTGGCTTTTCACAAAAAATTATTATTCTGTTTCACAGAAAGTATAAATTCTCTTTTCCAAGACGAATAGATTCTCTTCAAAATTCTCTTTTGGAATCAATCTTCCAAATTCACAAAGAAGCACTGCTTCTATAATAAATGCACTGCTCTGAAACAATAATAATCTCGAATGGAAACAATTGGAAGTTAGTCTTTCTGAAATGGTTTTCTAAAATGAGTTTTTGAATTCTGTTGACAAACCTTTATATAGTAACCAGATAGAATGTCCCAGAAGAGGAAGTTTCTGCAATGTTCTATTAGTTTCTGGGGGATTCTGTTAAAGTTCAAGTAAACAAGGTCATTGACCTATTTAAACAATTAAACAATCAACAGCTATATGTACAATATATCAGTATAACAAAGATGTAAACAAGGTCACTGAGTGCAAAAGAGTTAGACCAGTCAGAAAATGCAGAAATAAAAAAAAAATCTTTCTCACATAATTATCAACTTAAGGATATATCAATCTCAATATAATATGGGGGCTATAACACCATTCAAAGTCAACAAATTTCCCTTACCATACTTATATAGCACCTTAAGTTAAGTTGATTTGGCCATTATTAGTCCCCTACGGGAACCGTAAGGGGACTATAGGATTGCACTCCGTCCATCCGTCCGTCTGTCTGTCTGTCAGTCTGTCTGTCTGTCTGTCTGTCTGTCTGTCCGTCTGTCCGTCTGTCCATCTGTCTGTTTTTTATGTTACCACCTGTCCCTCCAACATGCTTTAAGCTACACCTTTCATATTTGGTACATGGATAAATGGTTCTGAGGGGATGATGCACGCTCAAAATTTTTTTTTCAAAATCCAAGATGGCGGAATGGCGGCCATTTTTGTTGTGTTTTTTAAGCTTTTTTTCTCTATTTTCATGTTACCACCCCTCCCACCAACATGGTTCAAGCTACACCTTTCATATTTGATACATGGATAAATGGTTCTGAGGGGATGATGCACACTCAAAATTTTTTTTCAAAATCCAAGATGGCGGAATGGCGGCCATTTTTGTTGTGTTTTTAAGCTTTTTTTCTCTATTTTATGTTACCACCCCTCACTCCAACATGGTTCAAGCTACACTTTTTATATCTGGCACATGGATAGAGGGTTGTAATGGGATGTTGCACGTTCAATATTTTTTTTCCAAAATTCAAGATGGCGCCATGGGAACCATTTCTGTTGTGTTTTTAAAGCTTTTTTCTCTATTTTATGTTATCAAAACTCCCTCCAACATGGTTCAAGCTGCACTTTTCATATATGGTACATGGAATAAGGATGTTGTGAGGGGATTATGCACTCTCAATATTTTTTTTTCAAAATCTAACATCTGTCTGTCTGTCTGTCTGTCTGTCTGTCTGTCTGTCTGTCTGTCTGTCTGTCTGTTTTTAAAACCTCTCCCTCTAATATGCTTCAAGCTACAACTTTCATATTTGGTACCTGGATAAATGGTTCTGAGGGGATGATGCACAGTCAATATTTATTTTTCAAAATCCAAGATGGCAGAATGGCGGCCATTTTTGTTGTGTTTTTTTAAGCTTTTTTCTCTATTTTATGTTACCACCCCTCCCTCCAACATAGTTCAAGCTACGCCTTTAATATATGGTACATGGATAAAGGGTTGTGATGGGATTATGCACGCTCAATATTTTTTTTTAAAAATCCAAGATGCTTATATACTCTAGTGTCTTCTGTGACAAAAACACCTTATGTCACAAAAGCGCCGTAGGGGACTAATACCACCTTGGTGGTCAAATGCTTGTTAATTTGGCAAAAGACTGGCAAGAGCTGATTTGGCTGGTCCCCCTAAACACCGATATTGCAAAATTTACCAGTTGATAGTTGTTTTTATGTTTTATATTATTTGTATTTTGCTTTCTCTCCAAGATTTATATCTAGAATTGTTGAAACTCACCCCAAGAACTACCAGTGTACCCTGTTGCCTTTCTCCTTTTCCTTAAGTGAACTGGAATAGGATTTCAAATGTCAAAATCATTTCACACTTTCACTGGCTCTTTGCATGAACAAAACAAACCATCTAACTGGCTTATTAATACTGTCCTCTCTTTAGCACCGTTTTTGAAATTTAGGTTTTTTTTTTAAATTTGTGTGTCTGTTCAGTTTTGATTTGTTAAAAAAACATGGGTTTTCAGTGCAGTTGATTTGGCCATTATTAATTTGGCAAAAGACTGGCAAGAGCTGATTTGGCTGGTTCCCCTAAACACTAATATTGCAAAATTTACCCGTTGATAGTTGTTTATATGTTTTATATTATTTGATTTTTGCTTTCTCTCCAAGATTTATATCTAGAATTGTTGAAACTCACCCCAAGAACTACCAAACAGTGTACCCTGTTGCCTTTCTCCTTTTCCTTAAGTGAACTGGAATAGGATTTCAAATGTCAAAATCATTTCACACTTTCACTGGCTCTTTGCATGAACAAAACAAACCATCTAACTGGCTTATTAATACTGTCCTCTCTTTAGCACCGTTTTTGAAATTTAGGTTTTTTTTTTAAATTTGTGTGTCTGTTCAGTTTTGATTTGTTAAAAAAACTTGGGTTTTCAGTGCAGTTGATTTGGCCATTATTAATTTGGCAAAAGACTGGCAAGAGCTGATTTGGCTGGTTCCCCTAAACACTAATATTGCAAAATTTACCCGTTGATAGTTGTTTATATGTTTTATATTATTTGATTTTTGCTTTCTCTCCAAGATTTATATCTAGAATTGTTGAAACTCACCCCAAGAACTACCAAACAGTGTACCCTGTTGCCTTTCTCCTTTTCCTTAAGTGAACTGGAATAGGATTTCAAATGTCAAAATCATTTCACACTTTCACTGGCTCTTTGCATGAACAAACCGTCTAACTGGCTTATTGATACTGTCCTCTCTTTAGCACCGTTTTTGAAATTTGTTTTTTTTTTTAAATTTGTGTGTCTGTTCAGTTTTGCTTTGTTAAAAAAACTTGGGTTTTCGGTGCGGTTTTTCAAAATATATTGTAGAAATTTATCCACATTTTAGAGGGTACTGTACACATAAATTGTGTTTGTACTTGTCATCCAAGTCATGAGGCTTCTGCAACTTGAGTCACTAGGGTTACTCAGGGCTCACCACTTTTCTCAGTTAATGAAGATATTTCTAACAGTAGTTCTGTGCATGTGCATGGATAGAACAAGCCACTTGATAACAGCAGTAGTGGAAGAGTTAATTTTTTTATTAGCTCAACTTTGGCGAAGCCAAATTTGAGCTTTTGTCATGGCCCGTCTGTCCATACGTCAACAATTGGATACGGCTCGGGCTAGAGGCCGTATTTATGAACCGATCTTTACGAAACTTCTTGGGTACCTTTGTTATGACAGTGGGACGAGAACGAGTGTTTTTGGGTGCGGTCCAAAATTCAAGATGGCTGCCAGCCACCATTTTGTACCGACGATGCAGAAATCTACAATTTGACAGGTGTGGCAGGTTTTACAAAATTCGACAACATCCTGTCGAAGCTTGGGCCAGTAAAAACACTGTTGAATACGAGAGTAGGTTTTCCTAACTCCCAAATGTCCAGCCATTGGATGTTCATGAGCCAGGCTTATTATTTCATTCCGGTATTTGGTGGGGACAACTATTTGATAAATAACCTCCCAATCACTATTGGAGGGTACTTCTGGTGGTCGCCATTTCGTCATGAGTACATCAGATTTTTTAAAATAACAGACAGGGGAGTTTTGGGCTTCTGCCTCTGTGAGAGCCCTTTCACGTGGCTCGGCAAGGTCAGGATCACTTTCCTGTTCCTGAATTAAAGATGTCCGGGAAATGACATTCAAGGAGGTCCCCCTATCACTCTCAGGTGTAGTGGCCTCTTTACAATGTCTGGATGAGTCATCACACTGACTCAAAAATGTCTGAGACAAATCAATGTCTTCAGAATCCGTAATTCTGTGACAGTTCTTATCCTCAACTTTGCTGTTCAAATCATTACAATTGAGGTTTTTATCAACCTCAGCTTTCTTTGCCATGGTCACAGCACATGCTGGAAAGGCAAAAGGAAAACATTCCTTCAAATTAATAATACTTTCATCTGTGCTCGGCTTATCCACCACTTGAGGTTCTACAGTGACTTTGTCACCAGCTAAGTCATTTCCCAATAATAAAGAAATACCTTTTACAGGTAGAGTAGGTCTGATTCCTACTGTCACAGTCCCATTTACTAAGCAACTTCTTAAATTTATTTTATGAAGTGGGACATTTAAAGAGTTTGACTCAATACCTGATATTAGAACTTGTGCCCCTGTAGCACTTTCTTCAGAAAATGGCAAAAAGCCTTCTAACATTAAAGACTGAGTAGCCCCTGTGTCTCTTAGTATTTTTATTGGTAAGGAACAGTGCTTATCCCCCTCAAGGGAAACAAAGCTGTCAGAAATAAATGGCTTATAATTTTCTAAAGCATCTTGCTTTATTACATAATTTTCAGGGCATGGAGCACATGCTAGTGCATTCTGTGAAGTAGAGGACTCTTTTTTCCTTTTTAACAGCCAGCAATCAGATAGTAAATGCCCTGGTTTCTTACAGTAATTACAAGTTTTAGTTGAACTGTTGGGTCGTAATGGTGTAGGGCTGGCATTTGATGACTTATTCTCATTAGGCTTCCGATTAAATTTAGGTGGTGAAAAGTTTGGAGGATTGGAAGGATGATTAGAAGGATGAGTTTTATCTGAAGTAGGTCTAGGTCCACTTTGGAAAGAATTCTTGTGAAGCCAAAAATTTGTAGAGTTACGACTCATTTTATGAGTTAAGGCATAGTCATCTGCTAGTACTGCTGCTCTATTTAATGTGTCAACTTTTTGTTCATCCAGGTGGGCCTTTATATCTGAATGTATCTTTCCTTTAAACTCTTCAATCAGCATCATTTCTTTTAATTTCAAGAAATCTTTCCCAACATCTTTGGAATGGCACCACCTGTCAAATAAATTTTGCTTTTCTCTGGCAAATTCCACATGAGTTTGATTTTCATTTTTATAATAATTCCTGAACTTCTGCCTATAGGCCTCTGGAACAAGTTCATATGCTTTGAGTATAGCCTCTTTAACAGTATCATAATTATTACTTTGCTCAGAAGATAGAGCGGAATAGATTTCTTGGGCCTTCCCTTTTAAAACACTTTGCAATAGCAAAGTCCAGACATCCCTTGGCCACTCTAAACTTGTTGCCACTTTTTCAGAATGTAAAAAATATTTATCAACTTCTTTTTCTTGAAAGGGGGAACTAGCCTAACATGTTTAGTTGCATCAAATCTACTTGGGGAAATTACATTTGAGCCTTGACGCTGTGATTCTAATTCTTTTATTTTTATTTCCTTTTGAATTTCTAATTCTTTTAAGTGCATTTCTTTTTGAGTTCTATTTCCCTTAATTTTAATTCCCTATCCTCCTTTTCTTTTTGAGCCTGAATTTGTATTTGTTCCCTTTCTTTTTGAGCCTGAATTTGTTCCATTTCCTTTTGAGCCTGAATTTGTTCCATTTCTTTTTGAGCTTCTAATTCTTTTAATTTTAATTCCCTGTCCTCTTTTTCTTTTTGAGCCTGAATTTCAATTTCCCTCATTTTTTGTTGCATTTCTAACTTTTTTAATTCCAATTCTAACTTTTTGAGTTCAAGGGCATCATTGGGTTGTGGTTCAGAGGGGAGAGTTTCAGACTGAGGCAAAAGGCCTTCCTCCATATAATGATTAACAATGAGCTGTTTAAGTTTATGTTTGTTCAGACCAGGGGTGGCAGGTAATTTTAGATACTGAGCAAGTTGAAATAAATTCTCCTTCTTAAGAGATTCTAAAAGGGCCAAACTAGGAGATCTTTCAAATTCAGATATAAATTCTGTAACAATAAATACCATGATGAAAAGGTTTGCTGGTTCTCAGAATATAAATAATGAATTAAATGATACTGTAATTTTCTAACAAAATTTAAATGTTTTGAAAGTGAGCCAAAATAATAATTGCAATTTGCAATATTTTTATACTGTACCAATGACCCAGACTTAGCTGGTGCTAACTCTAACAAAACCAGGGCCAAACACAAATTTTGCCCCCCAATCCCCAAAATTTGCATCCAAAACCAAAAGAAATCATGTCCTATAGGACCTCCATACTTCGCCCCTACTGCGCATGCGCAGTGTCAAGGACGTTCCGAAATTGGCGCCAATTATCATTCTCTGTTTGGCCCTTCATCAGTCAACATCTCACTGATCTTTGTGCTTGTAAATCTCAGTTTAAAGGATGCCAGACACGTAATTATTGGACATATGGTGATTCTAAGGAGGCTATAGAAGGAGGAGAGGAAAAAGGAGTGACAAAAAATAATCAGGGCTGTACTTAAAATTTTTTATGAAATTATGTCAAGTTGCCTATTTTCGAGGCATGGGCCTCTTGTTGTCATTCTTGCTAAAAAGTTGCACTGCTTATTCAGTGTTTCCTCTCCCCTGGTCTTCTAAGTCCCCCCTTGCAATTCTCCCATGCTTTTGGCATATTTTTGAGAAAGTTCATTTCTAAAATTCTCTTGGGAGAGTTGCTTGGTTACAGAATGTTTTCTGTTATTTTCCCCATAGTTACGTTTTCACCCATGGGTGTATAAACGTTGTGTTCTGCATCTTCCATCTGATGTTCTGCAGATTCTCCCCTGGGAGTCTCTGTCTTGCATCAGATAGAGTGTAATTTTGATGACTGATTTCGGGCCAGTTTTTTCAGTGCCTGGAGTCATGTTTTCTGGTGTTTTACACTGTTTGTTTACATTGGCAACAGTCTCTTTTGAGGGGGGCTGTTTGCCTTTGGTGTAGTTTATCTCACTATAAGATACATTTTTATTATCCGTAAGTGTTGCATTAATTATTTAATATCAATTTAAAATTTTTGACCACACTTAGCCATCGGATCCATCGGGGCTCAACGTTACTTTTCAGAAACTTGGGCTTCGATGAAAAAATATTTTTCAAAAATTATTTTGATTTGCAATTGTTTTTTCATTATTAATGGATCATGTTATTATGTATCTTTGTGTCAGGGGTTTGTGCGAGTAACTAGGACTTGTTGTTGACTTTTCACAATGAAAGGATATTGTTCAAATTGTAATAGGAAGAAATCTTCCTCTGACTTTCATGATCATTGTATTAATTGTAGTCAGTGTTCTCGCACTAATCCCTGTTCTATATGTCAATATTGGGATGACAAACATTGGAAACGTGTGTCACGGTATGTTGTTACTGGAGAAAGGGCTATGCCGGCTCTTTCTCCGCAAGGTCACTCTACTCTCTCAGTTTCTATTTCAGAGGAACAAGAACAGGGTGATGTTTCCATATTATCTTCCGCAAGTGCGCTTCCGTCGTCACAAATGAATACAGAGCTAGCGGCAAAAGTGCTCATGGAGATTAAACAAATGTCGTCCGCTAGGTCGCCCGGTGTAGCGTCCATTCACCGAATGGTTCGGCAGCCGGGTTCGTCTGATGCGGTCCAGGAGGAAATTTTGGGTGATGCGAGCACTATAATCATTCAACGTGCACACCCAGTGACGGCGGATAGTAGGCGAGATCGGAGGAAGCCTTTGAGTCCGGTTCCTAGCTCGTCCAGGTCCAGCCGGGCCGCGAGCGAGAGAGGCCCCTCTCTCGTACAACAACATCTGGGACCAGATGTTGTGGTACAAAATGTGTCGCAAGCGGAGCATACGTCCGTCGCTCGGGACGCTCCGTTGTATAGGCAGTCCGCGGAGACTGCTCAGGCTTCTTCTTCTCGTCAGCGCACACGACCGCACCTTGGCTGCGTGACCGCCGATATTTTACCAGCTTCGCCGATCAGGGATTTTTCGGCAACTAGGTCACACCATCCGGCAGCCAGGGACACGAGACCGATGGACTCTGGACGTTCGCATAGAAAAAGTATGCGGGAGCCATCAGATGCGGAGCTGCCCTCGGCGAAGCAGCGAAAGACTGTGCCTCCGCAGGTCTCGATGCCGGACGTACTTGTGCAGATAGCACAACTTATCGCAGCATCCCAGCAGCTGACAGAAACGGTGTCGGATCGGGAATTATCCGACGGCGCTGGGTCGGTACGCTCCACCGAAGCATCGGGGGCGGACGACCGGGAGCATCATGAGGTCCGACCGGATGGTGAAAGGGATACGGATGACTTGGAGCTATCCCTTTCGGAACAACATAAAGCTGCCGTGGACTTCATCCGGCACTTTCTCCCTCAAGTTGTTCCGTCGGGCCAGACTGCTGCGGTTCCAGACAAGAGGATTATAACGTCATTGGACTCTGAATTTTTTGAGCGGTTCAGGGACATCGCTCCCGAGTTTCCGTCTCAGTCCAATAATGTTGCAAGAACATTTGAATTATTGTACGACGCTATATTTGAACTTGCTTCCAAAACGGGGAAAGCAGGTTTCTTGTCCGCCAATACTCTCAACCTGCCTTTCATTAATGCAAGGAATAAATTCGACACGGCAGGACAGGGTATTCTGAGAGTTCCTCTGCGTGGACGACGAGGCGGAAGACTTAGAGCTATCATTACCGTCGTCGGCGTCTATTCCAACCGCGGTGTTGGAAACAGCTATTTCATCTAACAGAGCCAGTTTAGATGCCTTATCTTACGCAGATCACCTTACTAAGGCGTTATCACTGCGCCTTCAAGGGAAAGAATTTCAGGATATACAATCCTCTTTAAGACTTCTTTCAAGGGCAGTAGCTTATTCCACGTGTAACTCCGCCCTTTCAGTGGCAAACCTGGAGTTGGTTAGACGTGACGCAGCCCTAGCTACATCCACACTCGTGGATACTAAGGTGAAGAACTCTCTCAGAGTCGCTTCGGTCTCTGGAGAACTTCTCTTTGACAGCAAGCTTTCTGCTATTTATGATAAAATTACAAAGAAAGCTTCGGATTCTCTGTTGTTCAAATCTGCTTCTAAGAAGTCGGATATGGCAGACAAGAATAAGACAGGCACTTCTGGGTCTAATGCGCCCAAGAGAGGTTCCTATAGAGGTTCCGGTGCGTCCTCTTGGTCTTTTTCAAGAGACCGTCAAGGTAGCGACTCACGTTCGGGACGTCCTTCGGGCCGGGACAACCGGTCGGACGCCCCGAGGTCGACAGGACGAGGTGCGGGTCATGGAGGACGTGGTTTCTCCTACCGCAGGCCTCGCAGGTCCAGGAGGTGATGGCTTAAACCTCTATCGCGTACCGGTTGGCGGAAGGTTGTCGAGCTTTTCACAAGAATGGGCGTCGATTACGGACGACCCTTGGGTGAGAGGAGTGACTTCGGAAGGTCTAAAGATATCCTTCAAACGAAAGCCTCCATTAACTCGAAGTCCAAAATGGACTCAACTTCCGTCAAATCCGCAGAAAAGAGACGCTGTATTATCAGAGGTGCAGTCTCTTTTAATGAAGAACGCGGTAGAGGTCGTAGAAAACCAGGAGACTCCGGGATTCTACAGCCATCTGTTTCTGGTTCCGAAACCAGACGGCTCGTTCCGTCCAGTCATAGATTTGAGCTGGATAAACAAGCTGATCGTCGCTCCGAAGTTTTATATGGAGACGATTCGGTCGGTCAGAGCGAGTATTCGGGTGAACGATTATGCAACAAGCATAGATCTCAAAGATGCGTACTTTCACGTCATGGTACATCCGACATTCAGAAAGTATCTACGCTTCGCAGTCCTAGGAGTGGTGTATCAATTCCGGGCGATGTGCTTTCGGATTGAATCTAGCACCCTGGGCTTTCACTCGGGTAACGAACTCGGTAATGATCTATTTCCGAGCTCATTCGTCTGCGGTAACGTCGGCCTACCTGGACGACATTCTTCAGAGGTACGGCAACGAGTTAACGCTTCAGAACGATGTTCAGAATCTACTTCTATTGCTCTGACGTCTCGGTTTTATAGTAAACGAGGAGAAGTCGGATCTGGTGCCGTCCAAGTCATTCACACATCTGGGAATGAGCTTCGAGACGCACAACAATCTCGTTCGTCTGCCGTTAACCAGAGCGAAATTAATCAGTTGTTACGCTCGCTATTGTCTGCACGCAGACAAAGTCACAGCGAGAGAATTTATGAGACTGATAGGTCTGTGCGGAGCCGCTGCGGATCTCATTCCGATGGGGCGGTTACGCACGCGTCCTCTCCAAATTTTCTTGACTCAGAATTGGAGTGTGAAAATTCATTCGCTCGACATAGACGTTCTCTTGTCAGATCAAGTGAAACAAGAGATTCAGACTTGGGCAAACATTCAGTTGCCGGATCCGAGTTTTACCATTATGACGGATGCCAGTCAAACAGGTTGGGGTGCATCATTGATCCCAACGGATTCGAGATGCCAGGGTCTTTGGGATCCGCAATTCCTGGGCAAGCACATAAACATCAAGGAAATGATGTCAATTTGGCTTGCGTTTCGTCATTGGATGGACATTATTCACAATGCTCATGTCCAAATCCTATCCGACAATACGACAGTAGTGGCGTATATACGGAATCAGGGAGGCACTCATTCAGTTCCGTTGTTCAATCTAACGGAAAGAATCCTTCTGTTTGCGCTAGAACATCAGGTTCTTCTTTCGTCCATCACATACCGGGGCGTCTGAATGTGCTAGCAGACTCCCTTTCACGAAAGGGTCGCTTGTTGCCGTCGGAGTGGACTCTCAACAAACAAAAGTATTCAATCAGATTTGCTACCAATGGGAACGGCCAATGATAGATTTATTTGCGACACCTCTCAACAATCAGTTGCAGACGTATGTGTCCCCGTGTCCGGATCCAAGAGCATTTGCAGTAGACGCTCTGTCGATCTCTTGGGACGGAATGATAGGATATGCGTATCCTCCAGCGCCGTTAATTCAGCAAGTATTGCTAAAGATAAAACAATCTCAATGCAAGATTCTGTTGGTAGCATCTCTGTCTCCACAGAGACCGTGGATAAATCTACTCAGGTGTCTGTTGTGGGACCTACCGCGAAAGCTTCCTCCACGGGAGGATCTTCTTTTGCAGGGGAAATCGCGTCAACTCTATCACAACCCGCAAGGTCTCAACCTTCACGTTTTTCCGTTGTGCGGTCCTTCTTGCATGGCAAGCACTTTACAGGACGAGCAGTGGACGCGATTTCTAACTGTAGGAGGACCTCCTCTTCGCTAAACTATGCGGCTAAGTGGAAGGTTTTTCGTCGTTGGTGTAGGGATCATTCTGTAGATATTTTCGATCCCTCTATACCAGACATTGCAAACTTTCTAGAATACTTGTTTGACGAAATCAAACTGCAGCCTGTTACTATTAAGGGTTATAGGTCTATGGTATCTGATACCTATGCACATCATGATAGTTTACAAATTGGATCTAATGTCTCTTTATCTAAGTTGGTTAGAAACTTCTCGATAAATAGACCCAGAACTCTTAGGTTAATTCCTAAATGGAATTTAGCTTGGGTTCTTCTTAAATTGAAGGAAAAGCCATTTGAACCTCTTGGGACAGTAGATTTCAAATTCTTATCTTATAAGACAGCTTTTCTCTTAGCTTTCTCTTCTGCTAGAAGAGTCAGTGAGCTTCATGCTCTGTCGGTGGATGATTCTCACTATCGTAGTGTCGGGAACAGTATCACCTTCACTACTTATGTGGGTTTTTTAGCTAAGAATCAGGCTCCTAATAAATATCCGGAACCTATTGTCATTAAGGCTCTTCCATCTTCAGACGGGCGTAGGCCTTTACTCTGTCCTGTTAGAGCGTTACGTATCTATAAACAGAGATCTCAGTTTATCAGAAAGGGACGAAAACGTTTCTTTCTGTCTTTGATGCCTAATAGAAGGGACATTTCGGTCCATTCTATTGCTAGATGGATTCAATTAACTATCCGTACTGCTTATGAGAGTTTATCTTCTTCTCAGCAGTCTGTGCTTAAGATTTCCGCTCATGAAGTAAGAGCTCTTGCTACTTCTTGGGCTTACGCTAATAGTATTGCTATTACAGATTTAATGAAGGCTGCTTATTGGTCTCAGCCATCCACATTCACGAATTTTTATCTCAGAAATATTGAGTCCATTTCTGGAGACCTGCATTGTTTAGGTCCGTTATCTGTTGCTCAGAATGTCGTCCACTAAACAGTTGCAACTATAGTTATGCAGGCTTTCTGTTCCGGCAGTGACTCCGTCCGGCTGCCCTCTTCGCTCTGGGCTATTTGACCCAGGGCAAGGGGAAGGGGGGGGTGGGGAGGGTGTTCCCTTAGGTCAGCTGCTTTATAGTGAAAAGCAAGGGAATGCCTCCTCCAAAGTCAGTATTTCTGAGTCGCTTCCGGGATGGTTTTAAAGTGTAATATTAATGTTAAAATTCATTCATGTCATATTTTTAAAGTGTAGCTCGGTGTGAAGCATTTGTATATGTCAAGTGTCAAACGGGCGTTAATATTCAATCCTCAGACACTTTTAAAAGATTATAAAGAGTCTCAATTCTCTGGACTAACTTTATTTATTGGCTTACTTTAAAAATAATTAGTATAAAGGGTTATACTGGATGTTAATAGAGAACATGAATGTTATTGTGCTCAATTATGAAGGGTATTGTATCTTTCTAATTTAACATTAAATAAAAAAGATACATGTAAAGCCTAATACTCCATTTCTCCTTAAGGGGTTGCCTCTATATTATATAGTTGAGCTTATTGGATTTTCCTCTATGTCCTAGGCCCTCCAGCCTTTTTACTATTCAGCTAAGTCTGGGTCATTGGTACAGTATAAAAATGTTAAAAAATTTATAGTAATTTATATATTTTTTATACTTACCAATGACCCAGACGGGGATGGCCCTCCCAGGAGTTGGGAACTCTTGCCTCCCCGCTGAGTACATAGCGCTGACCAGGCACTGCCAGTAAGAATGATAATTGGCGCCAATTTCGGAACATCCTTGACACTGCGCATGCGCAGTAGGGGCGAAGTATGGAGGTCCTATAGGACATGATTTCTTTTGGTTTTGGATGCAAATTTTGGGGATTGGGGGGCAAAATTTGTGTTTGGCCCTGGTTTTGTTAGAGTTAGCACCAGCTAAGTCTGGGTCATTGGTAAGTATAAAAAATATATAAATTACTATAAATTTTTTAACTTTCTCGTTATCTAATATTCAATCTCGGCAACGAGCCCCCAATTTCTGTTACGGTGTGGAAATATTATTGATATTGGTAACAGAAAGAAATCTGAGAATCAGCAACAAAAACTATAAATTTAACTATTCTGCAATTTAATTTTAAAAAAAATTAATATAAAAAAAATGATACAAAGATCTTTTACACTGATTGGTTTACAGAAAATAAAAACAGTGGTACTTATCAATAATTGAATTAGTCCAAAGTACAGTTTGACAGAATCCAGTAATCCAGTGGTGAGGAATCTTGTGAAGAAAGTTACCAGCTTGTACATGTAGTATTAAATCCAAGAATGTCTCTCAGAAACAGTATCCCGTAGATTTGTAATAAAATTTTCACTTTGAAATTTCAGCAGTCTCCAATAAAATATAATAAATGCTCCGCAAAATTCAAATGGAGTAAAACTCCAAGAAGTATTGGTGCCACAGGCAATTTCCAAATAATCCAGCAGAATCCTGGCTTTTCACAAAAAATTATTATTCTGTTTCACAGAAAGTATAAATTCTCTTTTCCAAGACGAATAGATTCTCTTCAAAATTCTCTTTTGGAATCAATCTTCCAAATTCACAAAGAAGCACTGCTTGTATAATAAATGCACTGCTCTGAAACAATAATAATCTCGAATGGAAACAATTGAAGTTAGTCTTTCTGAAATGGTTTTCTAAAATGAGTTTTTGAATTCTGTTGACAAACCTTTATATAGTAACCAGATAGAATGTCCCAGAAGAGGAAGTTTCTGCAATGTTCTATTAGTTTCTGGGGGATTCTGTTAAAGTTCAAGTAAACAAGGTCATTGACCTATTTAAACAATTAAACAATCAACAGCTATATGTACAATATATCAGTATAACAAAGATGTAAACAAGGTCACTGAGTGCAAAAGAGTTAGACCAGTCAGAAAATGCAGAAATAAAAAAAAAATCTTTCTCACATAATTATCAACTTAAGGATATATCAATCTCAATATAATATGGGGGCTATAACACCATTCAAAGTCAACAAATTTCCCTTACCATACTTATATAGCACCTTAAGTTAAGTTGATTTGGCCATTATTAGTCCCCTACGGGAACCGTAAGGGGACTATAGGATTGCACTCCGTCCGTCTGTCTGTCTGTCTGTCTGTCTGTCTGTCTGTCTGTCTGTCTGTCCGTCTGTCCATCTGTCTGTTTTTTATGTTACCACCTCTCCCTCCAACATGCTTTAAGCTACACCTTTCATATTTGGTACATGGATAAATGGTTCTTAGGGGATGACACACGCTCAAAATTTTTTTTTCAAAATCCAAGATGGCGGAATGGCGGCCATTTTTGTTGTGTTTTTTAAGCTTTTTTTCTCTATTTTCATGTTACCACCCCTCCCACCAACATGGTTCAAGCTACACCTTTCATATTTGGTACATGGATAAATGGTTGTGAGCGGATGATGCACGCTCAAAATATTTTTTTCAAAATTCAAGATGGCCGAATGGCAGCCATTTTTGTTGTGTTTTTTAAGCTTTTTTTCTCTATTTTGATGTTACCACCCCTCCCACCAACATGGTTCAAGGTACACCTTTCATATTTAGTACATGGATAAATGGTTCTGAGGGGATGATGCACGCTCAAAATGTTTTTTTCAAAATCCAAGATGGCGGAATGGCGGCCATTTTTGTTGTGTTTTTTAAGCCTTTTTTTTCTCTATTTTCATGTTACCACCCCTCCCACCAACATGGTTCAAGCTACACCTTTCATATTTGGTACATGGATAAATGGTTCTGAGGGGATGATGCACGCTCAAAATTTTTTTTTCAAAATCCAAGATGGCGGAATGGCGGCCATTTTTGTTGTGTTTTTAAGCTTTTTTTCTCTATTTTATGTTACCACCCCTCACTCCAACATGGTTCAAGCTACACTTTTTATATCTGGCACATGGATAGAGGGTTGTAATGGGATGATGCACGTTCAATATTTTTTTTCCAAAATTCAAGATGGCGCCATGGGAACCATTTCTGTTGTGTTTTTAAAGCTTTTTTCTCTATTTTATGTTATCACTACTCCCTCCAACATGGTTCAAGCTGCACTTTTCATATATGGTACATGGAATAAGGATGTTGTGAGGGGATTATGCACTCTCAATATTTTTTTTTCAAAATCTAACATCTGTCTGTCTGTCCGTCCGTCCGTCCATCTGTCTGTCTGTCTGTCTGTCTGTCTGTCTGTCTGTCTGTCTGTCTGTCTGTCTGTCTGTCTGTCTGTCTGTTTTTAAAACCTCTCCCTCTAATATGCTTCAAGCTACAACTTTCATATTTGGTACATGGATAAATGGTTCTGAGGGGATGATGCACAGTCAATATTTATTTTTCAAAATCCAAGATGGCAGAATGGCGGCCATTTTTGTTGTGTTTTTTTAAGCTTTTTTCTCTATTTTATGTTACCACCCCTCCCTCCAACATGGTTCAAGCTACGTCTTTCATATATGGTACATGGATAAAGGGTTGTGATGGGATTATGCACGCTCAATATTTTTTTTAAAAAATCCAAGATGCTTATATACTCTAGTGTCTTCTGTGACAAAAACACCTTATGTCACAAAAGCGCCGTAGGGGACTAATACCACCTCGGTGGTCAAATGCTTGTTAATTTGGCAAAAGACTGGCAAGAGCTGATTTGGCTGGTCCCCCTAAACACCGATATTGCAAAATTTACCAGTTGATAGTTGTTTTTATGTTTTATATTATTTGTATTTTGCTTTCTCTCCAAGATTTATATCTAGAATTGTTGAAACTCACCCCAAGAACTACCAGTGTACCCTGTTGCCTTTCTCCTCTTCCTTAAGTGAACTGGAATAGGATTTCAAATGTCAAAATCATTTCACACTTTCACTGGCTCTTTGCATGAACAAAACAAACCATCTAACTGGCTTATTAATACTGTCCTCTCTTTAGCACCGTTTTTGAAATTTAGGGTTTTTTTTTAAATTTGTGTGTCTGTTCAGTTTTGATTTGTTAAAAAAACTTGGGTTTTCAGTGCAGTTGATTTGGCCATTATTAATTTGGCAAAAGACTGGCAAGAGCTGATATGGCTGGTTCCCCTAAACACTAATATTGCAAAATTTACCCGTTGATAGTTGTTTATATGTTTTATATTATTTGATTTTTGCTTTCTCTCCAAGATTTATATCTAGAATTGTTGAAACTCACCCCAAGAACTACCAAACAGTGTACCCTGTTGCCTTTCTCCTTTTCCTTAAGTGAACTGGAATAGGATTTCAAATGTCAAAATCATTTCACACTTTCACTGGCTCTTTGCATGAACAAACCATCTAACTGGCTTATTAATACTGTCCTCTCTTTAGCACCGTTTTTGAAATTTGTTTTTTTTTTTAAATTTGTGTGTCTGTTCAGTTTTGCTTTGTTAAAAAAACTTGGGTTTTCGGTGCGGTTTTTCAAAATATATTGTAGAAATCCACATTTTAGAGGGTACTGTACACATAAACTGTGCTTGTACTTGTCATCCAAGTCATGAGGCTTCTGCAACTTGAGTCACTAGGGTTACTCAGGGCTCACCACTTTTCTCAGTTAATGAAGATATTTCTAACAGTAGTTCTGTGCATGTGCATGGATAGAACAAGCCACTTGATAACAGCAGTAGTGGAAGAGTTAATTTTTTTATTAGCTCAACTTTGGCGAAGCCAAATTTGAGCTTTTGTCATGGCCCGTCTGTCCATATGTCAACAATTGGATACGGCTCGGGCTAGAGGCCGTATTTATGAACCGATCTTTACGAAACTTCTTGGGTACCTTTGTTATGACAGTGGGACGAGAACGAGTGTTTTTGGGTGCGGTCCAAAATTCAAGATGGCTGCCAGCCACCATTTTGTACCGACGATGCAGAAATCTGTTTTTAGCTCATCTTGACAAAGTCAAGCTGAGCTAATCTAATCGCTTCCCGTCCGTCGTCCGTCGTCTGTCGTCCATCAACACCATGTTTTGGTCTTCTCCTCCAAAGCCACTGGGCCAATTCAAGTGAAAGTTTGTGTGAGTGATGGTCCCAAAGGGGCATTTCATTTTTGTTCAACTCAGTATGCCCGGCCCCATAGGGAGGGAGTGGGGGAAAATGCTCCAAAATATTTTAAAAATCTTCTTCTCAAGAACCAGTGTGTGCAATGACTTAATATTTGCTATGGAGCTTCCATATGAGGTGTAGAATCAAGTTTGTTCAAACGAAGTTCGTAAAGTAATATTTGGCTTTGTAATAGGAGGGGTAAGATTTTTGGCCCCGCCCAAAATTTCTATTTTCTGAACCGATGGTCCGGTATGAACCAAATTTGGTTTGTGGTAGTATTGGGTCATAAGTACTTAACCCATGCAAAAAAAAAACTGAGTCAGCATATTTGCAAAAATTAAAAAAAATCTTTTCTCCAGAACCAATCATCAGAATCTATTGATATTTGGTATACAGCATTCATAGGGGGGTCAGATAAAAGTTGGTTGAAATAAAGCTCATTGGTTCATATTTGGGCTCTCTACAGGAGCCCGAAGTTTTAACATAGGGTAATATGGGGAATATTCTTTAAAAATCTTCTTCTTCAGAACCACCAGTCAGAATCTTTTAATATTTGGTATAAATCATTGTTATGAGGGTCAGATTCTAGATTGTTCAAACCAAGTCCCTAGGTTAATATTTGGGCTTCCTACGGAAGCCCAAATTTTATCTTTGTTCAATATGGAGGGTAATTTAAAAAAATCTTCTTCTTCAGATCCATCAGTCAGAATGCTTTGATATTTGGTATGCAACATCTCTATGGGGGTCTGATTCAAGTTTGTTCAAATCAAATCCCTAGGTATATATTTGGGCTCACTATGGTAGCCCAAATTTTTACTTAGTGCAATATGAGAAAATTTCTTTAAAAATCTTCTTCTTCAGATCCACCAGTCGGAATGCTTTTATATTTGGTATACAACATCTCTAGGGGGGGTCAGATTCCAGGTTGTTCAATTCGAGTGCCTAGGTTAATATTTGGGCTCCATATGGGAACATGAAATTTAACTTAGTACAATATGAGGGAATTTCTTCAAAAATCTTCTTCTTCAGATTCACTTGTCAGAATGCTTTCACATTTGGTATTCAACATCTCTAGGGGGGTCAGATTCAAGTTTGTTCAAATCGGATCCATAGGTCAATATTTGGGCTCGCTATGGTAGCCCAAATTTGAACTTAGTGCAATTCGAAGAAATTTCTTTACAATTTCTCTTCTTCAGATCCAACAGTCAGAATGCTTTCATATTCGGTACACAACATCTCTAGGGAAGTCAGATTTAACTGTGTTCAAATCAAGAGCCTGGGTTAATATTTGGGCTCTCTATGGGAGCCGGAATTGGCCATTTTGCTGAAGAATTAAAAATTTTGTATTCAGTACCCTCTAGAGGTACTAAGATTAATCCACATAGGTTGTATCAAGGGGCTTCATAGGGGAGCTCTGCATTTTACTTATGATCAACTGAAGAAAAGGCATGATGCCCAGATTATTTTTGTCACTCCTGAGGGACTCAAGGATTGACAGTGTAGCCTATGGAGATGGCTTGCTTAATGTAGACTCATTCTTGGACTCAGTTTAAATTGTGTTCTGTACAAGATGAGCGCTTCAGGCCCCGTGGGGCCTCTTGTTTGTACAGAACTTCCATATGAAAGCTCTGATTTGAATAATTTTTTGTATGAATGTTTAGTACCATGGGATACATCACATATAATACGGGTTTTTTTCTCGTGTGTAAATTATGCAAATTAGACTAACTTTGATGTTTTTTGGTGTTACTTTCAGCACTGTAAGTGCAAATGCCAATACGGCTCGGGCTAGAGGCCGTATTTATGAACCGATCTTTACGAAACTCCTTGGGTACCTTTGTTTTTACCGTGGGACGAGAACGAGTGTTTTTGGGTCCGGTTCGAAATTCAAGATGGCCGATGGCAGCCATTTTGTACAAAATTTGGTGCAATCAGATTTTTGCACAGAACTTCCATATGAAAGCGCTGATTTGAATAATTTTTTGTGCGAATGTTTAGTACCATGGGATACATCATATATAATACGGGGTTTTTTCTCGTACAGAAATTATGCAAATTAGATGAACTTTGATTTTTTCAGTGCTACTTACACACAGTAAGTACACATGTCAATTCGGCTTGGGCTAGAGTCTGTATTTATGAACCGATCTTCATGAAACGTCTTGGGTACCTTTGTTATCACCTTGGGACGAGAACGAGTGTTTCTGGGTGCGGTCCAAAATTCAAGATGGCTGCCAGTGGCCATTTTGTTCCGAAATTTGGTCTAATCAGTTTTTTGTACACAACTTCTATACAGCTCAGACTAGACGCCATATTTATGAACCAATCTTTACGAAACTTCTTGGGTACCTTTGTTATCACCGTGGGATGAGAGCGAGTGTTTTGGGGTGTGGTCCGAAATTCAAGATAGCCACCAGCAGCCATTTTGTACCAAAATTTGTGCAATCAGTCTTTTGTACAGAACTTCTGTATGAAAGTTCTGATTTGAATAAATTTTTGTATGAATGTTTAGTAACATGGAATACATCACATATTCTAAGGGGTTTTATTTCGTGCAGAAATTATGCAAATTAGATGAACTTTGACTTATTCAGTGCTACTTGCACAATGTGAGCACACATGTCAATACGGCTCAGGGTAGAGGCTGTATTTATGACCCGATCTTCACAAAACTTCTTGGGTACCTTTGTTATCACCTTGGGACGAGAATGAGTGTTTCTGGGTACGGTCCAAAATTCAAGATGGCTGCCAGTGGCCATTTTGTACCGAAATTAGGTTCAATCAGTTTTTTGTCACAAGTTCTATACAGCTCGTATTTATGAACTGATCTTCACAAAACTTCTTAGGTGACTTTGTTTTCACCTTGGGACAGGAATGAGTGTGTTTTGGGGTGCCTTTGTTATCACTGTGCTATGAGAACAAATATTTTGGGGTTCTGTCAGACCCACTCTGGGACTCAAAGATTTCTTTTCTAGTTTAGCATCTGACTGTCACCCACCTTTACAATACTTTACCTATACATCTGTTACAGGCAACGGTCAGTATTTATGTACAGACCGTTACAATACTTTATATGTACCTCTGTTATCAGGTCATTACCTAGATGTTTGTCATTGCTGTGTCACATACTATACATGTACATGTCTTTGTCTTGACAAGTTGAGCTGCAGTGTCATTGACACTTTCATTTTCAGGTTGAAATGATGGGGTGTATTAATTAAAATAGAAGTGAGTTGCAAGTATTTTCAATGGTCATCTTGTTCATAACTCAGGATGGGTGATTGATGTATATCAAGGGGGACAACTGCATTGTTGGTTTTTGAACGTTTGAAATATTGCATCCTGGGGTTTGTTTTGTACACAAATACACATGGGAAGACACGTGTTGATTATAACAACTTTGTATTGGAATGCATCGTTGACAGTTTAACCTGACAGGTAGTACTGCACAGTTCCTTACAGTAAGTTCAAATGGTATACAAACGAACCGCTATAAGTTGGAAAAAACTTTCAATAGTTACCTGCCATCCATTTAACAGGATCTGTTGATTTAATTTAATCATTTTATTGTTGTCGATGTTGACAAAAACAGAGCTGTCGATGTGCAGCATTATCTCTGAGTATGTAGCGCTCTGTGACACTTTCACAGATGGTGCAAAAAGTCAGCTAATTAACTTAATTTACCTGTTATTTTTCCCATGTGAACTTCAAGGTTTCAAAACTCAAACATCCAAGCTAATTATACCCCCCGCTTCGAAGAAGTGGGGGCTATATAGGAATCGCCCTGTACGTCCGTACGTCCGTACGTCCGTCCGTCCGTCCGTCCGTACGTCTTTCCGGACATGAAATTCTTGTGCGCGCAACTCCTCCTACATTTATCAATCAATTTGGACAAAACTTTTCAGACATCATCACTACTAAGTGAACATGCGCATATTCCAAGATTTTTGATCTGCGACAATTTTAACCAGGTTTTCTCCCTTTGACTTAGATTTATTGTGTCTTTCCATCCGAACAAATTCTTGTGTGCGCAACTCCTCCTACATTAATGAACCGATTTTGATGAAACCTTTCGAACATCATCTCTACTAAGTGAACATGTGCATATTCCAACTTTTTAATCTGCGACAATTTTAACCAGGTTATCTCTCTTGAACTTTGATTTAATATGGGTTTCTACATGAAATTCTTGTGTGCGCAACTCCTCCTACATTTATCAATCAATTTGGATGAAAGTTTACAGACATCATCACTACTAAGTGAACATGCGCATATTCCAAGATTTTTGATCTGCGACAATTTTAACCAGGTTATCTCCCTTTGACTTAGATTTATTATGTCTTTCCGTTCGAACAAATTCTTGTGTGCGCAACTCCTCCTACATTAATGAACCGATTTTGATGAAACCTTTCAAGCATCATCTCTACTAAGTGAACATGTGCATATTCCAAATTTTTTGATCTGCGACAATTTTAACCAGGTTATCTCTCTTGAACTTTGATTTAATATGGGTTTCTGCATGAAATTCTTGTGTGCGCAACTCCTCCTACATTTATCAATCAATTTGGACGAAAGTTTACAGACATCATCACTACTAAGTGAACATGCGCATATTCCAAAATTTTTAAGCTGTGGCAATTTTAACTAGGTTATCTCCCTTTAACTTAGATTTATTATGGGTTTCTACATGAAATTCTTGTGCGTGCAACTCCTCCTACATTTATCAATCAATTTGGACAAAACTTTTCAGACATCATCACTACTAAGTGAACATGCGCATATTCCAAGATTTTTGATCTGCGACAATTTTAACCAGGTTATCTCCCTTTGACTTAGATTTATTATGTCTTTCTGTTTGAACAAATTCTTGTGTGCGCAACTCCTCCTACATTAATGAACCAATTTTGATGAAACCTTTCAAACATCATCTCTACTAAGTGAACATGTGCATATTCCAAACTTTTTGATCTGCGACAATTTTAACCAGGTTATCTCTCTTGAACTTTGATTTAATATGGGTTTCTGCATGAAATTCTTGTGTGCGCAACTCCTCCTACATTTATCAGTCAATTTGGATGAAAGTTTACAGACATCATCACTACTAAATAAACATGCGCATATTCCAAAATTTTTGAGCTGTGGCAATTTTAACTAGGTTATCTCCCTTTAACTTAGATTTATTATGGGTTTCTACATGAAATTCTTGTGCGTGCAACTCCTCCTACATTTATCAATCAATTTTGACGAAACCTTTCAAACATTATCACAACTAAGTGAACATGCGCATATTCCCAAATTTTTGATCTGCGGCAATTTTAACCAGGTTATCTCCCTTTAACTTGGATTTATTATGGGTTTTCAAATGGGATTCTTGTGTGTACAACTCCTCCTACATTAATGAACTGATTTTGAATACATGTTGCACATTGTAAATGTGTTTTTTCAAATGTATACCATATATGTGTGGGCTCTTTAAGTATTCAGTGCTGTTCTGTGGAAGGCCACATGCAAATACAAATTTCAACAACAAAAAATGATCTTTATGTATACATTTCCTTATGGCCTTCGCCTACATGATCAGAAGTGCATTCCTCTAAAAACCCAAAGCGCGGGTATTAATCACCTTCAGTGATAGTTCTAGTTTACTCTGCGCTGTATGCATATGATTTTTGCTTAAAGATAATTTATTTTACAATTACACCATATATTATCAGGTAACTTTCCATCCATATTTGGTTGAATTTCAGTGAGGCAGAGACTGCCCTGTTCAATAAATTTACTTTCCGATTTTTTCGCATGTGTGGATTCTTGCGGACGACCTTTTAATTTTTCATATTTCTTCTGGTGGTAGTTCTGTAGATGTCATTTAAGTTTGCTGGTATTTCCAAAATTTGCATCTCCTATTTTTTGGCACAAGTTATATGTATAGTTGGAGGCTTTGTTGTCAACCCTCTCGAAGTAAGCATAAATGGCAAGGCATTTTCCTTTGCCCGACATTTTTAGCCTTTGACGTGTGATTGAGAGGTCATAAACTTATCAATTCTGGGAAATTTGACTTAACTTGTTAAAACCAAAACTCGAGTTTTTTGTTTTGCGGCAGTTCGTTTTCAGTTTAGAAAATTTGACTTAACTTGTTAAAACCAAAACTCAAGTTTTTTGTTTTGCGGCAGTTCGTTTTCAGTTTAGAAAAAAAACAAAAAACGAATGGTACAAAAAAAAACCGATAAACTGTCCAGCCCTAGTACCTGTGACAGATAGTCACTGACCCTGATGATTACATTAAGATTTCTGGACTAATTTATAAATAAATTTAATTCATGTGATCTACAGTTGAACAAATTCCGTTGGAAAAATTAACTGAACGACTTTTTTTCGTGTTTTTATACAAGATACAGTACGTGCCAAGTGTATTACGTCTCAAACACCCAATAATAATAAACTGTGTCCATACCGCGTTCAAGGGTGAAAAAGATTAGTAAATATTTTTTACACTGGAAGTCTCGATTACCAATAAAACAATGTGCTCCCGTAACTCTTTTGAAGTGCTGCCGGAGATAAAACAAACATGAAAATTAAAACTTAAAATTAAAAGACACGTGGATATTGTTTCAGACACCCTTCCCTCCACCGAGAGACAGGAAATATCTCACATCCTTTTCCAGAAGAAGTGAAGTACACTTGTACCGATATCGCGACAAATCAGCGGCTAGCCAAATAGTTATTATCGTCCACCGGCCAAACTGCCCTCAGCAAATTTACCCAAATCGTCTGCTGCAATTTTCCCCAAATCGTCAGGTCATCGGAAGACTGCATTCGAAACTGGCGAGGAGGGGTTAGCGTAAAGAGATCACTGGGGGGTTACAATATAAAGAAAAGCCAGCCCTTGAAAAGTACCTAGATGGCACCTTTGGTGGGGGGGGGGGGGGGGGGGGGGGAGGGGGTCACTGCTGTTAAAACTAAGATCAAGATCACCGGAGCTTAATTAAGGGGAAAATTGGGAGAGATGGGGAAAAGGGATGCCAAATGTGCCACTCTGGACTAGTGGAGACCCTGGAACATTTTCTCTTGGAATGCCCACAGTATATACCTCATAGAATAAAATTTACTGAATGTAAAATGAAGAAATGGGGTGAAGAAACAAAGGATAGATGGCTGAGGTGGGGACATGAGGGAGAGGTCAATTTCAAGACATACATGTAGTTGGTGTTCTGTAATAAAGATATGCATTTGTTTGAAAGCTGAACAATAAATTATTCACGAGACTTTTGAACCCACAGGCCCAAATGCCATTGTCGCCCATTTGCAAATGCCATGGGAAACGCAAGTTAACTAGATTCTGATCATATTGTAGGTTTCCGAAATCGGCTTTTGAGCGAGTTTGTGGGCCGGTTGAGTCTCGTCAGCATTTAAAAAAAAAGATTAAAATATTTTAAAAAAGCGATATTATTCATCCTCTAACGTGTGATCAGCAATGAAAATACTCAGACTGAGGCAGAAAATGCAGCAATCTCACATGCAATTGAAATCAGAAATAAAAATAAAAAATATTGTGACTCACACAATGTTGACATTTGACGCTGCGTGGATCCGAAAAGTTCCAATTTATCAATAGTTCGGTGACATTAATGTTAACTTTACAGACGAAATGGAAACGCAAGAACAAGGGTTAAATCCATAACTGTAATTCCAAAGAAAACACAGAGTAGGCTGCATGTACTAAGAAACCAAAATCACCCCCCCCACCCCCCAAACCCCCTTTTCTAATCGACAAAACTAAAAATTTTGAAACAAAAGTGTGCGGAGATGTAAATGGATGTGAACAGATCAACACTTGTACAAGAATAGACCTGGTCTGTGCGTGTAAATCCTCAGCGCATCAAACTGAGAACGAAAAGTAGGCTATTAAACCCTACAGTCTTAACTCCACCCGTCTTTTATTTTATGGAAATATAGCCTATGGTATCTTGCGTTTGTGGCTGTAAAATTGACGAGCACTTTTACTCAGAAATCCCTGGTAGCTAAGAGAAGCAGAGTATTTCAAAGTCCATCAATGAATGTCATGAATGTTTCAGCAGGATAAGTTTGCCCCCCACCCCCCCCCCCCCCATCCCCCCCCAACAAAACGTCCTCCAATACAGTTTGGTGTAGCCATGTACAGGCCTACTTTGCCCCGAGTCCCGAGTTTCGGTTAAAAGTGAAAATGAATTTTTTTTTTAATTCAGAAAATGATGGCCCGATCGATCCCTATGCAGATTCAATTATTTTTTAAAAATGATTCCCTGAAAAACATGTCTGTAGACTCTTAAATGGAACGAGCACGGTCCAGCGAGAGCTCACGACCTGAGCTATAATTAAGTTGATGAAAAAAAAAAAAAAAAAAAGAAGATTTTTTTTTCAGTTGGACTTGTTTGGGCTTATTACAGATCTATCCTGTTTAACCTTCCATTGAATGCAGCTAATTAAATGATGAAAACTACTTCCATTTTCAAAAGTGGGGGCTGGGCAAAAAAAATTGTATCTGAATTGAAATGTGCATTCGAATGAAAGAAAAAACCGTGATTGTATGTTTTGACTATTTATTCATCAATATCATATGAAAGAACACACTAGAAAGTGTGTTTTTTTTAAATACGAGGGCATTATTTTTTCACAACTTCCAAACAACACGTGTATGAGAAGTCAGCGGTTTTATCGTTTGAATGCTTTTCGCTCCACTCAGTTCGCCCCGCCTGGTTAAATTAAAGTATTATAACTTGGTATTTAGGTCTAGAAGCTTTGAAACAAATTCTTGAGGCGTTCAAGCTGATGTATGTCTCCAGTGTGCTGTAAGCTTTTTCACAGAACCTGAGCACACTGTGTGAGTGGAAACTTCACTACATTAGTGTTTTTGTCGTAATTGACCAATACATACCCCTCGTCTAATTCCAGCCACTCCGTGTGTACTATTGGCAAATTATGGATAACAGCCTTGCTTTGAAAACAGACAGATGAAATTTAGAATCAGGCTTTTTTCTTCAACTCGAGAAATAGTTCATTGAATTTGGACAGCTGATACTGTAATTTTGACACTTATTCCCAATTAATCGACTATGGATAGAGAAGTCACACCTCAACATCCTGAAAGAGTTAGCACATATAACTATAATAAATAATTCTGGGAGTTTGTTCAGCAATTAAAACCAGTGGCAATAATCTTTTTTAATTAGACAGTCACCACAATAGGACTGGTGATCAGAAGTTTAATCAAACAGCTACCGATTATTGTATAAACCTTATGTTATTCTTAATAGCCTATTGATATGGACGGTTTACTTCGAATTTTGATTCAAAACAGAACCTCTTGACAATAAGACTTTGGCAGCCAAAAACGTTTGAGATGAAGAGAGAAAGGTGAACTTATACCAGAACCGTCAAAACCTGTTTAATCAGAACTACGGAATACATATAGCTCGTTTATGATGGGTGGGGTGGTGTCATTTTATTCCCCAAGAACCATAGGCATATGAGGCTGGGACAACTACAGCCCTCCATTGTCAGAGAATTGATAAGGGGGGTGGTGGGGGGGGGGGGCATTACACAGTGATGACCAATGTAGAATATTGGAGGGGCAGGAATACTTCATTACGTCCAGCCATTACGAGGCGATTCACAATGGGACCACCTAATATAAAAGAATTTGCTTGTGCACTTATTTGTTATCAAGAGGTGTCCAGCAACCTGGTGGCTCATAGATAGCCTGAAAATTCGCTTGATGGTCCAACAAGCTTTTTGTCAAATCCCTCATTTACCTTGTACCATGTAACTGTTTATTGTGTTACATTGTCTTACTGTTTATTTATTTTGGAGTTGATAATACACCGGTATATTCTTTCTTGGCATCATTTTTCATTAAATGAATGAAAGCGGGTGCCTCTGTGCATAAACAGCAAATCATTTGACCTGTGAAAGTCTGAAACGGACATTCTCAAAACTTGGATCAGAAGAGCCTACATTGTGCAGACTACAGTGAGATTTATACTCAATGTTCACTTATTCCAAGTTGTGGGTGAAGGTGGGGGGGGGGGGGGGTGGGCTTGTGTTGAAATCGGAAAGTGGTCGGAAAATTGACCATGGCGATGTTGAGAATGGAGGGTGGGGCTGGTGAACAAATTAATGGCGCCGATAGGGTGAGGGTAAGGTTTCCGCCAATGAATATCATTTCTTTTCACCACCCCCCTCCACCAGCAGCACTTGATTGCGGAAAACCTAGCTAGATGCCCTTGGCACAAGGTACAGACTAAGAATCCACTAGTCCAGAGTGGCACATTTGGCATCCCTTTTCCCCATCTCTCATAGTTTTCCCCTAATTAAGCACCGGTGATCTTGATCTTAGTTTGAACAGCAGTGCCCCCCCCCCCCCCCCCCCCCCCCTGCCCCAAAGGTGCCATCTGGGTACTTTTCAAGGGTTGACTTTTCTTTATATTGTAACCCCCGCAGTGATCTCTCGCTAACTCGTCCTCGCCAGTTTTGATTGCAGTCTTTCGATGACTTGACGATTTGGGGGAAATTGCAGCAGACAATTACTATTTCGACTCACCTGTTGTTTGTTTCTGTTTCTTCTTGTAACGGCCACTGTCTACAGATTGTTGGGATTTAAACAGAAAAAAAAATCTCTATGGTGCACTTTACCCCTCACACTGCCTGAATCACATTTCAAAACTGTAGTTGAGATACGAGTTCAAATATCAAGTCCAGGTTGATTTAATAAATAAATAAATTTTCGGTGGATAAACTTACCAACTGCATAAATAATATTTAGGTTGGTTAGTCTGGGTTAGACAAAGAGAATGCGTACACAGTTTTCGTACCAGGGAAAGAAAACATCGACTCTGGGTTAGCACTTTGTTTTGAAGCATTTTTAATTTATTTCTTTTTTCTTCATGTGACAAAATATTGAGAGAAAATAACCATGTCTGTATTATTTTGTGAACTGAGAGTTGACAGAAGCACATACTCAAAGCGTCACCGGGTCACAACAATACCCATGTTTTAATCCTTTGTATACTCAAATTTAATTAACTACTGTTTTCACGGAACAAAGATTTGATCTTCATAATCCTTTTCCTGCCAAGCCATGGTGTCCAAAAATCAAAATCGTGTGACACCGGCTGAAAAATGTGATTTTCACTCGTCACAGGGGCGGGTGATTGAGACTTAATACACTTGGCACATACTGTATTTTAACACAGTTCTTGTAAGTACTGCAGTTAAATATCTTGCACAAAAATATGAAATGAATATTGTTCGTTTCGGGTACACTTTGGCAGACTGTGTTTTCATTGGTAACTCAAATGGCATTCATCTGCAGGTTTGTTCTCATCAGGCTAATACCCCAAAAATGCCCAAACTAGAGACTGGCGGTTGTGATTTTTTCACTTCGGTTTCGGTTTTTTTGGGGGGGGGGGGGGGGGGGGGGGGGTGAAGATCTGGATTTCGGTTTCGGTTTTTTTCTTCTTTATGCATTCTCAACAAATGTTGAGTGGAGAACCAGTGAACTCATGTTCAAGTATGAAGTGATAGTCTAAGAATGTTTTTTCCAGGTGAACTTGAATTCATTCAGGTTGTTCATAATTCAAAATTGTTATTGAAGGGTATCAGAAAATCAAATTTAAGCACCTTTATGTCTCTGACCATGATTTCAACGACTGTTATAAGCTTGATGAGATTCGGAGACAGAAAATTTTAACCACTGTCACCAATGCAAATCATTTACAGTACTGTAACCATTACTTCATAGGTGTCTATCACTGGTCAGCCTGGCAGCTGATTTTAGCGGGAAGTGACGTCTCCCTCCAGAGACTTTAGAGAGAAGTCAGGGGCCAGGAGGGAGAAGTCAGTGGACATGAGGGAGAAGACAGAAAAAAACATAAAATGTATATGACATTGTGACAAAATAAATGTACATAGAGGACACAATTGTGGAGAAAAAAAATAAATAAAAGTTATACAAATATACATAGACACAAAGCTAAGTCATGTAGGTTAAAATCCTCCCCCTCCCTTTCAAAAAATTGCATCGTTCATGCTTTCTGAATACCCTAACTCTTTCCCTAACAGTGATGATTAGGGTACCATGCAGTTGATTTTGTATTTGCCTCAATGCAGTGGATTTGAAATTTAGTATCACTCATGGTGAGAGTGTTCTTCTCTGTAATAGAAGGTATATTCTTTTAAAAAAAATATGTAAAGTATTAAAAATAAATTTCAAGTTCACATTAGAAACTTGGCCATTCATGGTTTTTGCATGTCCTAATTGAATTGAAAAGCGTAGTTAAAAAAGTTTTCAACATCCTTTGTAAATTAAGCGTCATTAACAATTTTAGTTAATTTATTTCTAAGGTAAATAACAAAATATTTCCGTTGTCTCCCTTACCTGCTGCACTGCGTGATAATACTCTGTTCAGAAAAATGACAATTTCTGCCAACCATCTAACATTGACACGTGCGATTGGTGCTATGAGGCCTGCCATTCTTATCCATCCAAATAGGTGTGATTTCTATCATAGCCTTATCACATTTAACCTCTTTCCAACACAAGTTTTCAAAGAAAAACTTTCAATGCAAATTGCGGGGCGAATTTCCATGCAACCAATATATATTTCTTTAGGGATTGTCTATACAGCCACATGGATAGGGGGTGTGTGTACGTCTGTTTGAGTTACTGATCATACACCCCTGAGCCGGTGGTTCGAGGCTCTTATAGAGCTCTGTCCGACCGATTTTGACTGGAACTGGATAATTAGGTTATTTATGATGATCTTTCAGTCGAAAAGCGAGTGTTCAGCGATGTAGCGATTATAGTTCTTTAGATCACTTGAATTGTGAACTAGATAATGTCTCATGGGATGAATGATAGGATACACGTATCCCACAATTCATTTTCAACAGGCTGGTTCGTCTGTTGTTTCACAGAGCGAATTAGCCAGCTGTTTGGTTTTCGGGTTGATCTGTCCACAAGGACGATCCGTCCCCAGACGATCCATCCCCAGTCGATCCGTCCCCATGTACCGTAGTCGATCCGGCCCCAATTAATTGTAGTTATTTTTATTGTAGTCTGGTTGGCAAAATTAAATATGAAATAGAAATGCAAAAATGAAATGAAAACTTGTATTTTAACGACTTGTTACTTAACTTTTGTCATTAGTCTATTCAAAACCCTTGTGTGAACCCACATGTTTTAACTGTGTTACAACAAATCTTTTTGACTCAAAAAATGAAAAGAAGAATGAAAATCGAATGGTATTTTTTGAGAACTGCACTATAGTTATTCCAGAATAATGTTATCTGCTTCATGTGTTAGATTGAATGAAAGAGTTAAATAAAATTCATCACTGAACCTGACTGAACTGCTCCTTTTTAGCTGACTGTTATGATGTAATGTTTCTTTGCATTTGAATTTTCCAATTATTTGTGTTTTCCTGTTGCATTTCGTAACATAACAGCCAAAATCGGACAGCGCTATTTGAAAAAAATATCATTCAATTTTCCTTCTTTTTATCATTTTTTTGTCTCAAAATTTGGCTTATACGATATGTCTTGATGCGAAAACTGACATAATTAGGTCAACGGTTAAAAAAAGTTCATCCCTTAGTGCTTAAATAAGAGTCATTGGTGCTTGTTATGATGTAATGTTTGTATTCTCTCCATTTATTAGTGTTTTTAAACCCTCACAAAGCAATACATGGCACAACTAATTATATTGTACATGGGGACGGATTGTCTTGGGTCTAGAATCGGTGGAGGCCGGATCGTCTAAGGACGGATCGTCTTTGGGACCGATCGACCTGTTACCAGCTGTTTGGCTCGATTTTATCTGTTATCTGATGCATTAACAGCGGAAAATTTTATGTGCCGGTGGAGGTTGTGTGGAGTGGCTATGAATGTTATTTCGATAGGTCGCTTACGCACACGTCCCCTCCAGTTATTCTTAACTGGAGTGGTAGACGTTTTTCGCTCTAGACCTGTTTTGTTTTAGAGAATCTTTTAACATAAGGTCAAGTTTGGGCATATATTTAACGGTTTTCTCAATTATGACGGACGTGAGTTCATATATTGGGTTACAATCCTGAGTCCGATGGTCTCTCTTTGCAAGGATCTTTGGACCCTCGGTTCTTGGAAACCACATATTCAGAAATGATGTCTCATTGTTTATGCTACACTATTGAATTATATTATTATCGATCATCTATTTATAGACACAGATCAGAGTTTATCAGAAGAGAAGAAACTCTTCTTTTGTCATTAATTTTCAATAGAAGGGACATTTAGGTTCATTCTGTTAATTGAAGTCAGTTAGCTATTCGTACTGCTTAGGTAAATTTATCTTCAATCAGCAGTCAGTGCTTAAGATTTCAGCACATTAAGTAAAGCGATGGCAGCATCTTTGACTTATTCTAACTGTATGGCTATTACATGATCTTTATTGGATCACTTCAGCATAGTTAAGTTTGCTGCGCACGGGAATAATAGTTTCCATTATTGTGTCGCCAGTATTAGGCATTTGAGCGCATACATTTGACGCTTAGCCATTTTCATGGAAATGAATGATAAGATATGTGTATCCTTCAATTCATTCGTTTCTGTTGATTACATTGAGGTTATGGTGTCTGTTATTGAACATTCGCCAGAAGCTTCTCCCACGAGAGGCTTTTCTTCTTGAAGGGAAATTTTGTTCTTCACATCATTTTCCGCTCTCAGTGGCATTACGGAGTATGTCAGATGTGAGGGAGCTTTGTGATCACTATATTATTGCTGTCTGGACCAGCAATGATTAATAATGTGGGTGAAGAGGTTTCGACATATATTCGAATTCCCCCCCTCCCTCCACCCCCCCCCCCCACCACCCCCCCTCCCCCCCCCCCCTCTCTTTGCAAGACTGCCCTTTGGGCCACACAAAAATGGTCTCTCAAACAGGTGGTCTTTCATAACAAGTTTTAGGTTTTTTCAAGTCAGTGAATAACCGATTGTAGGATAAAATACCCTTGGACAAAATACCCTTAGGACATAGTACCCTAAAAAAAAATTCCCTTAGGTCATAATACCTTCAGTGGATAGGATAGGACAAAATACCCTCGGACAAAATACCCTCAGTCCAAATGTATATAAAGTTGGATTTTGGGGTGGGGGGGGGCGGGTGGGGGGGGTGGGGGTGGTTTCATGCTGGCTCTTGTAATTTTTTCCATTACTTTCTACATTCTTCTATCAGTGTTTTGGTTCTTCCACAACTTTATTCTATCTTTTCTCTTTCAATTTTTTTTGTGTGAATCGTGGAACAGTGGTTTCAATAAATTAATTGGTTATCTCCATGCATCTGTTTGGGTAACAATTGATGCACTGCGGAAAGACTCTGCGTCTGTAACCACTGCAATCCTGGAAGAGTCTCGAGGGGATCCTCTCAGGAAAAGGGTGAAAAGAGCTACTCAGAAACACCAAGAGCACTTAAGAAACCTGTTTACCAGTTTCCGTGACAATACAAAATCACTTGAGGAGTTTATGCAAGGCATTGGTCATGTCATAAGGTTATATCTTAGTTGTTAAATATCAAATATAAATCGGATGAAAAATAATGAAGTAGGAAACAAATTATTATTATTAGATTTTTCATAAGGAATTAGAATTTAAGTCATCTTATCTTGTTTGGCAAAGCATTCTGAGCTCTGTCAAACAAGATAAAATGACTTAAATATTTTAAATTTCTTATAAAATATCAAATAATAATATTTTTGGTGAGAAATACACAGGTAAATTTTCATATTCATATCTTGTCTCAGAGAGCGCAAATCATTAAGTTAGAAATAAATAATTCATTCATTAAAAATATCAAAATTCACTTATTTATTCGTCACAAAATTATAATTATTAGATATTTCATAAGGAATTGGAATTTAAGTCATCTTATCTTGTTTGGCAAAGCATTCTGAGCTCTGTCAAACAAGATAAAATGACTTAAATATTTTAAATTTCTCATAAAATATCAAATAATAATATTTTGGTGAGAAATACATAGGTAAATTTTCATATTCAGATTCATATCTTGTCTCAGAGAGCGCAAATCATAAAGTTAGAAATAAAGAATTCATTCATTAAAAATATCAAAATTCACTTATTTATTTGTCACAAAATTATTATTAGATATTTCATAAGAAATAAGATTTATTAAAAACCCACTTATTTATTCCTCACCAAATTATTATTAGATATTTCATAAGAAATAAGCTTAATTTGTTAAAAACCTTTGTTTTGTACTTCATTTTTGATTTGTTTCATTCTGTGCTATCTGCCATTTATATTGTGCTTCATATCTATTTAGTTTAATAAAAAAAAATTAAAAATATTGGTACTTGTTATTTCAAACAAAACACTCGCTAGTGCCTTAGATGCAATTACCCCTCCCCTCCCCCCCCCCCCCCCCCCCCCCAAAAAAAAAAAAAAAAATCCAACTTTATATACATTTGGTCTGAGGGTATTTTGTCCGAGGGTATTTTGTCCTACCTATTGAGGGTATTATGTCCTAAGGGTATTTTTTTTTAGGGTATTATGACCTAAGGGTATTTTGTCCGAGGGTATTTTGTCCGGATACCTTTTGGCTACTGCATGCTCTCGTTGTATAACCGATGCAAACTGAAAAAAATAAAAATTACATGAGTTATGTTGGATATTTTACCAATGTTGATAAAATTGATAAATTTGTCCCTTGAGTGCAACAAGGCTTGGCAATGCTTTAGTATTACAAAGCTTTCTTGCACTCGAGGGACAAAATACACTACCACCCATGCTATTCTATAGATTATGAGGTCTAAAACATAAAACAAACCAAGAACATGAACTTTTGATGGCAAAGAAATAATTACCAAAACTAAAAAAAATAAATAAAAATAAAAAAAAACGCCTGCCACATTCAGTTTTACAAAAAATGTCCTTTAGAAACAGAAGCTCTACTTTGTGGGGCCTTATATAGAGTTATTAAAAAAAATCACAACCATTTTTAGCTCAACTTGACAAAGTACGTACATTAGTACATATGTATGTACGTACGTCCACAATTTCCTTTGGCACACCTCACAGGTTGCATTTATGATCAGATTGCTTTGAAACATGGTATGCTTGTTTGGGGTGACCTCTAGATGGGAGCTATCGATTTTCTTCAATTTCCGTCAAAAAATGTTGCCAATGTTCTTAGAACTTAGTTTAGTCAGACCTCAATAGTTCCCAATGGCACACCCTACAGGACACATTTATGATTGGATTGCTTTGAAACCTTGCATGCTTGTTTGGAGTGACCTCTAGATGGGAACTATCGATTTTCTTCCATTTCCGTCGAAAAATGTTGCCATGGCCAACGTTCTTAGAACTTAGTTTAGTCCGACCTCAGTATTTCCCTTTGGCACACCCTACAGGGCACATTTATTATCGGATTGTTTTGAAACCTGGCATGCTTGTTTGGGGTGACCTCTAGATGGGAGCTATCGATTTTCTTCCATTCCGTTGAAAAATGTTGCCACAGCCAACGTTCTTAGAACTTAGTTTAGTCAGACCTCAATATTTTCCTTTGGCACACCCTACAGGGCACATTTATGATCGGATTGCTTTGAAACCTGGCATGCTTGTTTGGGGAAACCTCTATATGGGTGCTATCGATTTTCTTCCATTTCCGTTGAAAAATGTTGCCGCGGCCAACGTTCTTAGAACTTAGTTCAGTCAGACCTCAATATTTCCCTTTGGCACACCCTACAGGGCACATTTATGATTGGATTGCTTTGAAACCTGGCATGCTTGTTTGGGGTGACCTCTAGATTGGAGCTATCTATTTTCTTCCAATTCCGTCTGTCAAAAAATGTTGCTGCTGGCAACGATCTTTGAACTTAGTTTAGTCAGGCATCAATATATTCCTTTGGCATGCCCTACAGGGCACATTTATAAGTAGATCGGTTTGAAACTTTGTATGCTTGTTTGGGGTTACCTCTAGATGGGAGCTATCGTTTTTGTTCAATTTCCGTCAAAAAATGTTGCCACTGGCAATGACCTTCGATGAACTTAGTAAAAACTTTGTGCAGTTAAGCATCAATATTTCCCTTTGACACACCCTGGGCACATTTATGATTGGATCGCTTGCAAACTTGGTGTGCTTGTGTGGGGTGACATCTATATGGGAGCTGTCGATTTTCTTCCATTTCTGTCAAAAAATGTTGCCGCTGACCTTTCAACTTAGTTTAGTAAGACCTCAATATTTCCCTTTAACTCACCCTTCAGGGCACATTTATGATCGGATCACTTTGAAACTTGGTTTGTGTGTTTGGGGTGACCTCTAGATGTGAGCTATTGCTTTTTTTATTTCCATAAAAAATTATTGTTTTTATCATCAGCCTTTGAACTTACTGCATTTGTGCATCAAAACTTACCCCTTTTGCACTCTCTGCAGGGTATGTTTATGAATTTCCATAACCCCCCCCCCCTCCCCCCCCCCCCCCCCCCCAAAAAAAAAACAAAACAAAAAACATTGCCACAAGCAATGACCTTCTACTTAGTGCATTTGTGCATTAACATCTTCCTTTGGCATGCCTCAGAGGGCACATTCATTATCAGGTTGTTTTAAAACTCTGTATGCTTATGCAGGGAGACAAAGATAGGAGCTATTGATTTTCTTTTTATTTCCATCAAAAACTGAGGCTGTTGGCAACAATCTTTGAATTTATAGCATTTGTGCATCAACATTCTTTGATATGGCCTACAGGCTACATTTATCATAGGATTGTTTTTGAAATTGGTGTGCTCATTAGGCAAGACCTTTAGATAAGAGCTATTGATTAGCATTCATTTCTGTGAAAAAAGTTGCCATTTACAATAACCTCTGAACATACTGCATTTGTGTATCAACATTCGTCTTTTAGCCAGTCTTACAGTTTACATTTAAAAATGCATGGATTACTCTGACGTTGTGCACACACAATGCTGTTATGCTGAAATTTCATCAAATAACATTGGTACCAATGATCTTCAATTTTGCCATTTCATTTATAACTTAACAAGTTCAAGTTTGTCAAGTTGAGCTACAGTGTCATTGACACTTTCATTTCTGGTTAACATTACAGGTATATTTTGACATAGAGATTGGTGGAGAAAAAATTGGCAGAGTAACAATAGGCTTATTTGGAAAAACTGTTCCAAAAACTGTAAAAAATTTCAAAAAATTAGCTGAAGGAACTGAGGTAAGATGATATTTTAAAGTAACTACTTTCATTTCTATCACTCCATTATTGAAAACACAGTAAAATAAGAATAGGTTAATACAGCAGGAGCTTAGTGGTTAGGTCACAGAACTTCAAAATGAAAGGTTCATGGTTTGATCCTGACCAGCGGTAACTGCCTTATGTTCTTGGGCAAGGCACTTAACCCTGATGGGCCATGTGGGGGGGGGGGGGGGGGGGGGAACATTGGCAGTGTACTAAGGCATACTTGCACGTTGATGGTGCACTTGCCTTCAGCTGCTGCTAACACTGTTTGTACGAGTTAGAACATTGGAGGGCCTACAGTTGCTCGATGGTTCTCTCTTGGTGCGCTGCCTTTCTCCTCTAGTAAAACTGTAGGACACAAGGCCTTGGCTGTTAAAAGGGTCATTAAACTCCAATAAATAAATATTACAATGGAACCCTCTTGGCATAGCCTATGTAATTGGATATCTTTTATAATCACTGAATTCTTTTCGTTTATAGACAGACTCACGGGACATACCTGTCATAGAATGAGAAGTTCCATCTGCACACTGGTAAAGTAGATCATTGCATATCAAGGGATATAAAGCTGGAATATCTAGCTTGTTGAATGACTAATTCACAGACTTCCAATTTACATGTATATAAAGGTTAGGGTCTCAGCACGTAAAATAGAGGCATTTAATCTGTTATATCTTAATTTACAGAGCTCCATGGGGTCTGTCAAACCAGATATAATTTTGAGTAAATGCTCACTTTACATGTATCTCTAGAATACAGTAAAGTGAAGTGACCAAACTCCTTTAACACTTGCACTGCCAAAAGTGACTATTGTCACCTATTTTATGATGATTATCTGTACGTTCTGGTATGTGCAGATCAATCCTACCATCTGATTAATTGTTGGAAAGGGCTCAGAGAGCCCTTTCCGACAATTAATCAGATGATAGAGTTTCAAGTAGGTCATAAATTTTATTAAACTTCCTTGCATAGAGGTGTACATAAAGGTCCTCCATATATAGCTAAAGTGGGTGTGACAGTAAAGGGTTAAATTGAGTACTCCTGTTAATTGAATAATCTTCACTGGCAAAGAGGCTATTCAATTAACAGGGAAGCACTGTACTAGCTTCAGTGTGCAAAATTTGACGAGAACGCTCATTTCGTTCACGTGGTGGTTACACAAATTTAAATCTACGCAAACGGATGACCTGTTAGCCAAAAGTTGCATCTTGAATGGTAAAGCCAGAGTCAGTTAACTAGTACAGTGCTAAATTTTTTCTCAGCCGCAAGATTTGTTCACACATTTTTGTCTTGTTACAATTCATGGAGAGTGCCTATAGGTACTCTCTCATAAATTGTAACAATACAAATCAATGGAGATGAAGTAATTTTACTTACAAGATGATATGAAGGGCATCCACAGAATATGAAGCCTTTAACTTTTGGTACCTGCAGTTCAGAATAAAGCCCAAATATGGGCTTCTGGCACTCTACCAGTTGAGCAGCCTTTCTTGTGTCTGGCTAGATTTTTAGACTTTTGCCGCGAGAGGCTATATATATTTCAATTCCATGCAATATATGAATACATGTTAATGATAAAAAAGCAGTTTCTCAAGAATGTTTACATAGCCGAGCGCTCAGTTAGCCATCTCCAACCCACATGAACGGTCAGTCGGTTAGAGTCATTTTTGGAATTTATGCACACTTTGAGCTTTCTCAGTCAAAATATTGGATTAACAGGTTTTTCAATCATTCAGAATTCAACCAGTTCCCTTTATTCTGGTGATAAATAGGGAGTGTGGTGGCATGTTGGTTTAATACCTTTCACTACAGATACAATGGCTGTAGTTTGATCTTATTAACTCATGCCATTTGCAATGTGACACCTAATCTCAGCTGCTCAAGTTGGAGAATGGTGGTGCAGATCAGGCTTGGCAATTTCAGGAGAGCGATTTTTTAGCACTCCTTACTGCCCTCCTGAAAGAATTAAGGAGAGCGAAAAATTGCCCTCCTAAATATTTTGGTCTGGGATGATTGAGATTACATGTATTATGCTCACATTAAATTTTTGTTGTAAAGCAAAAATGTAATTTAACTTCGAAGTCACATAACATCACGTAATTTCATTTTGAAAGTGGTTTAGTGGTAAAAGGTAATGGCTGCAACCATACCCAAACACAGTTGCAATCATCTGAAGCAAAATGGATCACAGCAATATATTTTTTTCTGTCAGTTTCAAGTTCAACAACTGACATCACAGTTTGAGGGGTAATTATTCAAGGAATATTGACACTATAATATACTACCATTACTACTATCCTGTCACTTGAAGCACTTGCACCAGGATGTGACTGTAGATTCAAGCAGACCTGTTGTCCAAGAAAGTCATACGCCTACCACTACCACCTTCAACCCCCTTGGGGGGTTGAAGGTGGTAGTGGTAGGCGTGTGACTTTCTTGGACAACAGGTCTGGGTACACACACAGGTCTTGTCAAGTGTGTGTTCAGTTGTTGAGTGAGACATCTAGATGTCTAAGAGATTTCGCTTTACCTTAGTAAAGTTAATAAAATCACTGATGTAGTCTGTTGGTTTCAGTTTCAATGAGTTCGTTCAATTGGATACTTAAAATGCTGTGTAAAGCTAATTGCTCTCCTAAGCTGATTGAGGAGAGCGATTTTTTGCCCTCCTGCATTTTTCAGAATACCAGGCCTGGCAGATTGCAAAGGCACAGGCATAGATTTGAGGTATTCGTATTCATATTCATTCCTTTTTGAATACAGTTTTTAAGTTTTATATGTAGGGCTATTAAAAAAAATTCTTGTTTCTCAGGCATCTCTCTTGTCATAGAAAATCTGTCCCATCACCTGTTTTCTTCACCTGGAAATCTCTTCTATGACACTATTTTGCACTTGTAGGACAAATATATAACCAACTATACCTTGTGTGACAGAGCTCACAGAGCTCTGTCAAACAAGATATACAGTACGTGGAGAGTGGATTGTAACTAAATCACCCGCAGAGTGGAGTTACCACCCAAGCTATAACTTTCAAATGTTGTACATACTAACAAAAAACACAAGCAATGTTTTTCAGCCAATGGACCTCCGGTTCCATTGGCTGAAACTTTGCTTGTACTGGTTATGCTTTGCAACAAATTTGCAATTATTGCTTGGGTGGAATCTCCACTCTGCAGGTGATTTAGTGATAATACACTCTCCCTGTAGTGTAGTTGGTTAAATTTTCAAACTACATTATGGGAACTTTTACTGCAGAAAACATTGGTTTGCCACATAATGGTGTAAGTATTTAAATTTCTGATTCCAACTATTTTCAGAACTGTTCTGTGAAAAAAAAGCCTCCCTCCCTCATCATAAAATAGAGGAAAAATTGCATGAGAAACAAGAATATTTTTTTTTTTATACAGGCCAAGTTTAGTTTAATGGAATTTTACAAATACTTTTCAAATTCATTGGAAATTTGAGATTTTTATATGCCAACTGCCATTTGAATTGGTGAAATCCCAGCAAGGCGAATGTAGAAAAATGACTCCATTACCTGTATACTGTGAGTGTGAGATAAGTGTACTGAGCAAAAATTTATATGATGATTTTTTTTTAAACACCGCTTGCTGCTTGACCCAAGGTTCAAATTCATATATTAATAAAAATTTTGAAATTATAACAAATTTCATCTATCCACCTGTCCGTCCCCATTTCTTGTTATCAAATTTTAAAGAAAACTATTCCAAAATTTTTTTCCAAATTCAATATATAGCTTTTTGGAAATAATATTGTGAATTGGATTGCAAACCACCTGTGTCCCAAGTATTTCTTCATGAGTTATTGCCCTGGTTGGACTTTTCTTGTCCTCACCTTACCATTTCTGGTATACATTGTGAAAAGATCTTGCCCTCGTTCGATATTAACTCAATTCCATCAGCTTTTGTGGAAGTTATACCCCTTTTTGTTGGAAATACAGTATTTGTCTGATAACGACTTTTGTAAACACAATAACTTCAACAAATCGTCTCCTGAGTTCCAATGTGTTCTATGTGCCAGTAGGCACATAGAACACATTGAACTCAGGCATGAAATGTAATCAGATTTTCATGAAACATGCTACAGGCATATGTTATGAGAATATTTCATATTAGATACTCGTCCATCCAGTTTCATGATTTTTCTTCGAGTCATGCCCCTTTTTGTTGGAAATTTGGTGTTTGTCTGATAATTGCTTTGTGAATGTGATGACTTGAACAAATATGTCTGATGGGCTGAGTCGTATCACAATGCAGTGAAAGTCTCTTATAACAAAAGTGCAAATGTTATAGAAATATTCTGGTGGTCATCCTACAAATTATTTCAGTTGGTACAGTATATGTACCCCATTATTAAAGTTCATATTTCAAAGGTCCTTGAAACTCAGTGATTTTCATGCAATGTGATCCTTGAAACTCCTAGAATTGAACCCCAAAAGGCCCTTGAAAGTTCTTAAATTTGGTCTCTGAAATTATGAGGGTACCCTATCAGACACCCTGAAAAATGTAATCAGATTTTCATGAAACTTCCTATAGGCTTACATGGCGAGAAATTCTCACTCTAGTTTGGTTTCCATTCAATTTCTTCTCAATTGCTATATATTAAGTTCTGCAAAAAATGGAATGGTTTTCTTTGAAATGTGGTGATGAGGAATTGGTAATATGTTGATAAATTCCAATAAGTAATGTCATGAGATAGCAAAATCCTCCAACCTTCAAAGAAAGAAGTGAGTCAAAGTGAAAATTAAGTAACTTTTGCACAAATTTTGCTTTTAGGCAGACCCCAAATTTTCAACAAAAAGGGCGTAATTCCTACAAAAATTAATTGAATTGGGTGGATATGGAACTGGAACAAGATCTTCTCACAAAGTGTGCCTATTTCAAGTTTCATGAAAAATCTGCTTACATTTGTTCACGATATCACATTCAAGCCGGTAGCAGACAAACACCATATTTTTAACAAAAGGGTCATAACTCCTACAAAATCAATAAGATTGGGTAAATATCAATCTAGAGTGAGATGTTCTCACTATGTATGCCTATAGCAAGATTCCCGAAATTCTGATTATGTTTGTTTCAGTTATCACTTTCACAAAGTCATCAGACAAACATCAATTTCAAACAAAATTGCGTATAGCTCCTACAAAATTCAAGTTCAAACACATTGTGTAAAGTAAACACTTTGGCAATATTTAAGTAAATGGGTCTCTGGGTTCCACCCGATGGTTCATTGGCTAAACCCTTGCTTCTTGTTCTTTTGGTTTTTACAGGATGTGAATTATTATACACCCTATCTCCATAAGGGGTTCTGAGGGTATACAGTCAATGGTTCTGTCCATCTGTACTTCCGTATGAACATTCTGCATTATCACCCAAGCATTTGTTGGATTTTGATGTCCTTAGGTGGTTTGGTAAACGACCAGAATCAGAATGGTGGGAGGAGAAAGATATCTACATATTGCAGGCTTCATCCACACATACATACCTAAGTTACGGCCCATGTTACACTTACAAAACTTTCCATGCAAACATTTTGCATTGTAACACAAGGATCAGTTGTTGGACTTTCATATCCTTTGGCATGGTTTGAGGCCAGCCCAGGGGGTGGGGTGGGGGATAGCTGGGGCAGGGGAATGGATATCTGGGGGGGGGGGGGGAGGATATCCACATATTGCGGGCTTCATCCACACATACATACCCATGTTATGGCCCTTGTTACACTTACAAAACTTTCCATGCAAACATTTTTCATTGTAACTCAAGGATCAGTTGTTGGACTTTAATGTCCTTCGGCGTAGTGAGAGACCAGCATGTGTGTGTGTGGAGGGGGGGGGGGGGGGGGGTGGAATGGATATCCACATATTGTGGGTTTTGTCTGCATTACAGTTATGGCCTTTGTTACACTTAGAAAAGTTTCAGAAGGTATATGTTGCATTATATACAATTCAAAAAAAGTAGGGGATATCCAAACTGATGTTGATATTTTCAGAAAATGGTATTGGATACGTTTGATTGGACACATCAATATGCTACCAAGTTTAGTGTGAATCATGAATGTCACTGGCCCATGAAAACGTTGTTCAGGATTTTCGCATGAGTGCTGCGTTAATGTCTGTGGGGTATGTTTTGAAATTTTCATTTGTACTGGGCGGGCATTTTGGAGGTCTCATCGTTCTTTTCTTGGTATGAACTCGTTCATCAATAGTTTCTGGTTGAAACGTAACTTCTGAGTTATGCAGAGACTGACACGTGGCAAATGTTTATGTGCCATTGGCATGTTGAAAGCTGGCAACAGACAGACTGCAGTGGCTCAAATTCTCAACGTTACACAATCGGAGATTAGCAAGTTGTGGTCACGCTGCCATCAGACAAGCAATGTTGATGACAACGTTGGTCAGGTCGTACAAGGGTGACAACTGTAACCAGGATCATTTCATCCGAACCACAACATTAAGTAACTGCCATCAAAGTGCCTCAGAAAGCAGCTGCACCAATGACAGATGTGCTAGTCAGTGGTCAGACTACCCGAAATTGCCTACACAGCTGGAATTCGTACTCTCGACGACCTCGAATAATTCCATGTTTGACTGAACATCGCATCGCAGCACGGTGTAATTGGTGTGGAGCACGACAGCACTGGGACAATCGTCGGTGGAGCAATGTCATGTTTTCCGATGAATCGAGGTTCACTATCAACTTCCACGACAGGCGAAACAGTGTGGCAGTGGAACAAACAAATACCATGACGTAACCTTTAGGCAGCACGGTTGTTTGGGTGGTGGATCGGTTATGGTGTGGGGAGGCATAACCATGACAAGCAGAACAGCATTACATGTCATCCAAGAGCATGTCACAGGGCAGTACTACCGTGACATGTTAGCAGCTCATGTGGTGCAATGTGCGACATCACAGCCATCGATTTATTTTCCAAGATGACAGTGCAAGAGCACACAGGGCCCGTGTCGCTACAGAGTTCCTCCAGGAGCAGAACATTACTACACTTCCTTGGCCAGCACCAAGTCCAGACCTTTGATCAGTCAAGCACGTCTGGAATATGCTTGGCAGGCGCATACGACAATGCCAACAACCCCCTAAAGATGTCCAGAAACTCACCGCAGCACTGCACAAAGAGTGGAATAGCATCAGTCAAGCTGATATTGGATATTTGATGAGGAGTATGCCACATCAGATCCGTGCTTTTCTCATGAATCGAGGAGGATTTACAAGGTATTGAGGTCTTGGACAGAGTGTGGTAAATTCTCTGACTGACCGTCCATGTCTTCTACAGCTCAGTGCATGGAATGTGTGCTTGTCAGACACCCAACTATCGCTGAAATCATTCATCAGATGTCACAGTGCAGTGCCTCAACTGTCTTTTTGATGAAAATATAAATATAATTCTTCATATATCTCACTTTTATCAAATATGCCTACTTTTGTTTAATAGTATAACCCAATCAATGGTTGTCGGCTCTTGATATCCTTTGGTATGATAACAGACCAGCATGGGGCAAAGGATATCCACATATTGCAGGTTTCATATCAGAGTCATTGCCCTTGTTTCACTTATAAAAGTTTTGTTTTACATTATAACTCCAGCATTGGTTGTCAGATTTTGGTTTTTGTTGGTGTAATGAGAGATGCCTCATTGGAGAAAGGATATCCATTGTATTGCAGGCTTTTTCCCTGCGTACATAACCAGACTTATGGCCCTTATTTATACTTACAAAACATTTTGTACCAATGCTTCGCATTATAACGCAATCATTAGTGGGTGCATTGTTAAGGCCTTTGGTATGTTGAGAGACCAGCATGGTGCAAATGACATCCACTTATTCCAGGTTTCATCCATGCATACGCACCAGAGTTATGGCTGTTGTTACACTTAGAAAACATTTCCGTATGAATGTTTTACATTATAACTCCAACATTGTTTGTCGGATATTTTTATACTGTACCAATGACCCAGACTTAGCTGGTGCTAACTCCACAAAAACCAGGGCCAAACACAAATTTTGCCCCCCAATCCTCAAAATTTGCATCCAAAACAAAAAGAAATCATGTCCTAAAGGACCTCCATAGTACGACTCTACTGCGCATGCGCAGTGACGCAGTCGTCCCGAAATTGGCGCCAAATATCATTCTCTGTTTGGCCCTTCATCAGTCAACATCTCACTGATCTTTGTGCTTGTAAATCTCAGTTTAAAGGATTCCAGACACGTAATTCTTGGAGAAAATGTGATTCTAAGGAGGATAGAAGGAGGAGAGGAAAAAAGAAGTGGCAAAAAATAATCAGGGCTGTACTTAAAATTTTTTGTTGAAATTATGTTAAGTTGCCTATTTTCGAGGCAAACGCCTCTTGTTGTCATTCTTGCTAATTGTTGCACTGCTTATTCAGTGTTTCCTCTCCCCTAACCTTCTAAAGTCCCCCCTTGCAATTCTCCGATGCTTTTGGCATATTTTTGAGAAGTTTCATTTCTAAAAATTCCCTGGGAGAGTTGCTTGGTTACAGAATGTTTTCTGTTATTTTCCCCATAGTTACGTTTTCACCCATGGGTGTATAACGTTTGTGTTCTGCATCTTCCATCTGATGTTCTGCAGATTCTCCCCTGGGAGTCTCTGTTTTGCATCAGATAGAGTGTAATTGATGACTGATTCCGGGCCAGTTTTTTCAGTGCCTGGAGTCATGTTTTCTTCTGTGTTTACACTGTTTGTTTTCATTGGCAACAGCCTTTTTTGAGGGGGGCTGTTTGCCTTTGAGGTAGTTTATCTCATTATAAGATACATTTATATTATCCGAAAGTGTCTCATTAATTATTTTATATAATTTTAAAATTTTTGACCACACTTTGCCATCGGATCCATCGGGGCTCAACGTTACTTTTCAGCAACTTGGGCTTCTCTGAAAAAATATTTTTTCAAAATTATTTTGTTTTGCAATTGTTTTTTCATTTATTAATGGATCATGTTATTATGTATCTTTGTGTCAGGGGTTTTTGCGAGTAACTAGGACTTATTGTTGTTCTTTCACAATGAAGGGAATTTGTTCAAATTGTAATAGGAAGAAATCTTCCTCTGACTTTCATGATTATTGCATTAATTGTAGTCAGTGTTCTCGCATTAATCCCTGTCCTGTATGTGAACATTGGGATGAGAAACATTGGAAACGTGTGTCACGATATGTTGTTTCTGGAGAAAGAGCGATGCCGGCTCTTTCTCCACAAGGTCACTCTACTCTCTCAGTTTCTATTTCAGAGGAACCAGAACAGGGTGATGTTTCCATGTTATCTTCTTCAAGTGTGCGTCCGTCGTCACAAATAAATACAGAGCTAGCGGCAAAAGTGCTCATGGAGATTAGACAAATGTCGTCCGCTAGCTCGCCCGGTGTAGCGTCCATTCACCGAATGGTTCGGCAGCCGGGTTCGTCCGATGCGGTCCAAGAGGAAATTTTGGGTGATGCGAGCACTATAAAAATAATAGATGCACACCCAGTGACGGCGGATAGTGAACGAGAACGGAGGAAGCCTTTTAGTCCGGTTCCTAGCTCGTCCAGGTCCAGTCGGGCCGCGAGCGAGAGAGGCCCCTCTCTCGTACAACAACATCTGGGACCAGATGTTGTGGTACAAAATGTGTCTTTAGCGGAGCATACGTCCGTCGCTCGGGACGCTCCGTTGTATAAGCAGTCCGCAGAGACTGTTAAGGCTTCCTCTTCTCGTCGGCGCACACGACCGCACCTTGGCTGCGTGACCTCCGATATTTTGCCAGCTTCGCCGATGAAGGATTCTTCGGCGACCAGGTCACACCATCCGGCAGCCAGGGATTCGAGACCGATGGACTCCGGACGTTCGCATAGGAATAGTCTGCGGGAGCCATCTGATGCGGAGCTGCCCTCGGCGAAGCAGCGAAAGACCGCTCCTCCGCAGGTCTCGACGTCGGACATTCTAGTGCAGATAGCACAGCTTATCGCAGCATCCCAGCAGCCGACAGAAACGGTGTCGGATCGAGAATTATCCGACGGCGCTGGGTCGGTACGCTCCGCCGAAGCATCGGGGGCGGACGACCGGGAACATCGGGAGGTCCGACCGGATGGTGAAAGGGATACGGATGAATTGGAGCTATCCCTTTCGGAACAACACAAAGCTGCCGTGGACTTCATCCGGCACTTTCTTCCTCAAGTTGTTCCGTCGGGCCAGACTGCTGCGCTTCCGGACAGGAGAATTATAGCGTCATTGGACTCTGATTTTTTCGAGCGGTTCAGGGACATCGCTCCCGAGTTTCCGTCGCAGTCCAATAATGTTGCAAGAACATTTGAATTATTGAACGACGCTATTTTTAAACTTGCTTCCAGGACGGGGAAAGCAGGCTTCTTGTCCGCAAATACTCTCAACCTGCCTTTCATTAATGCAAGGAATAAATTCGACACGGCAGGTCAGGGTATACCGAGAGTTCCTCTGCGTATGGACGACGAGGCGGAAGACTTAGAGCTATCATTACCGTCGTCAGCTTCTATTCCAACCGCAGTGTTGGAAACAGCTATTGCGTCTAACAGAGCCAATTTAGATGCCTTATCTTACGCAGATCACCTTACTAAGGCGTTATCACTGCGTCTTCAAGGGGAAGAGTTTCAGGATATACAATCCTCCTTAAGACTTCTTTCAAGGGCAGTAGCTTATTCCACGTGTAACTCCGCCCTTTCAGTGGCAAATCTGGAGTTGGTTAGACGTGACGCAGCCCTGTCTACATCCACACTAGTGGATTCTAAGGTGAAGAACTCTCTTAGAGTCGCTTCGGTCTCAGGAGATCTTCTCTTTGACGGCAAGCTTTCCGCTATTTATGATAATATTAAAAAGAAAGCTAGTGATTCTCTGTTGTTTAGATCCGCTCCTAAAAGGTCGGATACAGCAGACACGAATAAGGCGGGCACTTCTGGGTCTTATCCGCCCAAGAGAGGTTCCTATAGAGGTTCCGGTGCGTCCTCTAGCTCTTATTCGAGAGACCGTCAGGATAGTGACTCTCGTTCGGGACGTCCTTCAGGCCGGGACAATCGGTCGGACGCCCCGAGGTCGACGAGGCGAGGTGCGGGTCGTGGAAGACGTGGTTTCTCCTACCGCAGGCCTCGCAGATCCAGGAGGTGATGGCTTAAACCTCTATCGCGTTCCGGTTGGCGGAAGGTTGTCGAGTTTTTCTCAAGAGTGGGCGTCGATTACGGACGACCCGTGGGTGAGAGGAGTGACTTCGGAAGGTCTAAAGATATCCTTCAAACGAAAGCCTCCATTAACTCGAAGTCCAAAGTGGACTCATCTTCCGTCAAACCCTCAGAAAAGAGACGCTCTGCTATCAGAGGTGCAGTCTCTTTTAATGAAGAACGCGGTAGAGGTCGTAGAAAACCAGGAATCGCTGGGATTCTACAGCCATCTGTTTCTGGTTCCGAAACCAGACGGCTCGTTCCGTCCAGTCATAGATTTGAGCTGGATAAACAAGCTGATCGTCGCTCCGAAGTTTTATATGGAGACGCTTCGATCGGTCAGAGCGAGTATTCGGGTGAACGATTATGCAACGAGCATAGATCTCAAAGATGCGTACTTTCACGTCATGGTACATCCGACATTCCGAAAGTATTTACGCTTCGCAGTCCTAGGAGTGGTGTATCAGTTCCGGGCCATGTGCTTCGGATTGAATCTAGCACCCTGGGCTTTCACTCGGGTAATGAACTCGGTAATGATTTACTTCCGAGCTCATTCGTCTGCGGTAACGTCGGCCTACCTGGACGACATTCTTCAGAGGTACGGCAACGAGTTAACGCTTCAGAACGATGTTCAGAATCTTCTTCTATTGCTCCGACGTCTCGGTTTCATAGTAAACGAGGAGAAGTCGGATCTGGTGCCGTCCAAGTCATTCACTCATCTGGGAATGAGCTTCGAGACGCACAACAATCTCGTTCGTCTGCCGTTAACCAGAGCGAAATTAGTCAGTTGTTACGCTCGCTATTGTCTGAATACAGACAAAGTCACGGTGAGAGAATTTATGAGACTGATAGGTCTGTGCGGAGCCGCCGCGGATCTCATTCCGATGGGACGGCTACGCACACGGCCTCTTCAAATTTTCCTGACTCAGAATTGGAGTGTGAAAATTCATTCGCTCGATGTAGACGTTCTCTTGTCAGATCAAGTGAAACAAGAGATTCAGACTTGGGCAAACATTCAGTGGTTAACTCAAGGAGTTCCGCTGCAGTTGCCGGATCCGAGTTTTACCATTATGACGGATGCCAGTCAAACAGGTTGGGGTGTATCATTAATCCCAACGGATTCGAGATGCCAGGGTCTTTGGGATCCACAATTCCTGTGCAAGCACATAAACATCAAGGAAATGATGTCAATTTGGCTTGCGTTACGTCACTGGATGGACATTATTCACGATGCTCATGTCCAAATCCTATCCGACAATACGACAGTAGTGGCGTATATACGGAATCAGGGAGGCACTCATTCAGTTCCGTTGTTCAATCTAACGGAAAGAATCCTTCTGTTTGCGTTGGAACATCACGTTCTTCTTTCGGTCCGTCACATACCGGGTCGTCTGAATGTGCTAGCAGACTCCCTTTCACGAAAGGGTCGCTTGTTGCCGTCGGAGTGGACTCTCAACAAACAAGTATTCAATCAGATTTGCTACCAATGGGAACGGCCAATGATAGACTTATTTGCGACACATCTCAACAATCAGTTGCAAACGTATGTGTCCCCGTGTCCGGATCCAAGAGCATTTGCAGTAGACGCTCTATCGATCCCTTGGGACGGAATGATAGGATATGCGTATCCTCCAGCGCCGTTAATTCAACAAGTATTGCTAAAGATAAAACAATCTCAATGCAAGATTCTGTTGGTAGCATCTCTGTCGCCACAGAGACCGTGGATAAATCTACTCAGGTGTCTGTTGTGGGACCTACCGCGGAAGCTCCCTCCACGAGAGGATCTTCTTTGGCAGGGGAAATCGCGCCAACTACATCACAACCCGCAAGGTCTCAACCTTCACGTTTTTCCGTTGTGCGGTCCTTCTTGCATGGCAAGCACTTTACAGGACGAGCAGTGGACGCGATTTCTAACTGTAGGAGGACCTCCTCTTCGCTAAACTATGCGGCTAAGTGGAAGGTTTTCCGTCGTTGGTGTAGGGATCATTCTGTTGATATATTTGATCCCTCTATACCAGACATTGCTAACTTTCTAGTATACTTGTTTGACGAAATCAAACTGCAACCTGTTACTATAAAGGGTTATAGATCTATGTTATCTGATACCTATGCACATCATGATAGTTTACAAATTGGATCTAATGTCTCTTTATCGAAATTGGTTAGAAACTTTTCGATAAATAGACCCAGAACTCTTAGATTAATTCCTAAGTGGAATTTAGCTTGGGTTCTCCTTAAATTGAAGGAAAAGCCATTTGAACCTCTTGGGACAGTAGATTTCAAATTCTTATCTTATAAGACAGCTTTTCTCTTAGCTTTCTCTTCTGCCAGAAGAGTCAGTGAGCTTCATGCACTATCGGTGGATGATTCTCATTATCGTAGTGTTGGGAACACTATCACCTTCACTACTAATGTCGGTTTTTTAGCTAAGAATCAGGCTCCTAATAAATATCCGGAACCTATTGTTATTAAGGCTCTTCCGTCTTCAGACGGGCGTAGGCCTTTACTCTGTCCTGTTAGAGCACTACGTATCTATAAACAGAGATCTCAGTTCATCAGAAAGGGACGGAAACGTTTCTTTCTGTCTTTGATGCCTAATAGAAAGGACATTTCAGTCCATTCTATTGCTAGATGGATTCAGTTAACTATCCGTACTGCGTATGAAGATTTATCTTCTTCTCAGCAGTCTGTGCTTAAGATTTCTGCTCATGAAGTAAGAGCTCTTTCTACTTCCTGGGCTTATGCTAATAGTATTGCTATTACAGATTTAATGAAGGCTGCTTATTGGTCTCAGCCATCCACATTTACTAATTTTTATCTCAGAAATATTGAGTCCATTTCTGGAGACCTGCATTGTTTAGGTCCGTTATCTGTTGCTCAGAATGTCGTCCACTAAACAGTTGCAACTATAGTTATGCAGGCTTTCTGTTCCGGCAGTGACTCCGTCCGACTGCCCTCTTCGCTCTGGGCTATTTGACCCAGGGCAAGGGGAAGGGGGGGGGGGGGGCGGGTGTTCCCTTAGGTCACCTGCTTTATAGTGAAAAGCAAGGGAATGCCTCCTCCAAGACAGTATTTCTGAGTCGCTTCCGGGATGGTTTTAAAGTGTAATATTAATGTTTAATTTCATTCATGTCTTATTTTTAAAGTGTAGCTCGGTGTGAAGCATTTGTATATGTCAAGTGTCAAACGGGCTTTAATATACAATACTCGGACACTTTTAAATGATTATAAAGAGTCTCAATTCTCTGGACTACTTTATTTATTGGCTTGCTTTAAAAATAATTAGTATAAGGGTTATACTGGATGTTAATAGAGAACATGAATGTGTTATTGTGCTCAATTATTAAGGGTAGTGTATCTTTCTAATTTAAATATTAAATAAGAAAGATACATGTAAAGCCTAATACTCCTTTTCTCCTTAAGGGGTTACCTCTTTATTTTATAATTGAGCTTATTGGATTTTCCTCTATGTCCTAGGCCCTCCAGCCTGTTTACTATTCAGCTAAGTCTGGGTCATTGGTACAGTATAAAAATGTTAAAAAATTTATAGTAATTTATATATTTTTTATACTTACCAATGACCCAGACGGGGATGGCCCTCCCTGAGTTGGGAACTCTTGCCTCCCCGCTGAGTACATAGCGCTGACCAGGCACTGCCAGTAAGAATGATATTTGGCGCCAATTTCGGGACGACTGCGTCACTGCGCATGCGCAGTAGAGTCGTACTATGGAGGTCCTTTAGGACATGATTTCTTTTTGTTTTGGATGCAAATTTTGGGGATTGGGGGGCAAAATTTGTGTTTGGCCCTGGTTTTTGTGGAGTTAGCACCAGCTAAGTCTGGGTCATTGGTAAGTATAAAAAATATATAAATTACTATAAATTTTTTAACTTTTACATCATTTGGTATTGTGATAGATCAATATGGTTGGAAAGGCTCTCTGCATATTGCGGGTTTTGTATTCCAGGTTTCGTCCATGCATACCACATTTATGCCCCTTGTTAATCTTGAGAAAACTGTATCTATGAACTTTGCATTGTTGTTTTGTGTCTATGGGAATAATATTTTTATACTGTACCAATGACCCAGACATAGCTGGTGCTAACTCTTAAAATATAGGGCCAAACACAAATTTTGCCCCCCAATCCCCAAAATTTGCATCTAAAACTAAAGAAAACATGTCCTGAAAGGCCCTCCACACTTCGCCCCTACTGCGCATGCGCAGTGTCAAGGACGTTCCGAAATTGGCGCCATTTATCATTCTAAGTTTGGCCCTTCATCAGTTAACATCTGACTGATCTTTGTGCTTTTAAATCTCAGTTTAAATGATGCCAGACACATAAATATTAGTGAAATGGTGATTCTAAGGAGGATAGAAAAGGAGGAGAGGAAAAGAATGTGTGACAGAATATTATCAGGGCTGTAACTTAAAATTTTTTAATGAAATTATGTTAAGTTACCTATTTTCAAGGCAGCAGCCATTTTGTTGTCATTCTGATTATTTAGTTACACTGTTTTTTCAAGTGTTTTTCCTCTCTCCCTGTCCTTTAAGTTCCCCCTTGCTATTCTCCCATGCTTTTGGCATAGTTTCTGTAATTATTATTACTAAAATTTCTTGGGAGTTTTAGCTGAATAACAGAATGAATTCTGTTCTTTCCCCATGTTTACGTCTTCACCTACGGGTGGTTAGGCGTTGTGTTCTGCATCTACCATCTGATGTTCTGCAGTTTCTTCCCTGGAAGTCTCTGTTTTGCATCAGATGGTGTATTTTTGGTAACTGATTTCGGGCCTGGGTGCCTGGAGTCTTATTTTAGTGTTTTTACACTCATTGTTTACATTTACAACAGCCCTCTGTGTGAGGGGGGGATTTCTAAATAATATTATCTTTATGTTATTTTAATCATAACTAGATACATTATTATTGTTCGTAAGTGTTGAATAAATTGTTTAAAATATTTTAAAAATTTTTGTCCACACTTAGGCTTGGGATCCATTAGGGCTCAACGTTACTTTTCAGAAACTTGGGCTGTTCTGAAAAAATATTTTTTCAAAATATTTTGATTTCAATTATTTTTTCTATATTAATGGATCATATTATTATTATGTATTTTGATTGCCAGGGGTTAGTGCGAGTTCCAGGACTTGTTTTCTTTTCACATTGAAAGGATATTGATCAATTGTTTTAAGAGGAAGTCTTCCTCTGACCTTATTATCATTCTATATGTGGTCAGTGTACTCGCATTAACTCCTGTTCTGTATCGTATGATTTCGATGACAATATGGGAAGCGTATGTCACGGTATGTTGTTGGGGATTTGGACACTCCGGTCCTTTCCCCGCAGGGTCACTCTACTTTATCAATTTCTATTTCAGACGATCAAGATTAGGGTGATGTATCTGTGATGTCTTCCAACAGTGTGCCTCCGTCGTCACAATTAATGAAGGGCTAGCGGAAAAGTGCTCATGTAATACGCCAATTGCCTAAGAGGACCCTAGTAGGTTCGACGGCCTTTGACGTCCGCTAGCTCGCCCGGTGTAGCGTCCATTCACCGAATGGTTCGGCAGCCGGGTTTGTCCGTTGCGGTCTAGAAGGAATTTTGGGGTGATGCGAGCACTATAAAATTAACTTAATGCACACCCAGTGACGGCGGATCGGAGGGAGAACGGAGGAAGCCTTTTAGTCCGGTTCATAGCTCGTTCCGGTCCATCCGGACGGCAAGCGAGAGAGGCCCCTCTCTCGTTCAACAACATCTGGCCCCAGATGTTGTGGTACAAATGTGTCGTTAGCGGAGCATACGTCCGTCGCTCGGGACGCTCCGTTGTATAGGCAGTCCGCTGAGACTGCTAAGGCTTCCTCTTCTCGTCAGCGCACACGACCGCACCTTGGCTGCGTGACCGCCGATATATTACCAGCTTCGCCGATCAAGGATTCTTCGGCGACCAGGTCACACCATCCGGCAGCCAGGGATTCGAGACCGATGGACTCCGGACGTTCGCATAGGAAAAGTATGCGGGAGCCATCTGATGCGGAGCTGCCCTCGGCGAAGCAGCGATAGTCTGCGCCTCCGCAGGTCTCGACGCCGGACATTCTTGTGCACATAGCACAGCTTATCGCAGCATCCCAGCAGCCGACAGAAACGGTGTCGGATCGAGAATTATCCGACAGCGCTGGGTCGGTAGCCGGGGACTCGAGGCCTGCAGACTCCGGACGTTCGCATAGGAAGTGTGCGGGAGTCAACGTACACGGAGCTTCCAGCGGCAATGCATCGTAAGTCCGCTACTGCACAGGCCTCTGGAACGGACGTGCTTTCCTTAATAGCACAGTTTATCGCAGCATCCCAGCATCAACTGAATCTGTCGCATATATTTTATCCGACGATGCTGGGTCGGGACGCTCCGCGGAAGCGGGTACGGACGTCCGAAAATTTTCATCCGGTCCGACGGGATACCGAAAGGGATTCGGTGGATTTCAAGCTTTCCCTTTCGGAACAACATATGCTGCGATGCCGGATAAGAAACTGATAGCGTCGGTGGACTTAGAAATTTTTGGTTCGGTTCAGGGACATCGTCCCTCAGTTCCGACATAGTCCAATAATGTCACACAAACTATCGAATTATTGAACGACGCTATATATATTATTATTTTATGCTTGCTATCCAAGCATTTCTGGTTTCTTGTTCGAAGAGTTATGGAGATGTCTTTCAAAAGTGTGCCTCTGTCGTCATAGTTAATGAAGAGTTAGCGGCAATAAGTGCTCATGGAATATGTCTATCGCTTATGGAGTGACATTCGCTAGCTCACCCGGTGTAGCGTACAATCATCGAATGGTTCGGCTGCCGGGTTCGTCCGTTGCGGTCTAGGAAGGAGATTTGGGTGATGCGAGCACTTTAATTACTTTAGTACTCACCCAGTGACGGCAGATTGAGGACAGATCGGAGGAAGCCAACAACATAGGGGACCGCATGTTGTGGTTCAGATATTTTACATTCGGAGCATATGTCCGTTGCTCGGGACGCTCCGTTATATTGACAGTCCGAGAGACTGTCTCTAATGCTTCCTCATCCTCACAGCAGGGCACACGACCGCACATTGGCTACGTGACCTCGAGTATCCGATCAGTTTCGGCATTCAGTGATTCCACAGCGAATAGGTTGCGCCATCCGGTAGCCAAGGGACACGAGGCCTATACACTCCGTTCGCTCGCATATTGGAAGTATGCACGGGGGTAACGATCTCGGAGCTTCCTGCGGCAATGCATCGTAAGACCGCTGCTCCTCAGGCCTCAGTGACGGACGTGCTATCCGAGTTAGCACAGTTGTTTCGCAGCATCCCAGCAATTGACGGTTTCTCGGTCGAATCAGGAATTATCCGACGGCGCTGGGTCGGTGCGGTCCGCGGTTGCATCAAGCTACGGACGACCGAACGCTTTATAGGGTCCGACAGGATGGCGAAAGGGATTCGAAAGATTTCGAGTTTTCCCTTTAGTAGTATCGGAAGATGCCTTTCATATCTTCTGGCATTTCTTCCAATGATTTTTTTTCGGACTTCATTGCTGCGATCTTGGATAAGAGACTTATAGCGTCATTGGACTCGGATTTTTCGATCGGTACAGGGACTTTGTCCCTGACTTACCGACGCAGTCCAATATTGTCATTACAACATGTGTTTTATTTTTCGACGCTATATATTTATATATATATACAAGCCTGCTACTAAGCATGACAGTTTAGTTTCTTGTCCGCGTGGCTCATTTCTGCCATTTTATCTTTTTTACATATAGTTTATTTTGGCAGAGCAGGGCATACCGAGAGTTCATATGCGTCTAGACGGTGATTAAAGACTGCATATATTCTTTTTCGCCGTTTATGTCTTTTCCAATTTCAATGTTGGGAACGACATTATGTATAGTAGACTTAACTTAGACGCTTTATTATACGTAATCCGCCTTACTGAGGCGTTATCATTACGTCTTCAAGAAAAGATTTACGGGATATTATTCTCAATGTAATTTCTTTTGAGGGCAGTAGTTTGTTCACGTATAAGTCCGCCCTTCAGTGGCTGATTGGAGTTGGTTAGACGTGATGCAGCCCTAGCTACATCCACGCGTGGATAGTAGGTTAAGAACTCTCTCAGAGTCGCTTCGTTCTCGGAGGAGCTTCTCTTCGACGGCAACTTTCCGGCAATCCATGAATTGCTTGATTTATACATTCTCTTGTCTATCTAGTGTTACAAGAGATTCAGACTGGGGCAAACATTCGGTGGTTGACTCAGAGAGTGCCGCCGCAGTTGCCGGACCCGAGTGTGGCTGTTATGACGGTTGCCAGTCAAACAGATTGGGATATATACTGATCCCTACGGATTCAAAGTGCCAGGGTCTTTGGGTTCCGCAGTCTTTTAGCTATCAGTTTAACTTCCGCGGAATAATGTTTTTTAGGCTTGCTTTATGTCATTGCATGAACATTATTCAGAAACGCATGCCCAAATTCCTGTCCTTTAATTCGACAGTAGTGGCGTATCTCCGGAACCAGGGAGGCACTCTTTCGTTTCCGTTATTCAATTTAATGGAAAGAATCCGTCTGTTGGTTATAGTACACCAAGTTCAGTTTTGGTCCGTCATATTCTGGGTCGTCTGATTGTTTTATCGCACTCCCGTTCTCTTACGGGTCGCTTGTTGCTGTCAGAATGGACTCTCAACAAACAAGTATTTAATCAGATTTGCTATCTATGGGAGCGCCCAATGATGTTTTATTTATGACACAGCTTGCTAATCAATTGCAGACGTATGTGTTGGCTTGTCCAGATCTCTGAGCTAATACTGTTAACGCTCTATTGATCTATAGGACGCAATGATAGGATACGCGTATCCTCCGGCGCTGTTGTTTTAGCAGGTATTGCTAAGATAAACAACCACAATACATTTCTGTTGATAGCATCTCTATCTTCACAGAGATCATGAGTAATTTACTCTTTTGTCTACTGTGGATCTTAACGTGAAATCTTCCTCTATGTGAGGATCTTTTTTCACTGGGTAAATCGTGTCATCTTTATCACAACCAGCAAGGTCGCAACCTTCATGTATTCCGTTGTGTGGTCCGTATTGCATTGTAAGCACTGTACTGGACGAGCTTTGGACACGATTTCTTACTATAGGAGATCCTCTTCTTCGCTATTCTATGCGACTAAAGTGGAGGCTCTTCCGTCGTGGTGTAGGGATCATTATGTTCATATGGTTGATCCCTCCATTCTACTCATTGCTATTTTTTAGTATACTTGTTTCACAAGATCTACTGCAGCCTGTGTTATTTAGGTTATAGGTTTATGTTACCTCATACCTATGCACTCTACTATAGTTTACAATTGAGTCTTTTGTCTCTTTATCTAAGTCAGTTAGTAACTTTTTGATAAATAGACTTAGAATCTTTAGATTAAATTCCTATACGGATTTTAACTTCGGTTCTTATTTAGCTAAGTAATCATTTGAGCCTCTGGAAACAGTAGTTTTCAAATTCTGACCTTTTAGACAGTAATTCTGTTGGTTTCTCTTTTACTGTAGAGTCAGTGAGTTTCATGCACTATCGATGGATGATTTTCACTTTCATAGTTTCGGAATCAATACTTCCGTTACTATTTAGGTTCGATTGTTGCATAAGAGTTAGGCTCCTATTATCCGGAACCTATTATTTTAAGGTCCTTCCATCTTCGTATGGGCATAGGCCTTTACTCTTTCCGGGTACAGTTTATGTATTTATAAACAGATATCTGTTTATTACAAGGGCGTAAGCTTCTTCTGTCTTTGATGTCTAGTAGAAGGACGTTACGCTCCATTTTATTGTTAATGGATTCTATTAACTAGCGTACTGCTTATGGTATATCATTAGCTTAGCAGTTGTGCTTAAGATTTCGGCTCATGAAGTAAGAGTTCTTCTACTTCTTGGGCTTACATTAATAGTGTTGCTATTATAGATTTTTGAAGGCTGCTCATTGCGCTCAGCCATCCATTCATGAATTTTATCTCAGAAATATCGAGTCCATTTCTGGAGGCCTCTATTGTTAGGTCTATTATCTACTGCTCAGAATGTCATTCACTTAACAGTTGCTACTATAGCTAGGTAGGCTGTCTGTTTCGGCAGTGTCTCCGTTCGGCTGCCCTCTTCGCTCTGGGCTATTTGACCCAGGGCAAGAAAAAGGGGGGGGGGGGGGGGGGGGGAGGGTGTTCCCTTGGGTCACCTGTTTTTACTATGAAAACAAGGGGATACCTCCTCCGGAGTTAGTAATTCTGAGCTGTTATTGGGATGGTTGTTTAGTGAGAAGTTTAAGTTTATAAAATTCATTCAAGTCTTAGTTTTTAAAGTATAGCTTTTGAATATTGCATATGTCAACGGACATGATTATGCAATTCTCACACACTTTTAGAAGTATAAGAGTCTCTATTCTCTAGACTTACTTTATTATTGGCTTACTTTAAAAATTATTAGTATAAGGATTATTGGATATTAATAGAGTACATGGATGTATGAAGCTCAATTTTTGGAAGGTGTTGTATCTTTCTAATTTATCATAAATAAGAAAGATACATGTAAGGCCTATTACTTCTTTTCCCTACAGGGGATGACTCTATTTTATTTTATTGAGCGTATTCCATTTTGCTCTATGTCCTTGGCCCTCCAGCCTTTTTACTATTCAGCTATGTCTGGGTCATTGGTACAGTATAAAAATGTTAAAAAATTTATAGTAATTTATATATTTTTTATACTTACCAATGACCCAGACGGGGATGGCCCTCCCAGGAGTTGGGAACTCTTGCCTCCCCGCTGAGTACATAGCACTTACCAGGCACTGGTTATTAGAATGATAAATGGCGCCAATTTCGGAACGTCCTTGACACTGCGCATGCGCAGTAGGGGCGAAGTGTGGAGGGCCTTTCAGGACATGTTTTCTTTAGTTTTAGATGCAAATTTTGGGGATTGGGGGGCAAAATTTGTGTTTGGCCCTATATTTTAAGAGTTAGCACCAGCTATGTCTGGGTCATTGGTAAGTATAAAAAATATATAAATTACTATAAATTTTTTAACTTTTGTTGAATGGCAGCAGAAAATTGAATAATTTTTTTATAGTTCATGTTCATTGGGTTTTGCAGGGTATGTTTGTTTATTTAAAATGACAGACATTTATTCCATGTTTAGAAATGCCAACACTCCAGTGTGGAGAATATGTTATTGGTATTGTAGGAGAAGACATATGCAGCACTTTGTGTTGCTCTATTGTCTTGATATTTGAGTGGAAACTCCACCATGTTGGTGTTTTTGTGTTAATCCTCTCTCCACAGACTGATGAACAGTGTATCGAGTATACATTATCTTTCTTAAATTATTAGTTGAATACGTAATTATTGATCAGTATGTTTCTTTCTAGGTTTTGAAAGGAAAAACTTTAACTTACAAAGGCAGCAAATTTCACAGAGTGATAAAAGATTTTATGATACAAGGTGGTGACTTTACAAGAGGTGATGGAACTGGAGGTAAGATATCTTTAATGTGAATAATTAATGTAATGAAAAGGATGATGGTTTCACCTGTAACTGATCAGCCATGAAAAATACCCGGATGGATATCAACCATGAGCTCTGCCAAAGGAAATACAATAAATGAATCAGAATCAATTCTCGCAAACAATTCTGGCAAGGAAAATAATGAGAAGCAACTTCAATGCTCACCTCTCTTCCATTTGATTCTTGTCTTAAATTCTGTCAGTGTCTCTTAACCCTTTACCCGACGAATCGGCCGCATCCGCCCACGTAATATGCATATTCAGCAGTTGAAAAAATATTATTTTAAAAAAAATATCAACAAAACCATATCATGTGACCCCTCATTGGAAAGAGCCCGTCAAGTTCATTCCAGTGAGGGGCCACATGATATGGTTTTGTTGAAATGTTTTGAAAAATTTGAAAAAATGATATTTAAAATAATAAATTTTGATATCATCTGCGTTGGGTAAAGGGTTAAAGGAATAGCCTGGAAAATATTACTTATTATTTTGCTCTCTCATTATTACATCCACTTTCAGAACATGTTTTCAACATCGACATGCAAGACACGGAACTCACAGAAATTAGAACTAGGCCCCATCAGGGTTAAACTTTTTACTGTGAAATATATTCTAGTTGTAGTCACAAAGGTATAACAGTACTCTCAAATTCTACATTATTTAAGAGCTGAAAATTGATGCTTGCTGCTTGAGTTCACAGGAAGCAAAGTCGATTCTTACAAATTGAGACAATTTTTAAGGCTTGACTCTACTTGACAATGTCAAGTATGAGCTATTGGGATGGGTTGCTATCTGTTGTACAAACCCTTGGCTGTCCACAATTTCTTTAGCACCCCTTACGGTCTGCATCTCTCACCCAGTCAGTTTCAAATTTCATATGTGGCTTTGGGGTAATGTCTAGATGGGAGCAAGCAAATTTTTTCCATCCTTACCAAATACAATTGCTTTATCCTCCCAATTCTCTCCTGGTTGAAAAAGCAGGCAGATTTAGTAGAATCCAAAGAAAAATCTTAAGGAGATTATAAAAATGACTAAAATAAAAAACTTTACCGGGTTTAGCAGGTGCCGATTTGTGTATGGTACATGAAACCTGGTATCCCTAATCCAGAATAGTAGAGCATCCCATTGTCCAATTCCCGCCAAAACCCCTGGAAGTCAATTTCCTCTTTCCCAACACAACAAGAAGTCTTGTGTTGGATCATCTCTGCTGTTTTTTGGAAATAGCTGGTAGATTTGGAAGATATTTGAGAGGAAATGGATTTTTCTGTGCTTTTAGGACGTTATCTACGCATCCTCAGATGGATTTAAGAACATTTCTTATTCTATTTTCGTTGACGAAACGAAATTTTGTCCCCTTTTTTTGTGCAGCATATGTAGACTTATAATGTGCTTTTGAGGCTAAATATTGGTTTTTATGCACAGATATTGTTATACCCCCATAACGAGTTGTGGGTGGGGGGGGGGGGGATGGTGGGTGGGGGCGGGAGGAGGTATACTGTAATCACTTTGTCCATCCGTACATCTGTCGTACCGTCTGTCCGTAGACATAATTTTGTCTGGAGCTCTCCTCAGATTTTATGGACCAATCTGTTTGAAACTTGGTATGAATGTTCACCACCATAAGAACCTGTGCATCTGCGATTATAGTTCTGGTAAGATTATTTTTACCAGAATTATGCCCCTTTTCGACTTAAAAAAAAAGCAGGCCTAAAATTGTGTCCGGAGATTTTCTCAGCCGTTAATGGGTTAATACCTTTGAAACTTGGTATGGTTGTTTACTACTTTGGGAACCTGTGCACCTGCGATTATAGTTTTGATTTTTGCCAGAGTTATGTCACTTTTCATCTTAAAATGTCTGAATTTTGTCTGGAGATTTTCTCAGATGTTTATGGGTCGATTCCTTTGAAACTTGGTATGGATGTTCACTGCCATTGGGATCCTATGCACCTGCAATTATAGTTTTGATCAGACTTTTTTGCCAGAGTTATGCCCCTTTTTATCTTAGAATGCCTGAATTGCCTATAATTTTGTCCGGAGATTTTCTCAGATGTTTATGGGTCGATTTCATTGAAACTTGGAATTGATGATCACTACCATGGGAACCTGCGATTATAGTTTTAATTGGACCTTTTTCCCCAGAGTTATGCCCCTTTTCATCTTGGAATATAGCAGCAGGCAGCAGGGAGTATCGACAGGCCCATCTGGGACAGTCACTGCTCTAGTTGTTTTCTGCTTTCCTGAAATTTATTCCACTTCTTGTTAGTCCCCTACGGGAACCGTAAGGGGACTATAGGATTGCACTCCGTCCGCCCATCTGTCTGTCCGTCTGTCTGTCTGTCTGTTTTTTATGTTACCACCTCTCCCTCCAACATGCTTTAAGCTACACCTTTCATATTTGGTACATGGATAAATGGTTCTGAGGGGATGATGCACGCTCAAAATTTTTTTTTCAAAATCCAAGATGGCGGAATGGCGGCCATTTTTGTTGTGTTTTTTAAGCTTTTTTTTTTCTCTATTTTCATGTTACCACCCCTCCCACCAACATGGTTCAAGCTACACTTTGCATATTTGGCACATGGATAGAGGGTTGGGAGGGGATGATGCACGTTCAATATTTTTTTTTCAAAATCCAAGATGGCGGCATGGCGGCCATTTTTGTTGTGTTTTTTAAGCTTTTTTCTCTATTTTATGTTACCACCCCTCACTCCAACATGGTTCAAGCTACACTTTTTATATCTGGCACATGGATAGAGGGTTGTAATGGGATGTTGCACGTTCAATATTTTTTTTCCAAAATTTGTCCGTCCGTCCATCCATCTGTCCGTCCTTCTGTCTGTCTGTTTTTTATGTTACCACCTCTCCCTCCAACATGCTTTAAGCTACACCTTTCATATTTTGTACATGGATAAATGGTTCTGAGGGGATGATGCACGCTCAAAATTTTTGTTTCAAAATCCAAGATGGCGGAATGGCGGCCATTTTTGTTGTGTTTTTTAAGCTTTTTTTTCCTCTATTTTCATGTTACCACCCCTCCCACCAACATGGTTCAAGCTACACTTTGCATATTTGGCACATGGATAGAGGGTTGGGAGGGGATGATGCACGTTCAATATTTTTTTTTCAAAATCCAAGATGGCGGCATGGCGGCCATTTTTGTGGTGTTTTTTAAGCTTTTTTCTCTATTTTATGTTACCACACCTCACTCCAACATGGTTCAAGCTACACTTTTTATATCTGGCACATGGATAGAGGATTGTAATGGGATGCTGCACGTTCAATATTTTTTTTCCAAAATTCAAAATGGCGCCATGGCAACCATTTCTGTTGTGTTTTTTAAGCCTTTTTCTCTATTTTATGTTACCACTGCTCCCTCCAACATGGTTCAAGCTGCACTTTTCATATATTGTACATGGATAAAGGGGTTGTGAGGGGATTATGCACGCTCAATTTTTTTTTCAAAATCTAACATCTGTCTGTCTGTCTGTCTGTCTGTCTGTCTGTCTGTCTGTCTGTCTGTCTGTTTTTATGTTACCACCTCTCCCTCTAATATGCTTCAAGCTACACCTTTCATATTTGGTACATGGATAAATGGTTCTGAGGGGATGATGCACAGTCAATATTTATTTTTCAAAATCCAAGATGGCAGAATGGCGGCCATTTTTGTTGTGTTTTTTTAAGCTTTTTTCTCTATTTTATGTTACCACCCCTCCCTCCAATATGGTCCAAGCTACGCCTTTCATATATGGTACATGGATAAAGGGTTGTGAGGGGATTATGCACGTTCAATATTTTTTTTTAAAAATCCAAGATGCTTATATACTCTAGTGTCTTCTGTGACAAAAACACCTTTTGTCACAAAAGGGCCGTAGGGGACTAATACCACCTCGGTGGTCAAACACTTGTTTTTATCTTGATGTATTTTTAGCTGCGACTAGCTGCTCTATAAGTGGCAATGTCGGTCTGTCTGTCGGTCGGTCGGTCGATCGGTCGGTCGGTCGGTCTGTCGGTCTGTTTGTGACCAACGAGTTTCAAAACTCAATAACTTTTTAAATACTTGATGGAATGACTGTATATTTGGCATGTAAGTGTTTCTCATTGATGTCTAGCCACTGTTCAATGCATGTGTTGTTCCAAATATTTTTCTTGGAGTTATGGCCCTTGATGGACTTAGAATTTTGTGAGATTGCACCACCCGTCGCAGCTACGGCGTTGATGTCGCGATTTTTTTCATAACGTGTCTAATGTTTTGGCCTGTTTGTTTTTGCTCAGTGTTGTCATGCGTTTACCTATAACACTGGGCACTTTCTGCAGGCTATGACATTTGTATTATACATATTTTCTCCTTTTATTTAGTAGGAAAATCTTTGTTTGGACGAAATTTCAAAGCGTTTCAGGTAGGTCAGGTTTTCTTAGCTTTCACAAACATCAGTTATCAACAAGCTGGAACACGAGGACTTCAGTGGCGTCTGTTGGTATCAAGGCTACCAGCATCACTGTAGCTGGGTCCTTATCTGGCACTGCGGTGTCAGGGACAGTCCTTATCTGGCACTGCAGTGTCAGGAACACCAGCTACTATTTTAAGTCCTATGTTTTGGGTCTTGAGTCACAGGACTCAAGTGTGAGCATTGTGTTGTATAAGGGTGCAACAATTAAGGGGATGATGGCTACAACAATGCCACTCACTCTAGCCGTTCATCCCCTACTAGCTCACACACTGAGATTCAGTCATAAATAGTGAAAGCTTTGCAGGTAGGTCAGCTTTTTGTAGCTTTCAAGAACCTCAGTTATCTTCATGCTCGAACAATAGGACTTCAGTGGCATCCAAGGGCGTCACTGTAGCTGAGTCCTTAACTGGCACCGTGGTGTCATGTACAGTCCTTATCTGGCACTGTGGTGTCATGTACAGTCCTTATCTGGCACTGTGGTGTCGGGGACATGCAGCTGCTATTATAGGTCCTATGTGTTGGAGCTGAGTCTCAGGACACAAGTGTGAGCATTGTGTCGGATAAGGGTGCAACAGATAAGGAGATGACAGCTACAAACAATGCTCTCTTTCTAGTCGTTCATCCTCTTCTAGCTCACACACTGAGGTTCTGTCACAAATAGTGAAAGCATTACAGGTAGGTCAGGTTTTCTGAGCTTTCACGAACCTCAGTTATCTTCAAACTCACTCTCTAGATTTGATACATCATTAATGCTCTTCTCTATCAACCTGTCGAGTCTGCAGTCAGTACTGATTAGCAGTCAGGTAGCTCCCTCCCTTTATCCTGACTCTTTCTGGGGTACTAATGCTGCTGATAAAATGGCTAGTCATCTACTGACCCATGTTTCATTTTCCATTTACGGATCTGATAGCTTCGACAGTATTTCTCATAGGTCTGCTTCATAGCCTACTTTGAGACGCCAGTATTAGCTGACACACTGAAACTCTTGTTATGGATGTAACTGCTTATGGTGTTCACTAATCCTGCTCAGACGGTGTAGCCGATAATTCTTCACTCTATTGTTTGAATACTTTCACTGTGTGAGTGTTACGCTACTTCACGATGGGTCCCTTTGGCTATCGCCCACTTCACTCATGGGTAAAGCCTATACTAACTCGCGTGTGTCATAGTGTGCTAGATCCGGACACTTCCGTTATTCATTTTCACCTATTCTGATTCTGACAGTGAATCCGATACTAGCTCACACACTTCAGGCTCTTTTATAATACTTTGTGAACCAGTAGTCAGGCAAGTCTTGTTGCAGGTTTCCTAGAGCTTCGGTACTCTGCAATCCAGTTTTTTAGGGGTATTTGCCTTCTGATTGACACATCTCTGGAGGTATCAATACCTAAGTTTTGCAGAGCATTCTCGTCAGAAGTATTGGCTTATATTTACTGATCTAATTAGTGCATCGCATATCATGCATCAACATGTGCTTCCGTTTATGATGAGTATGTTGTTAGCAACACTGACGTTCCATATTTTCTGTATGTACATCCTTCTAAGTATACGCTTCTTTCGTGGACTCTTGTCACCTCTACTTTACTATTCTTGGGCCATTGTGTCCGGTGATCGAGATAAGTTGCTTGTTATTCCACATTGCATGCTTCCGATTACAATGAGTTTTTTACCAGCTTCTCAGTTGATTCTTCTCAACTTATGTTGTGCAGTTTGTTGGTTAATAAAGTTATGTTTCTTCAGCCTATATGGCCTATATGGATAGTTCTGTGCTTTGTTTTCTTCTGTTTCTTTTACAGATCGTGTCTTTCTGCATCTCTTAGTTCCAATTAGCTCAGGTCTCCGATTGTGGAGCCTGTTGTGCTCGACCCAACTTTGCAATACTAGCACTTGTCTAATGCATTCTCTTCTTGGGTTCTTCTGCTTCCCAGAGAGTTCTGCTGAACGCTTTCTTGAGTTGGCTCCTAAACGGTCTAGTTTCCTATGCGTTTGATTATGTATCCATTTCTTATGCGGATACGGTTACGTCACTTCTGTGGATGATGCTGAAGATGTCGTATTTTTCAATGAATTACATGAGGTTGAGAGTATATGTTCCTCTTATTCCATGGGAGGGTCTATTTTATCTATACCTAAATCCATTTTGTTCTGGTTTCTGTCCATTATACTTTCATGGCCTTTCTAGATAACTTATTCTGTCTTTATGACAGCTCTGGCAGCTTAGTAGCTTGGTTTGAGGAACTGGATGATACTGCAGCTCTGTTAGGCTGCTCTCTAGGTGCAGTCTCTATGCCATTAGCTCTTCTGCTTTCTATGTTCTGAGGTGCTCGGTACCTTCTGTAGGCTGCTTCTATTCCCTCACATTCTTCTTTAGATTGATAGATTTCAATAGTTCTTTGGGAATACTATGGTTCTCCCATTTTTGAAGGTTCAGTTAGTTCAGTTAGTTTCATGACATGTTGTACATTCTCAATGTTTTTCCAATAGGGATAGAGGATTCTGCTCTTGCTGTTCTCTCTATATTCCCCTTATACTAGTAAGTACATGCTACATGCAAGGCACAAGAAAGATGGAAAACATGTCGAGGAGGGTCGTCGATACGAATATAAGTATAGTCCTATTTAGATTGAACTTAGTTTTCACTGGAGAAATGGGGCAAAGCAAACAGTAGATTCTGAATGCACAAGTCTAGGAAATCTGCATGCCCAGAGGATATATATAGGTAAGGGAATATATCCGACACTGTTGCAGCAAAGAGCTATAAGCAGGAGAAATTACCTGAGTGAAATTTGTTTTGCTTTTTTGAAAAAAAAAAATTACAAGAGCAGTGTAACAGGCTTTTTGCTTCTGCCATTATCTAGGTATTTTTTTTAGCCATCTCTTCTGGGCAGAGTGTATCTTACACCTAATCTTCCTCTGGCTTCCTATGGGCAGCTATTTTAGTTTTGGGACATATGCCATTATTCCATTTTTACAGATTTGATATATTCTTTATTGATCCAGGTGGGGGTGCGGTGGATCAGTAGGTAGAGGTGCAGGCTGCAAGCCGAGAGGTCCTCGGTTCAAGTCCCACCTGCGGCAACCACGTTGTGTCCTCGGGCAAGACACTTCACCCCCATTGCCCACATGGGGGCATGGTGACGTGTACTGAGGCATACTGCACGTCAGTGGTGCACCTGTCTTCAACCAATGCTAACACTGCTTGTGTGGAGTTAGTATGTTGGGGAGCTGACAGTTGCTCGCCATTTCTCGGTGGTTCTCTCCGAGTACTCTGGCTTCCTCCACCTGTAAAACTGTCGATGTTATGATTAGCCATTGTGCAGAAATATGTCACCTTAAAACAACAATAAATAAATAAATAAATGAATATTGAATCAGGTTTTTTGTTGGTGTGTCTGGTCCTCCATACTCCGTTTTTATCTTCTATTTCTGGCCTGCATTGGAAGATTAACTGATCGAATTTTGTTGGTTCGAGTTCGTTGCCTACTGTCTTTGGATTTAGTCTGGCTTCCTTTTAGGCTGTGCTGTACGCTTTTCAGGTAACAATGAACTTATTCTTACACTTACTTGCCTTTCAGACAAATCTTACTTACATTCGAGAGTTTTCATAATGAATTGTGGCTGCCATTCTTCCAGTTTCTCACACCTGCAGAATCTCTCATTACAGCTGACATCTTACTTCTTTTGTGACCGACGTCACTTTTTTATTCCAACTGTATTATTTGGCCCCTCTTGGTATTTTAAATTCATTTTATTATATTTCTTGCGATCAAAAAATAATAAGCTATAAACAGTAATTTACATGTTATTTAGACTATTTAATATTTTATATCTATCTTCCTTTTGTCAATTGTTTAATTTCATTTCAGAAGAAGGGGTGTATTATTATTTGAATGACTCATTGCTCATGTACTTTAATTTTCCACCAGGTTAAAGAATACTTAGCATATGTTCTCCTGCAACTCGTTTTTCCAACATTAAGCTCATTTTTGTGGGCAGGATTTCTGATAATATTAATGCGTTTAATATTAGAATCCTGTTTTTCTTCTTTCGCAGTAGCTTATATGTCATTTTTTAGAGTTATTCTTTCCCTATCAGTATGGTGTGAATATTTTCTATTTATGCAAATTAGCTTAATTGTAAATATTGTGAGAGTTCTATTTTATGTATGTCTTGCAGATAAGTAACAGAGTCAGATTCTATTATCTGTAAGTACTGATACTATTGAGCCTTCCGTGCTTTATTGTTTGTGGGTATTGAATAACTAATTCACTAATACTCTATTGTGTTCTGGTCATATGTTCATGTCACTTGTTCATCATTTTCGAATGTAACATTTTCTTGGGAAATGCTAAATTGTTATTTATTATTGTCAGTTGAGCATCAATTCCCCGTCATGCTAACATGACCTCTATTATTTATTACTCCAACAAAATACTTTTATAGACCCTCCTCCTATTACCAATTCGAGCAATTGTATTTCTTTGGTAAGGATGGAAAAAATAAATAATTTATACCCAATTTTTTTTTTTAAGAGTAATACAAAACCAGTGTCCTCCTGGCAAAATATTATTATTTATGCTGGCCTCCCCGCTATTGCATACTTATATAATTGTCTTCTGGAATTCGGAAATTGACTTTCGGGGGTTTTGGCTGGAATTGGACAATGGGATGCTCTACTATTCTGGATTCGGGATACCAGGTTTTGTGTATCATACACAAATCGGCACCTGGTAAACCCTGTTAGATTTCATTTTTATACGCCCGTCATTTTTTGACGGACGTATTATGTTATGGCGTTGTCGGTCTGACTGTCTGTCTGTCTGTAAACAATTTTTGTGTCGCCTACTGCTCCAAATGTTTACATGCTACATTGTTCAGACTTTGCACACATGTTGATCAGTAATTGCCGGTGTGCATGTGACAAGTGCAGGTAACTCTGTTTTGTATTTCCAGAGTTATGCCCCCATTTAGTACTTAAAACATTACAGTATTGTGTCGCCTTCTTCTTCAACAATTTTCGTGCTGTATTGTTCAAACTTTGCACACATGGTGATCACCAATTGCCATTGTGCGTGTGAAAAGAGCAGGTAACTCCATTCTGTATTTCCAGAGTTATGCCCCTTTTAGTACTTAAAACATTACAGTATTGTTGCCTTCTTCAATATTTTACATGCTATATTGTTCAAACTTTGCACACATGTTGATCACCAATTGCCGTTGTGCATGTGACAAGAGCAGGTAACTCTGTTTTGTATTTCCAGAGTTATGCCCCCTTTTAGTATTTAGTACTTTAAAACATTACAGTATTGTGCTGCCTACTCATTCAACATTTTACATTCTATATTGTTCAAACTTTGCACACAAGTTGATCACCAATTGCCGTTGTGCATGTGACAAGAGCAGGTAATTCTGTTTTGTATTTCCAGAGTTATGCCCCCTTTTTATACGCCCATCAAATTTTGACGGACATATTATGTTATGGCATGGTCTGTCTGTCTGTCCATAAACAATTTTTGTGTTGCCTACTCCTCCAAAGGTTTATATGCTACATTGTTCAAACTTTGCACACATTGTGATCACCAGTTGCTGTTGTGCATGTGACAAGAGCAGGTAACTCCATTTTGTATTTCCAGAGTTATGCCCCTTTTAGTACTTGAAACATTACACTATTGTGTCGCATACTCCAACATTTTACTTGCTTTATTGTTCAAACTTTGCACCCATGTTGATCATCAATTGTCATTGTGCATGTGACAGGAGCAGATAACAACATTTTATTTTTAAACAACGAGAATCCTCACTGTTTATAGCTGTTATAATCCTCAAAATGTCCTTTTCCTTGGTGTCACCTATCGTCAATCGTTATCATTGAAGTTAACCTGTCAATGAATGAACGCTACCATTGTAAACGGTGAGGAGAATCTTCTACAGCAGCCTTGCAGCCCTTTAGAAGTTATCTTATGAATAAAATGGATGCTGCCATTTTTTAGCTCAACTTCACAAAGTCAAGGTGAGCTATTGCCATCACTTCTTGTCTGTCGGTGTACGTACGTTCACAATTTCCTTTGGCACACCTCACAGGTCGCACTTATGATCAGATCGCTTTGAACTTGGTATGCTTGTTTGGGGTGACTTTTCGATGGGAGCTATCGATTTTCTTCAATTTCCATCAAAAAATGTTGCTGCGGCCAACATTCTTAGAACTTAGTTTAATTAGACCTCAATATTTCCCTTTGGCACACCCTACAGGGCACATTTATGATCGGATTGTGTTGAAATCTGGCATGCTTGTTTGTAGTGACCTCTAGATGGGAGCTATTGATATTTTTATACTGTACCAATGACCCAGACATAGCTGGTGCTAACTCTTAAAATATAGGGCCAAACACAAATTTTGCCCCCCAATCCCCAAAATTTGCATCTAAAACTAAAGAAAACATGTCCTGAAAGGCCCTCCACACCTCGCCCCCACTGCGCATGCGCAGTGTCAAGGACGTTCCGAAATTGGCGCCATTTATAATTCTAAGTTTGGCCCTTCATCAGTTAACATCTGACTGATCTTTGTGCTTTTAAATCTCAGTTTAAATGATGCCAGACACATAAATATTAGTGAAATGGTGATTCTAAGGAGGATAGAAAAGGAGGAGAGGAAAAGAATGTGTGACAGAATATTATCAGGGCTGTAACTTAAAATTTTGTAATGAAATTATGTTAAGTTACCTATTTTCAAGGCAGCAGCCATTTTGTTGTCATTCTGATTATTTAGTTACACTGTTTTTTCAAGTGTTTTTCCTCTCTCCCTGTCCTTTAAGTTCCCCCTTGCTATTCTCCCATGCTTTTGGCATAGTTTCTGTAATTATTATTACTAAAATTTCTTGGGAGTTTTAGCTTAATAACAGAATGAATTCTGTTCTTTCCCCATGTTTACGTCTTCACCTACGGGTGGTTAGGCGTTGTGTTCTGCATCTACCATCTGATGTTCTGCAGTTTCTTCCCTGGAAGTCTCTGTTTTGCATCAGATGGTGTATTTTTGGTAACTGATTTCGGGCCTGGGTGCCTGGAGTCTTATTTTAGTGTTTTTACACTCATTGTTTACATTTACAACAGCCCTCTGTGTGAGGGGGGGATTTCTAAATAATAATATCTTTATGTTATTTTAATCATAACTAGATACATTATTATTGTTCGTAAGTGTTGAATAAATTGTTTAAAATATTTTTAAAATTTTTGTCCACACTTAGGCTTGGGATCCATTGGGGCTCAACGTTACTTTTCAGAAACTTGGGCTGTTCTAAAAAAATATTTTTTCAAAATATTTTGATTTCAATTATTTTTTCTATATTAATGGATCATATTATTATTATGTATTTTGATTGCCAGGGGTTAGTGCGAGTACCAGGACTTGTTTTCTTTTCACATTGAAAGGATATTGATCAATTGTTTTAGGAGGAAGTCTTCCTCTGACCTTATTATCATTCTATATGTGGTCAGTGTACTCGCATTAACTCCTGTTCTGTATCGTATGATTTCGATGACAATATGGGAAGCGTATGTCACGGTATGTTGTTGGGGATTTGGACACTCCGGTCCTTTCCCCGCAGGGTCACTCTACTTTATCAATTTCTATTTCAGACGATCAAGATTAGGGTGATGTATCTGTGATGTCTTCCAACAGTGCCAATTGCCTAAGAGGACCCTAGTAGGTTCGACGGCCTTTGACGTCCGCTAGCTCGCCCGGTGTAGCGTCCATTCACCGAATGGTTCGGCAGCCGGGTTCGTCCGTTGCGGTCTAGAAGGAATTTTGGGGTGATGCGAGCACTATAAAATTAACTTAATGCACACCCAGTGGCGGCGGATCGGAGGGAGAACGGAGGAAGCCTTTTAGTCCGGTTCATAGCTCGTTCCGGTCCATCCGGACGGCAAGCGAGAGAGGCCCCTCTCTCGTTCAACAACATCTGGCCCCAGATGTTGTGGTACAAATGTGTCGTTAGCGGAGCATACGTCCGTCGCTCGGGACGCTCCGTTGTATAGGCAGTCCGCTGAGACTGCTAAGGCTTCCTCTTCTCGTCAGCGCACACGACCGCACCTTGGCTGCGTGACCGCCGATATATTACCAGCTTCGCCGATCAAGGATTCTTCGGCGACCAGGTCACACCATCCGGCAGCCAGGGATTCGAGACCGATGGACTCCGGACGTTCGCATAGGAAGTATGCGGGAGCCATCTGATGCGGAGCGGCCCTCGGCGAAGCACCGATAGACTGCGCCTCCGCAGGTCTCGACGCCGGACATTTTTGTGCACATAGCACAGCTTATCGCAGCATCCCAGCAGCCGACAGAAACGGTGTCGGATCGAGAATTATCCGACAGCGCTGGGTCGGTAGCCGGGGACTCGAGGCCTGCAGACTCCGGACGTTCGCATAGGAAGTGTGCGGGAGTCAACGTACACGGAGCTTCCAGCGGCAATGCATCGTAAGTCCGCTACTGCACGGGCCTCGGAAACGGACGTGCTTTCCTTAATAGCACAGTTTATCGCAGCATCCCAGCATCAACTAAATCTGTCGCATATATTTTATCCGACGATGCTGGGTCGGGACGCTCCGCGGAAGCGGGTACGGACGTCCGAAAGTTTCATCCGGTCCGACGGGATACCGAAAGGGATTCGGTGGATTTCAAGCTTTCCCTTTCGGAACAACATATGCTGCGATGCCGGATAAGAAACTGATAGCGTCGGTGGACTTAGAAATTTTTGGTTCGGTTCAGGGACATCGTCCCTCAGTTCCGACATAGTCCAATAATGTCACACAAACTTTCGAATTATTGAACGACGCTATATATATTATTATTTTATGCTTGCTATCCAAGCATTTCTGGTTTCTTGTTCGAAGAGTTATGGAGATGTCTTTCAAAAGTGTGCCTCTGTCGTCATAGTTAATGAAGAGTTAGCGGCAATAAGTGCTCATGGAATATGTCTATCGCTTACGGAATGACATTCGCTAGCTCACCCGGTGTAGCGTACATTCATCGAATGGTTCGGCTGCCGGGTTCGTCCGTTGCGGTCTAGGAAGGAGATTTGGGTGATGCGAGCACTTTAATTACTTTAGTACTCACCCAGTGACGGCAGATTGAGGACAGATCGGAGGAAGCCAACAACATAGGGGACCGCATGTTGTGGTTCAGATATTTTACATTCGGAGCATATGTCCGTTGCTCGGGACGCTCCATTATATTGACAGTCCGAGAGACTGTCTTTAATGCTTCCTCATCCTCTCAGCAGGGCACACGACCGCACATTGGCTACGTGACCTCGAGTATCCGATCAGTTTCGGCATTCAGTGATTCCACAGCGAATAGGTCGCGCCATCCGGTAGCCAAGGGACACGAGGCCTATACACTCCGTTCGCTCGCATATTGGAAGTATGCACGGGGGTAACGATCTCGGAGCTTCCTGCGGCAATGCATCGTAAGACCGCTGCTCCTCAGGCCTCAGTGACGGACGTGCTATCCGAGTTAGCACAGTTGTTTCGCAGCATCCCAGCAATTGACGGTCTCTCGGTCGAATCAGGAATTATCCGACGGCGCTGGGTCGGTGCGGTCCGCGGTTGCATCAAGCTACGGACGACCGAACGCTTTATAGGGTCCGACAGGATGGCGAAAGGGATTCGAAAGATTTCGAGTTATCCCTTTAGTAGTATCGGAAGATGCCTTTCATATCTTCTGGCATTTCTTCCAGTGATTATTTTTCGGACCTCATTGCTGCGATCTTGGATAAGAGACTTATAGCGTCATTGGACTCGGATTTTTCGATCGGTACAGGGACTTTGTCCCTGACTTACCGACGCAGTCCAATATTGTCATTACAACATGTGTTTTATTTTTCGACGCTATATATTATTTATATATATACAAGCCTGCTACTAAGCATGATAGTTTAGTTTCTTGTCCGCGTGGCTCATTTCTGCCATTTTATCTTTTTTACATATAGTTTATTTTGGCAGAGCAGGGCATACCGAGAGTTCATATGCGTCTAGACGGTGTGATTAAAGACTGCATATATTCTTTTTCGCCGTTTATGTCTTTTCCAATTTCAATGTTGGGAACGACATTATGTATAGTAGGCTTAACTTAGACGCTTTATTATACGTAATCCGCCTTACTGAGGCGTTATCATTACGTCTTCAAGAAAAGATTTACGGGATATTATTCTCAATGTAATTTCTTTTGAGGGCAGTAGTTTGTTCACGTATAACTCCGCCCTTCAGTGGCTGATTGGAGTTGGTTAGACGTGATGCAGCCCTAGCTACATCCACGCGTGGATAGTAGGTTAAGAACTCTCTCAGAGTCGCTTCGTTCTCGGAGGAGCTTCTCTTCGACGGCAACTTTCCGGCAATCCATGAATTGCTTGATTTATACATTCTCTTGTCTATCTAGTGTTACAAGAGATTCAGACTGGGGCAAACATTCGGTGGTTGACTCAGAGAGTGCCGCCGCAGTTGCCGGACCCTAGTGTGGCTGTTATGACGGTTGCCAGTCAAACAGATTGGGATATATACTGATCCCTACGGATTCGAAGTGCCAGGGTCTTTGGGTTCCGCAGTCTTTTAGCTATCAGTTTAACTTCCGCGGAATAATGTTTTTTAGGCTTGCTTTATGTCATTGCATGAACATTATTCAGAAACGCATGCCCAAATTCCTGTCCTTTAATTCGACAGTAGTGGCGTATCTCCGGAACCAGGGAGGCACTCTTTCGTTTCCGTTATTCAATTTAATGGAAAGAATCCGTCTGTGGGTTATAGTACACCAAGTTCAGTTTTGGTCCGTCATATTCTGGGTCGTCTGATTGTTTTATCGCCCTCCCGTTCTCTTACGGGTCGCTTGTTGCTGTCAGAATGGACTCTCAACAAACAAGTATTTAATCAGATTTGCTATCTATGGGAGCGCCCAATGATGTTTTATTATGACACAGCTTGCTAATCTATTGCAGACGTATGTGTTGGCTTGTCCAGATCTCTGAGCTAATACTGTTAACGCTCTATTGATCTATAGGACGCAATGATAGGATACGCGTATCCTCCGGCGCTGTTGTTTTAGCAGGTATTGCTAAGATAAACAACCACAATACATTTCTGTTGATAGCATCTCTATCTTCACAGAGATCATGAGTAATTTACTCTCTTGTCTACTGTGGATCTTAACGTGAAATCTTCCTCTATGTGAGGATCTTTTTTCACTGGGTAAATCGTGTCATCTTTATCACAACCAGCAAGGTTGCAACCTTCATGTATTCCGTTGTGTGGTCCGTATTGCATTGTAAGCACTGTACTGGACGAGCTTTGGACGCGATTTCTTACTATAGGAGATCCTCTTCTTCGCTATTCTATGCGACTAAAGTGGAGGCTCTTCCGTCGTGGTGTAGGGATCATTATGTTCATATGGTTGATCCCTCCATACTACGCATTGCTAGTTTTTAGTATACTTGTTTCACAAGATCTACTGCAGCCTGTTGTTATTTAGGTTATAGGTTTATGTTACCTCATACCTATGCACTCTACGATAGTTTACAATTGAGTCTTTTGTCTCTTTATCTAAGTCAGTTAGTAACTTTTTGATAAATAGACTTAGAATCTTTAGATTAAATTCCTATACGGATTTTAACTTCGGTTCTTATTTAGCTAAGTAATCATTTGAGCCTCTGGAAACAGTAGTTTTCAAATTCTGACCTTTTAGACAGTAATTCTGTTGGTTTCTCTTTTACTGTAGAGTCAGTGAGTTTCATGCACTATCGATGGATGATTTTCACTTTCATAGTTTCGGAATCAATACTTCCGTTACTATTTAGGTTGGATTGTTGCATAAGAGTTAGGCTCCTATTGTCCGGAACCTATTATTTTAAGGTCCTTCCGTCTTCGTATGGGCATAGGCCTTTACTCTTTCCGGGTACAGTTTATGTATTTATAAACAGATATCTGTTTATTACAAGGGCTTAAGCTTCTTCTGTCTTTGATGTCTAGTAGAAGGACGTTACGCTCCATTTTATTGTTAATCGATTCTATTAACTAGCGTACTGCTTATGGTATATCATTGGCTTAGCAGTTGTGCTTAAGATTTCGGCTCATGAAGTAAGAGTTCTTCTACTTCTTGGGCTTACATTAATAGTGTTGCTATTATAGATTTTTGAAGGCTGCTCATTGCGCTCAGCCATCCATTCATGAATTTTATCTCAGAAATATCGAGTCCATTTCTGGAGGCCTCTATTGTTAGGTCTATTATCTACTGCTCAGAATGTCATTCACTTAACAGTTGCTACTATAGCTAGGTAGGCTGTCTGTTTCGGCAGTGTCTCCGTTCGGCTGCCCTCTTCGCTCTGGGCTATTTGACCCAGGGCAAGAAAAAGGGGGGGGGGAGGGTGTTTCCTTGGGTCACCTGTTTTTACTATGAAAACAAGGGGATACCTCCTCCGGAGTTAGTAATTCTGAGCTGTTATTGGGATGGTTGTTTAGTGAGAAGTTTAAGTTTATAAAATTCATTCAAGTCTTAGTTTTTAAAGTATAGCTTTGAATATTGCATATGTCAACGGACATGATTATGCAATTCTCACACACTTTTAGGAGTATAAGAGTCTCTATTCTCTAGACTTACTTTATTATTGGCTTACTTTAAAAATTATTAGTATAAGGATTATTGGATATTAATAGAGTACATTGATGTATGAAGCTCAATTTTTGGAAGGTGTTGTATCTTTCTAATTTATCATAAATAAGAAAGATACATGTAAGGCCTATTACTTCTTTTCCCTACAGGGGATGACTCTATTTTATTTTATTGAGCGTATTCCATTTTGCTCTATGTCCTTGGCCCTCCAGCCTTTTTACTATTCAGCTATGTCTGGGTCATTGGTACAGTATAAAATTGTTAAAAAATTTATAGTAATTTATATATTTTTTATACTTACCAATGACCCAGACGGGGATGGCCCTCCCAGGAGTTGGGAACTCTTGCCTCCCCGCTGAGTACATAGCGCTTACCAGGCACTGGTTATTAGAATGATAAATGGCGCCAATTTCGGAACGTCCTTGACACTGCGCATGCGCAGTGGGGGCGAGGTGTGGAGGGCCTTTCAGGACATGTTTTCTTTAGTTTTAGATGCAAATTTTGGGGATTGGGGGGCAAAATTTGTGTTTGGCCCTATATTTTAAGAGTTAGCACCAGCTATGTCTGGGTCATTGGTAAGTATAAAAAATATATAAATTACTATAAATTTTTTAACTTTCTTCCATTTCCATCAAAAAAATGTTGCCGCTGGCAACGACCTTTGAACTTAGATTAGTCACGCATCAATATATTCCTTTGGCATGCCCTACAGGGCACATTTATAATCAGATCGGTTTGAAACTTTGTATGCTTCTTTGGGGTTAGCTCTAGATGGGAGCTATCGATTTTCTTCGATTTCCATCAAAAAATGTTGCCACTGGCAATGACCTTCGATGAACTTTCTCCAGTTATGTATCAGTATTTCCCTTTTGGCACATCCTGCAGTGCACAGTTTTGACCAGATCATTTTGAAACTTGGTATGCTTGTTTGGGGTGAGCTCTAGATGGGAGCTATCGATTTTCTTCCATTTCCATCAAAAAATGTTGCTGCTGGCAGTGACCTTTGAACTTAGTTTAGTCAGGGATCAACTTATTTCTTTGGCTCGCCCTACAGGGCACATTTATGATCAGGATGGTTTGAAACTTGGTATGTTTGTTTAGGTTACCTCTAGATGGGAGTTATCGATTTTCTTCCATTTCCGTCAAAAATAGTTGCCATTGGCAATGACCTTCAATGAACTTAGTAAAAACTTAGTGCAGTTAAGCATCAATATTTCCCTTTGACACACCCTGCAGGGCACATTTATGATTGGATTGGTTGCAAACTTGGTGTGTTTGTGAGGGGTGACATCTATATGGAAGCTGTTGATTTTCTGCCATTTCTGTCGAAAAATGTGGCCACTGACCTTTCAACTTAGTTTAGTCATACCTCAATATTTCCCTTTAACACACCCTTCAGGGCACATTTATGATCGGATCACTTTGAAACTTGGTATGTGTGTTCAAGGTGACCTCTAGATGTGAGCTATTGCTTTTTTTCAATTCCATAAAAAAATTATTGTCGTAATCACCAGCCTTTGAACTTACTGCATTTGTGCATCAACTTATCCCTTTTGCACTCTCTGCGGGGTATATTTATGAATTTCCATTAAAAAAACCAAAAAGCATTACCACAAGCAATGACCTTCAAACTTAGTGCATTTGTGCATTAACATCTTCCTTTGGCATGCCTCAGAGGGCACATTCATTATCAGGTTGTTTTGAAACTTTGTATGCTAATGCAGGGTGACAAAGATAGGAGCTATTGATTTTCTTTTCATTTCCATCAAAAACTGTTGCTGTTAGCAACAATCTTTGAATTTATTGCATTTGTGCATCAACATTCTTCTTTGACATAGCCTACAGGCCACATTTATCATAGGATTGTTTTTAGCTCACCAACTTTAGTTGTGTAAGCTTATGGCATGGCTCGATCGGTCGGCGTCAGCGTCAGCGTACATGTCCAATAATGTTAAAGTTTCTGTTTAGGTCACTTATTCGCCCTATTTCCATATCATGGCTTTTATAATGCTGCTATATGATGATTATTATCATTTTACCATGATTTAACCCCTCATACCCTACATTTTAGACATTTTTCTTGGCATTTTTAGTTGCGTTTAGTTTTCTGTTTAGCTCAGAATTTCATGTTTAACTAAGTGTTTAGGTCAGCTGCTGTGCTCCTTCTCTTCCCATGGCCTTATATTCATCATACATGTTCCTCAGTATCATTGTTCCATGATTAACCCCTCATACCCTGCATTTTAAACATTTTTCTTGACATTTTTAGTTGCGTTTAGTTTTCTGTTTTGCTCGGAATTTCATGTTTAACTTAGTGTTTAGGTCAGCTGCTGTGCTCCTTCTCTTCCCATGGCACTTATATTCATCATACATGTTCCTCAGTATCATTGTTCCATGATTAACCCCTCATACCCTGCATTTTAAACATTTTTCTTGACATTTTTAGTTGCGTTTAGTTTTCTGTTTTGCTCGGAATTTCATGTTTAACTTAGTGTTTAGGTCAGCTGCTGTGCTCCTTCTCTTCGCATGGCACTTATATTCATCATACATGTTCCTCAGTATCATTGTTCCATGATTAACCCCTCATACCCTGCATTTTAAACATTTTTCTTGACATTTTTAGTTGCGTTCAGTTTTCTGTTTAGCTCGGAATTTCATGTTTAACTTAGTGTTTAGGTCAGCTGCTGTGCTCCTTCTCTTCCCATGGCACTTATATTCATCATACATGTTCCTCAGTATCATTGTTCCATGATTAACCCCTCATACACTGCATTTTAAACATTTTTCTTGACATTTTTATTTGCGTTTAGTTTTCTGTTTAGTTCAGAATTTCATGTTTAACTAAGTGTTTAGGTCAGCTGATGTGCTCCTTCTCTTCCCATGGCACTTATATTCATCATATATGTTCCTCAGTATCATTGTTCCATGATTAACCCCTCATACCCTGCATTTTAAACATTTTTCTTGACATTTTTAGTTGCATTTAGTTTTCTGTTAAGCTCGGGAATTTCATGTTTAACTTTGTGTTTAGGTCAGCTGCTGTGCTCCTTCTCTTCCCATGGAACTTATATTCATTATACATGTTCCTCAGTATCATTGTTCCATGATTAACCCCTCATACCCTGCATTTTAAACGTATTTCTTCACATTTTTAGTTGCGTTTTGTTTTCTGTTTAGCTCAGAATTTCATGTTTAACTAAGTGTTTAGGTCAGCCGCTGTACTCCTTAGCTTCCCATGGCACTTATATTCATCATGCATGTTCCTCAGTATCATTGTTCCATGATTAACCCCTCATACCCTGCATTTTAAACATTTTTCTTGACATTTTTATTTGCGTTTAGTTTTCTGTTTAGCTCAGAATTTCATGTTTAACTTAGTGTTTATGTCAGTTTCTGTGTTTTACTTTAAAGAGGTTGTGTTCAGGTCATTTTTCTCGCATATTTTGAGCCTGTTTGATACATCGTTTGCCAAAGTTACCATCAAAGAGGAATGTTGGTGAGCTATAGGGCGTTGGCATCCTTCTTGTTGAACTTGGTGTGCTCATTAGGCATTTCTGTGAAAAAAGTTACCATTTACAGTAACCTCTGAACATACTGCATGTGTGTATCAACATTCTTCCTTTAGCCGGTCTTACAGTTTACATTTAAAAATGCATGGCTTACTCTGACGTTGTGCAGACACAATGCTGTTATGTTGAAATTTCACCAAATAACATTGGAACCAATGATCTTCAATTTAGCCATTTCATTTATAACTTACCAAGTTCAATTTTGTCAAGTTGAGCTACAGTGTCATTGACACTTTCATTTTATTTTGTAAAGACCTCAGATTGCTTAATATGAAAATGTGAAAACAGGTGAATTACCCTTTATCCCACACAGGGCAGGGGAATGGGCAATGATTGGAGGGGTGGGGGGGGGGGGGGGAGGACAGACATGGTCGAGTGAACAAAAATTTCAAACTTTACCCCAGAGAAACTTGTGCATGTTCCAGTTTTGATTGACGTATGTTGCCCCGCTAGGCGGTGCTCTTGTTAGTACTTAAAACATTACAGTATTGTGTCGCTTTCTCCTTCAACATTTTACATGCTATATTGTTCAAACTTTGCACACATGTTGATCACCAATTGCCATTGTGCATGTGACAAGAGCAGGTAACTCTGTTTTGTATTTACAGAGTTATGCTCCCTTTTAGTACTTAAAACATTACAGTATTGTGTTGCCTTCTCCTTCAACATTTTACATGCTATATTGTTCAAACTTTGCACTCATGTTGATCACAAATTGCTGTTGTGCATGTGACAGGAGCAGGTAACTCCCTTTTGTATTTCCAGAGTTATGCCATTTTTTGCAGGGGTCAGCTGAGTGGGTGACTAGGGCGAAGAAGTCGCCTTGTCATTCCTCAAGTCGCCTTGGCTTACATTGGGGGCGAAATTCAAGTCGCCCTCCAAAACTTCCTTCGGAGACATGGCAGTTTACTGTATTTTCTTATGTTGTATTTCCAAAAAAAAAATGCTTCTGCATTCACAAAAAAAGTCAACACGACTGCTGTTAAAATCTTTCATATGGCTCTGAAAATAGCCTAAACTAGCCCAATTTTATAATTTCTGAAAAGAGTTGTAATGGCATAGTCGTTCGAACAATACGCCCCAACTGATAGCAACCAGCACAAAATGGCTATTTAAAAACAAAGTGCCAGCAAAAACAACGAATCACACAAGACACGCATCGAGTTAATTAGAATTTATTAAAGTTAACCACTGTTTCAAAACAAAAAAAATGTGTAGGAGACAGTTCATCCATAAAAACGTCGAAATTGCTTACGCTTATGCTCTTGTTCCACTGAAAAATTGGTTGCATTAAAATTCGCCCTGCAATTTGCATTGAAAATTTTTCTTTGAAAACTTGTGTTGGAAGAGGATTAAATGTAATAAGGCTACGATAGAAATCACACATATTTGGATGGATAAGAATGGCAGGCCTCCATAGCACCAATCGCACGTGTCAATGTAAGATGGTTGGCAGAAATTGTCATTTTTCTGAACAGTGGATTATTACCCAGCGCAGCAGGAAAGGGAGACAACTGAAAGAGATTGTCATTTACCTTAGAAATAAATTAACTCAAATTGTTTATAACGCTTAATTTACGAAGGATATCAAAAACTTTTAACTATGCTTTTCAATTTAATTAGGACATTCAGAAACTATGAATGACCCAGCTTCTTATGTCATCTTGAAATTTATTTTAAATACTTTAAATATTTTTTTTAAAAAAGAATGTACCTTCTATTACAGAGAAGACCACTCTCACCATGGGTAATGCTAAATTTCAAATCCACTGCATTGAGGCAAATACAAAATCAACTGCATGGTAACCCAAGTCATCACTGTTGGGGAAAGAGTAAAGGTATTCAGAAACCATGAACGACAGTTTTTATACCCCCGACTTAGGTCGGGTGGCATATAGTGATTGAAGTGTGCGTGTGTCCGTCTGTCCTTGTGTGTGTGTGTGTCTGTGCCAATGACTCGAAAACGGTTAGGACCACAGTCATCAAACTTCACACAATTATAAAGGACCATGGGAGGATGTGTCACACACCATAGCTGGGTTTGTACCTTCAAGGTCAAGGTCACATTTCAAGGTCACACTAAAAATTGGTCAATATTCGTGTCTCAGCCATTACTCAGAAACGAGTCATAGTACAATTGTTAAACTTTTTACAAATGTTAAGGACAGTCAGAAGGTGTGTCGCATATAATAGTTTCCGCCGCATCTACAAGGTGGAGGTCACAATTGACCTTCATATGTTCAGGGTCACAAATCGTGTCTCAAGCATAACTCCAAAACTATTAGGGCTACAAGCATCTAACATGACTCATTTATAAAGGACAGTGGGTGGATGTGTCACGCACCACAGGCAGGTCTGTAAAGTCAAGGTCACATTTCAAGGTCACACGGAACACGGTTAGGGCCACAGTCATCAAACTTCACACAGTTATAAAGGACCATGGGAGGATGTGTCACACACCATAGCCGGGTTCGTACCTTCAAGGTCAAGGTCACACTTCAAGGTCACACTAAAAATCGTTCAATATTTGTGTCTCAGCCGTAACTCAGAAACGAATCATAGTACAATTGTTAAACTTTTTACAGATGTTAAGGACAGTCAGAAGGTGTGTCGTGTATAATAGTTTCCGCTGCATCTGCAAGGTGAAGGTCACAAGGGGGGGGGAGGGGCATGTGTTACCTTAGTAACACTCTTCTTGTTTGTAAGGGGGTGGGTGGGAGGGGGGGGATTTTAACCTACATTCTTGTTGTATACCATCTGACTTAGTTTGGTGTGTGTATGTATGTTTGTATAAGTTTTATTTATATTTTTCTCCCCAATTGTGTCCTCTATGTACATTTATTTTGTCACGATGTCATAAACGTTTTATGTTTTTTTCTGACTTCTCCCTCATGTCCACTGACTTCTTCCTCCTGGCCCCTGACTTTCCCTAAAGTCTCTGGAGGGAGAAGTCACTTCTCCTTAAAATCAGGTGCCAGGCTGACCCCTGCCTTTTAGTACTTAAAACATTGCAGTATTGTGTCGCCTTCTCCTTCAACATTTTATATGCTATATTGTTCAAACTTTGCACACATGTTGATCACCAATTGCCGTTGTGCATGTGACAAGAGCAGGTAACTCTGTTTTGTATTTCCAGAATTATACCCTATTTTAGTACTTGAAACATTACACTATTGTGTTGCCTTCTCCAACATTTTACTTGCTTTATTGTTCAAACTTTGCACCCATGTTGATCATCAATTGTCGTTGTGCATGTGACAGGAGCAGATAACGCCATTTTATTTTTAAATGAGAATCCTCGTGTTTATAGCTGTTATGATCCTCAAAATGTCCTTTTCCTTGGCGCTACCTATCGTCAATTGTTATCAATGAAGTTAACGGGCGTATGTTGCCCTGCTAGGCGGTGCTCTTGTTGATTTTAGTCATTTTTATAATCTCATAAGATTTTTCTTAGGATTCTTCTAAATCTGCCAACTATTCCAACCAGGAGAGAATTAGAAGGATAAAGCAATTGTGTTACTTTGGTAAGTATAATAAAAAATAAAATTTTAATTTTTCCGAATTCATTGTAAAGCATTGCTGCCGGCAGCCATCTTAGATTTGGCATATAAATTGTCAACAATTCCATTAGTACTCCCTACATGACACATCTCTCACCCGATCTTTTTCAAATTTTATATGTAGCTTTGGTGAGATGTCCAAATGCGAGCTATCAAATTTTTCTGAATTTTGAGGAAAAAACATGGCTGCTGGTGACATCTTGGATTTGGCATATAAATTGTCAACGATTCCATTAGACACCCTTCAGGCTGCATCTCTCATCTGATCTTTTTCTGATTTCATATATAGCTTTGGTGTGATGTCTTTTCTGTAGAAACTTGAGTGAATGACTTGGCACAACTGGAACTTATTTAGTTCAGTCCCTTCTCAGTCAAGTTCAGCTGCAGTGTCATTGACACATTCATTCTTTTCTCCAGAGATTCATGCAAGTTCCCAATTTCATAATAACCAGAACCATCCTTGAACACATCTTCAAACAAGTTTTCAAGATCCTGTATGTTTTTGAATTGAATTCCTGAAATATTCTGTTTGAGTGTTACAGTCGAGTGATCAAGCACTACAATTGCGCACAGCCCTGGTTATTTATTTATTTATTTAATGGTGTTTAACCCTTTACCCAACGAATCGCCCACATCCGCCCCCGTAATATGCAAATTCAGCTCGTTCCAACGAGGGGGCACATGATATGGTTTTGTTGAAATTTTTTGAAAAATGTAAAAAAAATAATTTTTAAAATAATAACTTTTTATATCGTCTGCGTTGGGTAAAGGGTTAAGGTCACATATTTCTGCACAATGGCTAACCATGACCGTGACAGTTTTACGGGTGGAGGAAGCCGGAGCACCCAAAGAGAACCACCGAGCAATGGCGAGCAACTGTCAACTGCCCAACATACCAACTCCACACAAGCAGGGTTAGCATTGGTTGAAGACAGGTGCACCATCGACGTGCAGTATGCCTTAGTACACAGCGTCACCGTGCCCACATGTGGGCAATGGGATGAAGTGTCTTGCCCAAGGACACAATGCGTTTGCCGCAGGTGGGATTCGAACCGAGGACCTCTCGGCTTGCAGCCTGCACCTCTGCCAACTGAGCCATTGCACCCCGCACAGCCCTGGTAAGTAGACATGTGCTTGTACGCAATTCAGAGGAAGCAACTATGTTTAACTTCATTTTGTTTTCATCTTTTGATTTATTCAGGATTTCTACGTGAAGTTCTTGTATGCACAGCTCCTCTAAACTGCATTGTCCTTTAGCAAGGTACTTAATCCCGATTACCCATATGGGGACAAGGTGGCACCATGTACTAAGGCATACTGCACATCGATGATACACTTGTCTTCAGCCAGTGCTAACCCTGCTTGTGCAGAGTTAGTACATTGGGGGGTCTGACAGTTGCTTATCACTGGTCAGTGGTTCTCTCCAGGTGCTCTGGCTTTGTCGACCCGTAAAACTGACTGACACAAGGTGACCCTGGCTGTCAAAAGTGTCATTAAAACCCAATAAAAACCCCCAGCTCCTCTTGGGTTAATGAACCGATTTTCATGAAACCTTTCATACATGATCTTAAGCAAATAGATATACACATGCTCCAAAATGTTCATGTTGTAAAGTTTTTTACTGGATTATCTTTTTTTGTTCTTAAGGCTAAAAAAAATTTATACTTCTAGCACAGCTCTCATTGAGATTGAACACTCTCGTTGAAAATTGTTATGTGCATGCAGTGTCTTCCAGAATTAGTATGAAATCATGAGACTTTAAAATGTAAAAATTCATTGCCTACAGGCACTCTTCCATAGTTTTTAAAAAAACAAGTCAAGAATATGTGAACAAATTTTTCCAACCGAAATGCACCTGGCATTCCACTAGTTACCTAACACAAAAAGATAAAAATAAAAGCTTCCCTCCCTTATTGATTTGCAAAATTAAATGCTCAGGGATGACATGTATTTTTTTTATTAATCTGACTTGAGGCCACACAAAGTAGATCTTCCCATTTTTTTTATTTTTTAGTTTGCGAGACCACGTCTATCCATCCTTAACTTGTTTGAAATGTTATTCAGGATGGAGGATTGCACATGTGAGTTTAGGATATAACTGTACATTGTAGTATTCTTCAGCTGGCTTTTCCAGTGCAATTTGTCAAATGTCCAATTTTCTATTTTCTAATGGCCTAAGATATTTTATTGTTCTGTGTGCAGGCATGAGTATATATGGTGATAAATTCCCAGATGAAAATTTCAAGCTAAAGCACTATGGCTCTGGCTGGTTATCAATGGCAAACTCTGGAAAGGACACCAATGGATCACAGTTTTTCATCACAACCAAACAAACGGAATGGCTGGATGGTCGGCATGTTGTTTTTGGAAAAGTTTTAGAAGGAATGGTAAGTTGATCTAAAGCAGTATTTTAGTGCTCTGTTCTCTTCAAGAACAATAACAGTTGCTTGGTGTGTGTATCAATACAGTGGAATCCTGTTAATTGGTAGAGTGCGGAATTATTTTTGGTCATCAAAATTTGTTCATGTATCTTTGCCTTGTTACAATTCAGGAGAGAGTGCCTATAGGCACAGACTCTCATAAATTGTAACAAAGCAAATCCTAACAGAGAAAATTATTTAATTTCAAAGGTAATATGAAGCTCATCCACCAAAAATGAAGCACCTGTACTTCAGAATAAAGCCCAAAAGCAGACTTCCAGCACTCTACCATTTAATTTAATAGCCAATTTGACAATGAAAATTATTCTGGTATTTGAATAATAAACTGTTTCTATATTCTGTTATATCTTGTTTGACAGAGCTCATGGAGCTCTGTCAAACAAGATATAATAGATTAAATGCTCGTATTGGATACACTGAGTGCAGATAAGCTTGCAAACATGGGGAATTTGGTGATTGTCAGGGTAATTTCTCAACATATTACAAGACTTTAAAAGTTCTCAGTTCTTTTATTCAAATTTCACTTTTCAAAAGTTGTTTTCATTGTAGCTCTGTAAGCTACACTACAAATCGGAAGTAGTTGTAGCAAAAACAACAATTATCTCGCAGTTTTATACACGGTCATAAATGATATAATAAGTTACGTTTCTGGATTGAGTGAAAAATGATAAACATGGTTGCTGATCATTTGTAAGCTGAACGGAAAACACAATTGATAGGCCTTCATGTATATCTTTTCATGTTGGAGGTTTGAAAAATCGTTTTTTTTAGCACAACTTTGGCAAAGCCAAATTTGAGGTATTGTCATGGCCCATCGTCTGTCCGTCTGTCATGCCGTCAACATGGCTTGGGTGAGAGGCCATATTTATGAATCAATCTTTTCGAAACTTCTTGGGTACCTTCGTTAACACCGTGGAATGAGAACGAGTGTTTTTTGGTCTGGTCTGAAATTCAAGATGGCGGCTGGCAGCCATTTTGTACAAAATTAGGTGCAATCAGATTTTTGCGCAGAACTTCCATATGAAAGCTCTGATTTGAATAATTTTTTGTATGAATGTTTAGTACCATGGGATACATCACATATAATACGGGTTTTTTTCTCATGCATAAGTTATGCCAATTAGACTAACTTTGATCTATTTAGTGTTACTTTCAGCACTGTAACTGCAAATGCCAATATGGCTCAGGCTAGAGGCTGTATTTATCACATATAATACAGGTTTTTTTCTCATGCATAAATTATGCCAATTAGACTAACTTTGATCTATTTAGTGTTACTTTCAGCACTGTAAGTGCAAATGCCAATACGGCTTGGGCTAGAGGCCGTATTTATGAACCGATCTTTACGAAACTTCTTGGGTACCTTTGTTATCACCCTGGGATGAGAACGATTGTTTTATGGGCCGGTCTGAAATTCAAGATGGCTGCTGGCAGCCATTTGGTACAAAATTGGGTGCAATCAGATTTTTGCGTAGAACTTCCATATTAAAGCGCTGATATGGATAAATTTTTGTACGAATATTTAGTAACATGGAATACATCACATATATTACGTTTTTTTTTCTCTTGCATATATTATTCGAATTACTCTTTTTCTCTTATTCATTATTGTTGATTTGGTCACAACAAATACTGATTCCTGTCGGATTCATTATTGGTGACCTGGTCGCAGCAGATACTAATTCCTGTCAGAGTTGAGCTACAGTGTCATTGACACTTTCATTCTTTTAATTGTTTCGTACTCGATTGTTTGTGGAATTCAGTTTCGAAGTTCGAATGTAGATTCATAGTCTTGAAATGTTACTACTCCAGATCTCATCAACATTCAGCAGAAATGGTCAAAACTTATTAAAATGTTTTTTAAAAGCACTGTTACATGCAATTAGCTGGTCAAATTTGTCCTGAAGGTATGGTAAATGATTTTGTGTTTGCAAGTTATGTTGTTTCAGCAGAGTTAATCAATAAAAAGATATCCAGTTAAGTGGGATTGACTGTTTCTTGTATTTAAGGAGTGCTGTCATGTGGCAATCCAGAACTTCAAATTTCTTTGCCATAATGCCACTAGGAATTGAACCAATTCAATCTTGTTTGACAGAGATCAATGGGATATGTGTTCAATTCCATTAGATGCATAAAAACAAAACAGCATGTCTGGATTTGAAACCAGGTGCCCATTTTATTGTGGTTCTGCATTTTTCAAAATTGAAAGTCTGGCATGATAAGGAATAACAATGGACATATTGGACTGATTTGTTAAAAAGGCTGACAAGTTCATTATTGATGTTTATTGCGTTTGTATTTTTTTCTTTCCAGTCTGTTATACGACAAATAGAGAGAACTCCAACTGATAGTAAAGATAAACCAAAACAAGATGTAGTTATTGCGGACAGTGGATCTATTGAAGTGGAAAAAACTTTCGCAGTCGAAAAAAAGAGTGCTAAAGAGTAAAAATGAAACTGCCATATCTTTTGAAATTATAATTTAATTTTTTAATAGTCATTTCTTTGTCTTTATTGTTGCAATCAGGAAATCTGGTTTCTGTGGGTGGTGATGGGCAGAATTAGCTAATGGAACATCCTAGTGAAAAGATTTACTCTAAACGAATGTAACTTAGTATTCCATTCTCCAAGGAAGCAGTTTCACAACTAAATTGTTGTATCCAGCTAGTGCAGTGTGCAAAATTTGACGAGAACGCTTGTTTTGCTCGATTGGTGGTTACCCCAATTTAAATCTACGCAAACGGATGACCGGTTAGCCAAAAGTTGCATCTTAAATATTAAGGTCTGAGGAATTTAACTGGTAGAGTGCTACATTTTTTCTCAGCCACAAGATTTGTTCACACATTTTTGTCTTGTTATAATTAATGGGAGAGTGCCTATAGGCACTTTCCCATAAATTGTAACAATGCAAATCGATGGAGATGAAGTAATTGTACTTCCAAGATAATATAAAGGACATCAACAGAATAGGAAGCCTTTAACTTTAGATACATGCAGTTCAGAATAATTTATTTATTTATTTATTGGTGTTTAAGGTCACATATTTCTGCACAATGGCTGATCATGATCTCGACAGTTTTACGGGTGGAGGAAGCCGGAGTACCCGGAGAGAACCACTGAGCAATGGCAAGCAACTGTCAGCTTCCCAACATACTAACTCCACACAAGCAGGGTTAGCATTGGTTGAAGACAGGTGCACCATCGACGTGCAGTATGCCTTAGTACACAATGCCCCCATGTGGGCAATGGGGGTGAAGTGTCTTGCCCAAGGACACAACACGGTTGCCGCAGGTGGGATTCGAACCGAGGACCTCTCGGCTTGAGTTCAGAATAAAGCCCAATTATGAGCTTCTAGCACTCTGTCAGTTAACCATTCTTTATTGTGTCTTGATACATTTTTAGACTTTTGCCTTGAGAGACTATAAATATTTCATTCCTCGCAATATATGAATACTTGTTAATGATAATAAGGCAGTTTCCCAAGAATTTTTAAGTAACCGAATATTCAGTTAGCCATCACCAAACCACAGGAACTGTCATCTGGTTAGAGACATTTTTGAAATTTTGCACACTTTAGTGCCATTCACAAAAAAATGCCTTTCAAATTTTATAAGGCCTATAAAAACATTTGTTGTTTCTCGGTCAATTTTTACTGTTTTATGATCAGGGAGGGAGGATTTTTTTTTCTCAGGGAGGGAAGGAATTCACAAACAGTCCTGAAAATGAATTAGAAATTCAACTCCTTACAAGAATATTTGGAAAAACCAATGTTTTCAGCCATGAAAATATCACCTTATGCAGTTGCAAATTTAACCAACTAGATCTTGTATGACAGAGCTCAATGAGCTCTGTCAAACAAGATCTATTTGCTAAATTTTTAGTCTGACGAGTTCTAAATAGTTTTAGTCCATGTGCAAAATAGTTTCATCAAAGAGATTTCCAGGTCAAAACAAAGTGATGAGGCAGATTTTGAATGATGAGGGGGGAGGTGCCTTAGAAACAAGATTTTTTTCATAACCTTATTTTTTTAAACCATTTTCTCCAAAATAACTTATAACCCTCATTGGAATGAGCTCAATGGGCATGTTCTATTGAGGTAGCTGATAAACTTACGTTTTGGCAGCAAAAAATGAAAATATTCAGTTATTTAAGGAACCTTTTGCATATGTCCTCTTTAAGGGGACGTCCAACCTAACTTTGGTAAGTAAGAGAACAAAATTTTTACAATAAAATACCTCAAAATAAAATAACAGCTGTATTCTATAAACATTGAAGTACATACTCGAAGAAATCTTTTTCTAATTCATGAGACCAAATGTTATAAGTGGAGTGCTCACTGATTGAAGGCAGACATTTTCTTTTGTTTATGTTTTGATTTGGGGAGTTCAACAAAGGTCAACTTGAAGGAGTCCACCAGAAGAAGTATGGAAGTATGGAAGGACAAAAGAGTGTCTCCCAATATAAAGATGTATGTGTCACTGTAGTGGTTTGGACAGAAACTATGATATTCTTCTATGTAGAATGCACTGCAAAGTCATGCATTTTAGTTGAATAAATATATTTACAAACCCCTTGCACTGTAACCCCTTTTATCCCATGCATCAATTTAATGGTGATTAAATTGTTAAATTTGTTTATCAATAAGTATAATAGCTTTGTTTACTCTTGGACACCAATACAATCATGATATCTGTTGGAGAAGAAATAAGGGTAACTGTAACCTGTCACTGCAATAAACCATCTAATGTACTTAAAAGTACATTGTTATTCAAAACACATCAAATCAACCTTACATAACCATTATTGCATGTACTTTCCCCAAGGAGGCATATTGAGATCAGAAGGGCACATCCAGAGGGTCTCACATATTTTTTTCAAGAACGCAGTACACAAAGCAATCACTAAAAGGTGACAAGTGAGCTCCATTTGACACAAAAAATCTCCCGGGGGGGGGGGGGGGGGGGGGGGGGTGGAGGGTGTATGGGGGAGCGACGGCCTCTCTTCCTTGTATGACTCTACCTCCGGCACTCAAGGCATATGCCTTTTTTCTCAAAGTTTAACTCTTTTTTTTCTTTTTGAAGATCCTGGCCACACATGTTCCAAACACTATCAGACAGGTAACCCTCCAAATAAGTGTATCTGCAAAAATCATGTTACACTGCAAAACATTCTTTTTAGACTTTTAGTTCTGGACCTTTCATGCTTCTTACTTCCAACTATAACACTTAATTTATCGATTAATGGGTGAATAGAAAAGTCCTGCCATAATCAACATTTTGAGTTCCATAAGCCTTCATAACAGCTCCGATAAAAGTGTCAAACATCACATTGGTGGCTTTATACAGAATATTCATTAGGTGGTTGCTTGATAAGTAATAGGAATAAAATCTTCACCAGAAGTATTTTGAAACAATGCATTTGAGGGTATCAGCAGGCACTTTCCAACAAATTGTAACAAATCAACTAGTTATAAACAAAATTTTCTAACTCAAAAGAGTGAAAAAGTACCACAACTCCGAAAAAATGTGGGAAGAAACACATGCTACAGCAGCTACACAGGCATTGTTTCCCCATGATGCTCGATCACAACACCAAATATCCTTCAAATTGGAGTAGCAGTGGTTGAGATACAAGGGAGAATGTTGGTACATGTAATGATGAATGGGTAAGACAAAGAGGACAGAGGTCACCACTGCATGGCCTTATATGCACCTTTGATTTTACAACTTCCAGGTCTGGGGCATAATAATCACAACACACCCACCTTATCAATTCATAATTTCAGTAAAATAAAAGGAATTATCAATTTTAATTAAGTTACAGATGATGGGAAATATTTGGCTTCTTTCGCCTTCTCGTACTATTAATTACCACAAACAATATCAGTTTGATGCCGACAAACGAAACTGGACACATGTGGTCTGGTTAAAAAGTAACTCGGCATGGATAATGAAGAAATTGCGAATATTGCATTTGTTTAAAAGCCAGTTGCAGCTAATTTTGACCGTGGATTCAATAATTCGTTTCGGTTTTGACCACACGGTCACACTGACAGCGGTTATGTTTATTGTGATATGCAAATTGGGAGATGGTTTCCGGTGAAGGAGATTTGTCACATTTGTCGGTGTAAAATGATGACAAAAGACACTGGTCGACGCTTGTGTTAGTATGGTTGGTTGCAAGAAAAAACTAAATTCTCAGCATCGTCCAAACGCACCTTATTTAAAAGCGCGAATGCATCATTTTCAACCCATCTTGAATCGGTCCTTTGCCGACATCAACACAGTCTGTGGCGAAGAACCATGGTAACTGTGAAGTAAATAATTTCCCAACATCAGGGGAAATCAACACGATCAATATAGTACCAGGTCACTTGGTATATACTTCATGAAAAAGTGATTTCTGAAGTATTCTGCTTACTTTGTTATGAATATTGCCTTATTTTATGTGTATCGTACCGATATTATACACTCGGTTATTTTTTACAAGTGGTTCATGTTGTCTTTCTAGTGCGCAATAATTCAAATTTTTTGTCAACAAAAAAGTTCAGACGGCCTATAAACACGAGAGGGAATTTCGAACCATATTTTGCAGTTATGACATTAACAGCTTAAGTATTTGCTGTCACCTGTTTGCAAATCCGCTCATACATTGTCTCGAACAAATAAAGGGCGTGATCACGTCCTTGTATTCTTACGTTTTCCCAAATTGAGTATTTCTGCAAGAACCACATCGTAATCACATGACCGGAATAAACATCATTGAAACATGGCCACATCCGGAACATCCAAAATTTGTGTTGGTGTTATTACATTCAAACATCAAAACCCTCCAGAGTGTGTGTCAAAAAAATGCTTTCTCCGAGTCTGTAGTATGTTATCATTATATTGAGGACAAGGCTTTCGAATTACCAATTTTTTTGTGGTTTTACCAGTTCGTTACTTATGCCATTGGCAAATTAATCTTCTTCAAAATCATAAAATTCACTTTTTTTCCTGAAAAAAATTATATGTACCTTTTCTATGCACTTTACTCATTATTTTGATATATAATTTGCCTTTCCTTACTTCTCTTATCTGTTTCTGAGGCATTGGGAAAAATGTCAACAAATTGACCAAAGTTAAGTTGGACGACCCCTTAAGTTGCATTAGTGAAGAGTTAATGCCTTGTACATGTAAATTATAATAGTAATTGACATTGCCCACATAAATGTAGTAACAGAAATTAGGCATGTGTTCATTGTGCAAGCTGGGTGTGCGTTGGCTCAGTGTTTAGAACATTGGACTTGAAACCAAAAGGTTGTCGATTTGATCTTTCCTACACCAACTGCTTTGTGTCCTTGGGCAAGACACTTAATCTCAAGTTCCCACATGGGGGCATGGTGGTGCTGTGTACTCAGATGTAATGCACTTGCCTTCAACTGCTGCTCACTCTGCTTATGCAGAGTTGGTAAGATGGGGAGTCTGCCAGTTGCTTGCCACTGCTAAGTGGTTCTCTCAGGGTTCTCCAGCTTCCGCCACCCATAAATGTATCCGACATGATGTGACTGGTTGTTAACCCTTTACCCAATGAATCAGCCGCATCCACCCACATAATATGCAAATTCAGTAGTTGGAAAAATATTATTTTTCAAAAAATTTCATCAAAACCATATCATGTGACCCCTCATTGGAACGAGCTCGTTCCAACGAGGGGTCACATGATATGGTTTTGTTGAAATTTTTTGAAAAAATGATATTTAAAATAAAATTTTGATTTTGTCTGCATTGGGTAAAGGGTTAAACTCCAATAAAAAAACATTGTGCAAGCTATATGTTTCGAAGACACCTAAAGATGATGTTATCAACCGTTGAGGGATTTTGTTCTTTTCCATGTACACGTTCTTGATACAGTGTGTGTTCCTTTATGGGGGCATGCCATTTGATAGTAATCTCTCAAACCATACAGGTGTTATCATATTTAATTTCTTTCCTTACAAATTGGTGGTAAAATTATATCGGTAAGAAGCCATTGGAAAAAGTAAGGTGTAATACTGAATTTCCACCTGCTCTAAAATAATGTTGGTAGAAGATTTAAGTAATGACTGAATAGAAAATTTAGAAATTCTTTTTTAAAATATTTTTTTTTTTTGATTCTTCTTAAATATATGCTTTCAAGTTTTTCTTATGTATTTTTTCAGTAGAATAATTTCTGAAAAGTAGTTCTCTTTGTGTTTTTATTTCACTTGTTTCTCCTCTTGGAAGGGTTCATACCTGTTACGTGAAAACTCACCAAAACACTGATTTAAATTTTATTAATAGAATGTAAATTATTTTTTATCTGTGTTCAGATTTAACAACAGGAAGTGTAAAACACTTTTGGGAGTAGAATTTCCCCTCCATACATACCTGCAAATAATTTTTTTTTCAGTGCCTGTCATGTTAGCATGTATTAACGGTTTTGTAACTGTCATCATGTACTTGGTACCTGACACGAGGATTACAATCCAATAGTATGTGGTATCATTACTCAAAGAAACTGTGTATATTCTTGTCTATAGAGCAGTCTATGCTCAGGCCTGAAAATTAGGAGCATACATTGTAGCCCATTAACAGGTTACACAGTATATGCTGGTAACCTATAAAGAAAATAAAAAAAAAAAAGAGTTGCTATGATATCCTGTCATGCCATGCTGTTTACATTTTAACAGAATTTCTGTCAGAATAGTAACCACTAATGCCCGATCACACTTTCGCGAGATCGTGTGTTAGTTGTTGCTATTATTTTGGGTGGAAATTATGTTAAGGTAAGATGCATGCTACTCAATTCAAATGTGTATACGATGGGCAACCCAAATCTGATTGACGAATCAAGTGGTATTAGGAATTTAATTTATGCTGTATTCAGTCAAAACCCATCGTGCATTTGCATATTTTACAATTGAAGTAACCTAATCGATCGGTCCTGAGTTATGACGGACTGCTTTAAATTATATAAACTTACACCAAGTTTTAAGACATTGTTCTGGTCAGTAAGTCAGGCTCAAGTGCATTGGTGCCTCTAAAATATGCAAATTGTGCCTGTCATTTAACATGACAGGCTGCTTATTTGCAGGCCTGCCAAGATATCTCAACCCTGTGAAAAAAACATGGGAAGTACAGTCAAAGTTTCAGCCAATGGACCTTCATGTTGAAGCTGGAGATCCATTGGCCGAAAGTTTGCTTTTGCTTCTTCCATGTCTTAATGGAATTTGAGTTATGGTCTGGGTGGAAACTACTCTCTGTGGGTGTTTTAAACACTCAAAGGTCTGGAGATTTTTATACATTTTTGCTTCACTTTGACCGTACACGTCCTGGGCTTTGCTGTTGTTAGTATGCAAGTCCTGGCTACCTTTTTAGGCAGCTAATCTTGTCTAGAAACAACTGCCAAGCTACTTGGAATGCAGCTTGCAAGTTTAGCCAATGCATGTTTGGGTCACCTGTTTTGTAACTGTAAAAAGTAATCAAAGTCAGAATTTGAAGTTCAAGGGTTAAATGTAATCCACTCTTCATGTACTGTAGACAACTGGTAACAATTTGATTAATTCAGTTCAAAATGATTGCCAATATGTGATAAAAAAATCTCTCAACAGGCCTGATGCTTGCATCAGATAAACGATTTTTTTTAATATTTGTTGCAAATATAACCTGATAGCAAGGTTTTTTTCTATCTGACATGGTTGGTAGAAGGAGAATTATTTTATCATATTAATTACCAACCAAAATATAGTGTTGTATTTCTAAATAAACAGCATGTGTTATACATTCATGCTCGGTGACCTTTCAAATGGACGTGGTTTCATTTTTAATCTGAAACAATCCAAGGAAAATTGGATTTTTTTTCTTTTCAACAGCATGTTTATATAATTAAAAAATTTTATTTTTATGTTCTTAATTTTGCCTTGAAACCATTCATTGGAATGAATGAAATGGGCTTGTTACAGTGAGGGATGATAAATAGTGTCAGTCAGAAAAGAAACTGAAAGATGATTTTTGATTGTCTCCCAGGCAGATTTGGCAGTAAATTGGATGAAGGAATATGATCAAAAATTTTCCAAATACTTTTGTTGGCTGGGCATAAAATAGTGATGGGCGTGTTCAGCGAATTAGCTGATTTCAGTTAATTTACAACAAAAATATTAACATTTAACTTCTATAAATTCACATGAAAATGGGCAAACAGACCATTTTCAAGTAAATTCATAAAAAATAAATTGTAGTCATTAAGTAATGAAGGTACAGGTCCTTTTATTTTCAAATTTTCATCTAGTATAAAATTAGATAAATTAGGTTTTCTATTGGTACAGTGGAGCAATGCATGTTCGGGTCACCTGTTTTATAACTGTAAAAAGTAATCAAAGTCAGAATTTGAAGTTTAAGGGTTAAATGTAATCCACTCTTCATGTACTGTAGACAACTGGTAACAATTTGATTAATTCAGTTCAAAATGATTGCCAATATGTGATAAAAAATCCCACTCAAGGGGCCTGATGCTTGCATCAGAAACAAAGATTTTTTTAATATTTGCTGCAAATATACACCTGATAGCAAGGTTTTTTTCTCATGGAGCTCTGTGAAACAAGATATAATAGAATAAATGTTAAGTTTATCTCTAGAATACAGCAGGGTTCATACAGCTCTTGAAAAACCCTTGAAAATGAGTTTTTTCTTGAAAAACCCTGGAATTTGAAATCAGCCCTTGAGAAACCCTTGAACTTTCAGAAATCTCTTGAAAAACCCTTGAATAGCATGCTATTTCCGGGGCATTGTAAATATATGTGTACTCGCCTTTTACTTGTTTGTTGCTCTCGTGTCGCTCAGTTAAAAAAAACCATAAAAAAGTATGGAACGTTTTACCAAGATTACTGTAACACAGATCACACTTTGGGTACCAGTACTTCCTGACTTCCAAAGTCAGATCTGTGTCACATGAATCTTAGATTTTTAGAGCTCATACAACAAGCTGAATAGTATATGTAGCCCTTGAAAAAAAAGAAAGAAGCCCTTGAAAAACCCTTGAACTTTGTGAGCAAATTTTTGTATGAACCCTGTACAGGAAAGTGACACAATACCTATTAATTGAATACTCCCGTTAATTGAATAATTTTCATTGGCAAAGTAGCTATTCAATTAACAAGGTTCCACTGTATTACATAACCAAGTTCATTACCCCACTCGTCCCTGAACATGGTTCCTGTGGGGCTTTGGATTCAAGGAATGGCCTAGAATCTGACTAAGGGCCATTCAATGTCTTGAAATCCTGAAAAATGGGCCATGTGGTCTTGAAAGCCTTGAATATTCACAAAATAAAAATGATGAAGAATAATGTAATCATACCTACATATATGTAGTTTTAAATGCCAGAGTTCGTTAAGGCAGTGGGAGGAGGAGGTAATGACAGAGGATCCAAGTTGACCAGTGAAGATGGGGCATTAAAATTCCTTGAATTTGACTATTGTAGGGCTTTGTAAAATGTCGAGAAATACCCTTGAATAACGTTACTGAACATTTCATGGGACAGTGTTAACTTTTTGCCTGCTTCAGACAGATTTTCATGGACAGTGCGAAAATACCGTTACAAAAATTCTCTAGCTCAGGTATAATTCTGGCTCATGTTAACAAAATAAACCCCTTACACATAGGAGTAACCCTCTTATCAATTATTTCTTGATGACAGTCTTGATTGAATTTCTCATCAAATTAAAAAAAAAATACTTCTAGGTAATCAAGAATGGTTTCTGCAGTTGTTTTTTCTTTTTCCTTTTTTTTTTCAAAGAAAAGAACATAGAGTATCTTTCACTCATCTGTTGATGCAGATTTACAAAGTTGCTTGGAAACAAATTTTATAGCGTTAGTAAAACCTTGGCTTCAGTTTTCTTTTCTAAGCCATTCTTCTTTTAGGAATCCAGAAATGAGATATATCCTGGATATTCAAATGTTTACAATAGAATAAAATATCGCTCAAGGAATTGACAATATCTTGTGGGCATTCCAATATATGATTCATTTAGACAAACACAAATAGTAGTAACCATGTGCATTTTAACAGTGGTATGTAAATTGGGATAACTGGTAAAGGCCTGAACTTTTGTGAACCATTTGTAAAATTTTGATGCAATTTAGACTGAATGTGGATGAATGTGTCTGGTCTGTGCATTATTTTTGAATGGGTAGTGTATTGTACTTTAAAGTTTACATTTACATCATAATAAATTTACTAATTAAAATGAATTCTAGCTTTGTTAACTTTTTATTGGTGCCACCCCTTGAATATTGTGATAACATCTAAACCTCTTTGAATTTTATTAGTACTTGACACTGGCAGGGTGTTAAGTAAACTTGCAAGCGATGAAATTCTCAGTAAAAGTTTTAAGTATCCAATTTAACCTTTACTAAAGGATCATAGCATCTGGCCACATTATTTACAAATTGAGCAGTTGAAAAAAAAAAATTAAAAAAAAAAAATTCAGTAAAACCATATAACATGACCCCTTATTGGAACAAGCTTATTGAGCCAGTTCCAATGACAAGATCATAATATATGGTTTTATTGAAAAATTTGAAAAGAAAGAAAATTAAAATAACAAATTTTGATATTGTGTGTGATGGGTAATGGTATAACAGGTGTATTAAATTTACAGGAATTTTGTAATTTTCCTTTAATCTAGTGATAAACTGTACATTTATTCTATTATATCTTGTTATACAGATCTCATGGAGCTCTGGCAAACAAGATACAATTAATTAAATGCTTACACTTGATGTAATAATAATAATCATAATTCTTCAGCCTTCCACTGATTTGTCGTGGTCCTCTAATGAGGAGGCCTAAATTAACCCAGTCCCCAGCCGGGCTATTCCTCCCGCATTCAGTCAATAAGTGTTTCATAATTCCTCCCATCAGAACTTTCTCAATCTCCCCAACTATAGAATTGACCCTTTCCCTCATCTACTTATCCTTCAAGTTTTCATCCAATTTTTGCATTAGGATTCTAAGGAGTTTTGTTCTGCTAGGCAAATATTTGGGGCATTCTAAAACGAAATGTTCCAGGGTCTCTGTTACTCCTAAATTACATATTTGGCACACTCTTTCCTCACCTTTCCCAATTCTCCTCAACTCCAGTGACTTCGATCTCACTTTGAACAACAAAGATTGAGATACCAGCTCCAGATAGTGACAGTGAAGAGAAACCTGTGACTGCTTCAGCTCACACCCTTGAACAGGAGCTTCGAGAATATATTGACAAATCAGAATCTCTTTCCTCTACCGCGAAACCCGCTGAAGAACCGAAAATCAACGCCGTGTTGAAGTTATTCGAGGCAAACAGGAAGCGAATGCCAAATCTAAGCTTCCTCTTCGAAGCACTGATGAGCGGTATGCCAACTTCTGTGGAAGCTGAATGTGCCAGTCAATTTGCGACCAAATTGCGTTCACATTTTGAGTGACCAATCTCTGTGCGACCTGCTGTTCCTCAGGAAGTACTTCGGTTGCTCAGGTAATGTCGGACAAACCTAAGGAAGAACTCTCATGTTTGGTTCACTTTGTGATTGTTCTAACACTCATCTCACAACGGATGAACTGTTTTGTTAAGTTTTGTTTGAACTTTTAGGTTAACTAATGGCAAATCATCATTCAATTTGTTACTTGCATGGGACTAAAACTGCATTTCCATTTTCACAAAATGTTTGTGATATTTTTCGATATTACCTGGGAAAATCTCATTCCTGTTCTCGGTTCCTACAAAACCCTAATCAGCACCCTCGCTATCCTTAACAAAAAGCTCTGTCTGAATGTTAGAGTTCCATACATAGTTAAACATCGTTTTACACCATCTGCTGCTTGGGATGTTTACCAGATAATTCAGGTAGCATAATTTTCCCATATCTATTCTATCTTGAACCGGCATCCACCCAAGTTCTCTCTGACCACTTCCAGCGAAGCTGCATTACTTGATCCGTTATTCACCAACCCACATCATTTTGTAGAATTTCCAAGTTCCTCACTTCTGTTTGATTTAGAGGGATCACATCCGTTCCATATGTTATACTTGGTAATCCCACCCTCCCCCAAATGGTTTTTCCAACAAACACCTTGTAAACCCTTTATCCAACGAATCGGCCACATCCCCCCGTGTAATATGCAAATTCAGTAGTTGAAAAAATATTATTTTTCAAAAAATTTCCACAAAATCATATTGTGTGACCCCTCGTTGGAACGAGCTAGAAAAAATGATATTTAAAATAAAAAATTTTGATATTGTCTGCATTGGGTAAAGGATTAAAGCTATTTCTTCCAAGTACTTTTAACTGATTGAGTGTTCTTTTCCCCTTTGTCTTATGTTTATTTGTGTGGTTTCTGTATATGCCTCCACCTGTAACACATAAATTCACTCCCTAGTATTCATGTTCTCCCCAGTTTAATCCTTGCTTTCCTCTTCTCCAATAAAGAATTTACGCACCCTCCACCTTTGCGGTGCATCCATCCTATGGCCCATAGGTATTACCTTTCTTTTGTTTTCGTTCAGTTCAAGTTGCCATTTATCCCCTTATTTTCCTGCCATAGTTAACAGTTTTTGTTGACCCTCTTCACTCTTGGCTAATAAAAGCATGGCATCGGCAAATAATAGCCCTGGGATTTTTGTCTCTCCAACTTTGACCTCCTCTGCACTTGCAATTAACTTCTCACTCAAATCTTTTATGCAAAATGCGAACAGGGTTGGTGACAAGATGCACCCCAGCTTAAGGCCTATCTCCATTGGGACCCTTATTGTTGTGATGTTTCCCATGTGGAGTCCACTCTGCTCATCTTTGTACAGTGCTCTCATGATTCCAATAAAACTTCCTCCGAATCCAAGGCCCTCAAGCTTCTGTCATTAATAACTCTAATAACAGAAACTAAAGCATGCAAGGAACACTGCTGAGGCAATATGTCTTAACCCTTTCCCTAATATGAAGGCCATAATTATGTGGCCAGTGCTATTCACAAAAAAATGTCCATTCAAATATTTTTTTTTTTACTTTTTGTCCCCAAAACAGAAGTTAATACACATCAATGGAACAATTACAACAGGCTTGTTCAAATAAAGGAATCATAAGCTATGTTTTGAGGCAAAAACAGAATTTTAGTTATTCAAAAAATTTGTTGAAAAGTGTCATCACCCAGTTGTGTTAGATATTTATTTCTTGGAGTTTTAAGGTCACTGTCAGTATCTATAGCAACATCATATCAATGAAGTCAAGTATAGCCAATTGTTTAGGCGTATGCTGCCCACTTTTGGACTTCCACCCATTGCATTAGTTCTTGATCCTATTTTACCAGTAAAGCAGAACTTGTTTACAACAGTAAACCAGCACTGCACTACTTCTAAGGGGTTCCCACAGGGAGATAAAGGGTTAAGATATGTAGGGAAGAACAAATCATTCACTCCAGAAATGAAGTAATAAAATTTAATTTCTCACTTGGAATATTGTATCATTTACACAAAATGACAATAACATTCACATTAATATTTGAAACTATCAAATCACATCCGTTAAATAACTTTATACTATACCATTAAAATTACTTTCTGAACTGTCCTTGAAGCATCATAAACAGCTCATTTGTTTTTAACCCTAAGCCCACTACACACTGATGATGAAAAACAAAAATTTCAAGCAATTTTCTTCTTGCACAGCAACTAGGAATTTAACAAATTCAGTCTTGTTTGACAAAACTAACTGACCTCTGTCAAACAAGAATTGTTTAACTCTTTACCTAAAGTACATGAAATCAAAATTTTTTTGAATTTTTAAAAAGAATTTCAACAAAACCATATCATGTGGCTCCTCATTGGAATGAACTTAATGAGTTCGTTCCAATGTGGAGTCACGTGATATGGTTTTGTTGAAAAGTTTTGAAAAACCCTTCTTTTTTTTTAACTGCTCAGTTTAAAAATTACCTGGGTGGATGTGGCCGATTAGGCAAAGGGTTAAATTCCTAGTTGTATTATGGGAAATGCTGGTATTCTGACATTAGTGTGTTGATAATTAACTTAACCAATTTATTAACTCTGTCCAGTGCAATACACAAAATCTCTAATTCAATTTATTTATTTTTTTCAATTTTAGTTTTCAAAACATAGCATGTGACCATTTATGGGAAGAAACTTGCCACACTTGTTCCTGTAAAGAGGTCACAACCTACGTTTTAGAAGCAAAACGATCTCATTTATTTAGGTAAAATAGTTCAAGTATTATAATCAAGTTGTGCTAGGTTATGATAGAAGTTGGGTACTGCACATCCACAAGAATTCACAACTCAATCGACAAATTTTACTGGCAGAACTGTCTGATTGATCAGTACACAGAGATTAAATATCAGAGTTTATTACACCTCATTCTAAGGCACACTGTTATTTTCCCAATGCTAGGGATGATCTAGAGAAATAATGGGGATCTTTGTGTCATAGGAAGCAAGGCAGAATTTTTATGCCCCCCCCCCCCCCCCCCCCCCCGACTTAAGTTGGGTGGCATATAGTGATTGAAGTGTGCACGTGTCTGTCCGTCAGTCTGTGTGTCCGAGCCAATAACTCGAAAACTGTTAGGGCAACAGTCATCAAACTTCACACAATTATAAAGGACCACAGGAGCCGGGTTCGTACCTTCAAGGTCAAGGTCACACTAAAAATCGGTCAATATTCGTGTTTCAGCCATAACTCAGAAACGAATCATAGTACTATTGTTAAACTTTTTACAAATGTTAAGGACGACAGAAGGTGTGTCACATATAATACTTTCTGCCACATCTGCAAGGTGAAGGTCATGGGGGGGGGGGGGGGGTTTATGTGTTACCTTAGTAACATTCTTGTTTTAAATGGTTCTTCTTGAGCAAACTGGGAAATAAAACTATGACCTGCCCATTTAAATTTGCTAAATAAACAAGTGTTGGTGTGTACTGCACTAACCCGAGAATAAGCTCAGGGGGTGTGTGAAGAAAAAGATGGCAAAAGTATATAGGTGAGTTGATTTTGGGGAGAATTTGGATGCAAAGTTAGGTGACTAGGTCAATCCCTTTAGAAACATGCATTAACCCTTTTCCCAACGTAACAGCCAAAAACCGGCCAGCGCCATTCACCAAAATCGCCAATTAATTTTTATTATTTTTTGTCTCAAAAACATAGGTTTATGACCCCACTTTGGAACAAGCTTGTCAAGCTCATTCCAATGAGGAGTCATAACTTATGTTTTTGAGACAAAAAAATTAAAAAAAATTAGTTATTCAAGAATTTTTTTTGCAAGTTTCATTTGCTTTTCATGTTAGGTAAAGGGTTAATCCTTTATCTAACCAATTGGATGCATGCACCTGCATAATTCACAAACTGAACAGCTGAAAAAAACAAGAGGCCCCAGGGGGCTTGAGGGCACTCACCTGACATGGTAGCCTAAATATCAACCCAGAGAATTGATTTCAACAAGTTGCATCTGCTCCTCCTAAGAAAAGCTTATACCAAATATCCAAAGATTCTGACCAGTGGATCTAAAAAAAAGGATTTTTAAAGAATATTCCTCATATTGAACTAAGTTATAATTCGGGCTCCACAGGGAGCCCATATATGAACCAAGGGACTTTGCTTTAACAAACTTGAATCTGATCTACCCCACAATGTTGCAAACCAAATATCAAAAGATTCTGCCTGCTGGATCTGGAGAAGTTTTTTTGAGAAATTTGCCTGAAATGCACAGTTCGAATTCGGGATCCTATACTGAGCCCAAATATAAACCCAGGGGGCCGATTTGAACAAACTTGAATCAGATCCACCCCACAATGTTGCATACCAAATATCAAAAGATTCTGCCTGCTGGATCTGGAGAAGATTTTTAGCTCAACTTTGACGAAGTCAAATTTGAGCTATTGTCATGGCCCGTCGTCCGTCTGTCTGTCCGTACGTCAACAATTGGCTATGGCTCGGGCTAGAGGTATGTATTTATGAACCGATCTTTACGAAACTTCTTGTGTACCTTTGTTATGACCCTGGGACGGGAACGAGTGTTTTTAGGTGTGGTCCGAAATTCAAGATGGCTGCCAGTGGCCATTTTGTACAGATGATGCAAAAATCAGTTTTTTGTACAGAACTTCTGTATGAAAGTTCTGATTTGAATAAAGTTTTGTATAGATGTTTAGTACCATGGGATACATCACATATAATACGGGTTTTTTTCTCGTGCGTAAATTATGCAAATTAGACTGACTTTGATTTATTTAGTGTTACTTTCAAAGCTGTAAGTGCCAAGCTGCTATGGCTCGGGCTAGAGGCCGTATTTATGAACCGATCTTTACGAAACTTCTTGGGGTACCTTTGTTATGACCGTGGGATGAGAACGAGTGTTTTTGGGTGCGGTCCAAAATTCAAGATGGCTGCCAGCCGCCATTTTGTACCGACGATGCAGAAATCTGTTTTTTGTACAAAACTTCCATATGAAAGCTCTGATTTGAATAATTTTTTGTATGAATGTTTAGTACCATGGGATACATCACATATAATACAGGTTTTTTTCTCGTACGTAAATTGTGTAAATTAGACTAATTTTGATGTTTTTTGGGGTTACTTTCAGCACTGTAAGTGCAAATGCCAATACGGCTCGGGCTAGAGGCCGTATTTATGAACCGATCTTTACGAAACTTCTTGGGTACCTTTGGTATCACCGTGGGACGAGAACGAGTGTTTTGGGGTCCAGTCCGAAATTCAAGATGGCCGATGGCAGCCATTTTGTACAAAATTAGGTGCAATCAGATTTTTGCACAGAACTTCCATATGAATGCCCTGATTTGAATAATTTTTTTGTGTGAATGTTTAGTACCATGGGATGCATCACATATAATACGGGTTTTTTTCTCGTGCAGAAATTATGCAAATTAGATGAACTTTGATTTTTTCAGTGCGACTTACACACAGTAAGTACACATGTCAATACGGCTCAGACTAGAGTCTGTATTTATGAACTGATCTTCACGAAATGTCTTGGGTACCTTTGTTATCACCTTGGGACGAGAACGAGTGTTTCTGGGTGCGGTCTAAAATTCAAGATGGCTGCCAGTGGCCATTTTGTACCGAAATTAGGTCTAATCAGTTTTTTGTACACATCTTCTATACAGCTCAGACTAGAGGCCATATTTATGAACCAATCTTTACGAAACTTCTTGGGTACCTTTGTTATCACCGTGGGATGAGAGCGAGTGTTTTTGGGTGTGGTCCGAAATTCAAGATGGCCACCAGCAGCCATTTTGTACCAAAATTAGTGCAATCAGTCTTTTGTATAGAACTTCTGTATGAAAGTTCTGATTTGAATAAATTTTTGTATGAATGTTTAGTAACATGGAATACATCACATATTGTAAGGGTTTTTTTTTTTGTGCAGAAATTATGCAAATTAGATGAACTTTGATTTATTCAGTGCTACTTACACAATGTAAGCACACATGTCAATACGGCTCAGGGTAGAGGCTGTATTTATGAACCGATCTTCACAAAACTTCTTGTGTACCTTTGTTATCTCCTTGGGATGAGAATGAGTGTTTCTGGGTACGGTCCAAAATTCAAGATGGCTGCCACTGGCCATTTTGTACCGAAATTAGGTCCAATCAGTTTTTTGTCACAACTTCTATACAACTCGTATTTATGAACTGATCTTCACAAAACTTCTTGAGTACTTTTGTTTTCACCTTGGGACAGGAACGCGAGTGTGTTTTGGGGTGCCTTTGTTATCACTGTGCTATGAGAACAAATATCCCACTCTGGGACTCAAAGATTTTTTCTAGTTCAGCATCTGACTGTCACCCACCTTTACAATACTTTACCTATACATTTGTTACAGGCAACGATCAGTATTTATGTACAGACCGTTACAATACTTTATATGTACCTTTGTTATCAGGTCATTACCTAGATGTTTGTCATTGCTGTGTCACATACTATACATGTACATGTCTTTGTCTTGACAAGTTGAGCTACAGTGTCATTGACACTTTCATTTAATGTTTTTCCCATTGCCAACAAGTGTCAAAAAGTGCTGACTCAGCACTTTTTCAAAGTCCAGAAACTGTACCCTTTGATAAAACCGATGGCAATTTTTTTTTGATCAATCCTTTCTGTTGGTCCTAAGGAAGCTTCACACCAAATAAAAATTCTCAGTGCTGTGCAGTTTTCGAGATATGGGTGTTTTAATTTTTTTCTATTTTTAGCTCCTGCGGTTCCCACGGGGCTACAGAAAAAAAAAATTGGGCATAAAAATTAGGTACTTATGACCCAATAAGCCCTCACATACAATTTGGTCCAAATCAGCCTCTCGGTTCGGAAAATAGAAATTTTGGGCAGGGCCAAAAATTTTGCCTCTCCCATAACGATGCCAAATATAGCCCATCAAACTTCTCTTGAACAAATCTGAGTCTACACCTTACTAGGAAGTTGCATACCATATATCAAGTCTCTGCTATTGCTGGTTCATGAGAAGATTTTCAAAGATTTTGGTGCCCCTTGGGGGCATGGCACCACCCAGGAGGAGGGGCAACTTCATTTGAACAAATCTGAATTGGCATTAGGTAATAAACATTTACCCGACATTTTGAATAAAATTGGGCTAGTGGTTTTGAAGAAGTCGATAATGTAAAGTTAACGCCGGATGGAAAGTGATTTGTAAAGCTACCCTTGAGCTGTGCTCAGGTGAGCTAAAAATGTAAAACAATTTCAACAAAACCATACCATGTGACTCATTGAGCACGTTCCAATGAGGGGTCACATGATATTGTTTTAGTCTTTTGAAACATTTGAAAAAGAAATAATTAAAATAACAAATTTTGATATCATGCGCATTGGGTAAAGGGTTGTATTTCACTGAAACAACTTACATATATCGATGTAGTAGTTACAAAGTCAGGGACTGGGCTTATTTACAAGGAGGGGGACTCTGAAACTGAAATCTTAAAAGTTGGTAGATGGGCTTATCTTCAATTATGGGCATATACCCAGGTCAGTATGGTAACACAAATTAATCTCAGTGTATCACACCAAGTAATGTGTATTTTTGTTCAGTTGTTTGAAAATTTACAGTATCAGTGCTGAATTCCTCTACCATGCATCACTTATTTGGGCTGAGCCTAACTAAGTGATGCATGTTAGAGGAATCCTGCATTTGGAATTTAACCAATTCAATCGTGTTTTTGACAGAGCTTAATGACTGAATTGGTTAACCCTGTATCCAACATGAGAAGCTGACGACACATGCAAACAAAATTATTGAATAACTAATTTCTTTCAGATTTTGTGTCAAAAACAGGTTAAATGAGCTTGTTCCAATGAGGGGTCATAAGCTATGTTTTTGAGGTAAAAACAATGAAAAAAAGTAATGAAAATTGAATTGCAAGTTTTGTGAATAGTGCAGGCCAGTTTTGGCCATATTGTTGGGTAAAGGGTTAAATTTCTAATTTCATTATGCAAAAAATAGTTGCTGCATGAAATTTGCTTGTTTCAACATCAGTGTGCAGAGGGTACCGAGACATCCCAAAGACACTACCAGAAATGTCCAGTGAAAGTATAACATGTGCATTCAACCAGCTGACATTACTTGCCAAATGATTTTTTCCATTCTACTTAGGATTTTACATGAAAATTTATGTGATAAAACTGATTGGAACATATTCCTCATGTGGTGAGAAAAATAAATCTTTTTACAGAATCTAAAAATTCCATGCAGTTTTCGAGTTATGGCCATTTGAAGTTTCAAAATTTGTCGAAAATTTAGCCATTGGGATATAGTGCTTCCTATATAAATTCCAAAACCAAAAACGACACCATAAGTGGTGATTTTAGCACACTTTTTTCATGTAAAAAAAGACATTAAGGCCACACAAAGTAGATCTTCTGTTTCTCAGGCCATTATTTGTGAAATTGCATGCAGGCGAGCGGTTTTTTATTTTATTTTTTATTTCAGTAATTACTTCTTTGCCATTAAAAGTTCATACTCTTGGTTTAAGTTTTAGGCCTCATAATCTACAGAATAGCATGGGTGGTGGTGTATTTCATCCCTTGAGTGCAAGAAGGCTTTGCAATGCTAAAGCATTGCAAAGCCTTCTTGCACTCAAGGGACAAATTCATCAATTTTTTTTAACTTGGGTATAATATCAGACATAAACCATTTAATTTTTATTTTTTTTAAGTTTAAACTGGTTATAAAAAGAGAGCATGCGGCAGCCAAAAGGACCATGCGGGAGGGCCTGAGAAACAGATTTTTTTTTTTTTTAGGCCTAACACTCATAAAAATGGAAGCAGTAATCACAGAGTCTTGAAATTTCACACAGTCATGGGCCATACTTCCTGCTGAAATTTTTTTACATGACCCACTGTCTTCCAAGTTAATTTGTATATAATTTGCATAAAAATGTCAACTGTTTCCTTTATTTAGAGAATATTCTCACATTTTTGCTACTGGAGCAGAAATTACATCACAGGAGTATTGCAGCAACTTGCACAACATTGACAGTTTGTTTTGTAATCATATCCAATTTTAAAAACAGCTGAAATTTCCTAATTTACATTTTTAAGCCCCACCCACTTTTTAAAATTCCATTAATAAGGAATGAATTGGACATTAACAAGCAGAACTGATCACAAAATAGCATAAGTAATGAATCCAGAACATTTTGAACTCCTGAAACATGTCAGCATGCCACCAGCTAGATATAACTATAAATAGCAGCACAATTAAAATATTTAGGTCACGCCCATTTCTTTGGAAAAATAAGAAAATGTAACTGTTTGCATATACAACCAAACTAAAGCCAAAGCTTACCAAGAACACATGTATCTAACAAAGTGATTCCAATATTACCCTGAAGACAAAGTTCATAGAAGCCCAGTTCTAGAGCTAATAAAATCTAAAACTAGTTAAATATGCAAATGTATTCAGTGATGTTATGTATTTTGAAAACTTCATTCTTATCTCAATCCCATCATTTTGTCTCACTTCTCAAGTCAGTCAGCATGGTGAGAATAAAATCTAAACCCTCTTGTATTGAACTAATTGTCTCCTATTTCATGAGGTGAAAAAATATAATTAAATTAAATTAATTATTTAATAAATATGCATATTTATTCATGTCAGTTTCATTTTTTACTATTATTCATTGCTAAAACCAACAACTATTTTTAGTCGAGTTGTGAAGTCAAACTCGACTTATAGTTTGATGAATGGCGGGTGGGCGTAAACAATTGGTTTCCAGATGGTAACTAAATGGTTCAACCCATGTTCATGAAACTTCATAGGTGGGTTGGTATCGGTGAGAGGAAGGTCACAGTGACCTTGAACATAGTAAATTGTAAATAATTGGTTTCCAGATGACAACTTGACTACGGTTCAACCCACATTCATGAAACCTCATATGTAGGTTGGCCTTCATGAGAGGAAGAACCCTATTTATTTTGGACTGACTAGGTCAAAGGTCAAGGTTACAGTGACCCTGGACATAGTAAATCAAAACAATTGGTTTCCAGATGATAACTTGATAATGGTTTGACCCATGTTCGTGAAACTTCATAGTTAAGTTGGCATCAGTGAGAGGAAGAACCCTATTTATTTTGGAATCACTAGGTGAAAGGTCAAGTTCACAATGATCTTCAACATAGTAAATCGTAAACAATTGGTTTCCGGATGACTTGATAATGTTTCGACCCACGTTCATGAAATTTCATAGGTAGGTTGGCATCAGTGAGAGGAGGAACCCTATTTATTTTGGACTTGCTAGGTCAAGGTCACAGTGACCTTGAACATAGTAAATCGTAAACAATTGGTTTCCGGACGATAACTTGATAATGGTTTGACCCACATTCAAACTTCATAGACAGGTTGGCCTAGGTGAGTGGAAGACCCCTATTTATTTTGGACTCACTAGGTCAAGGGCTAAGGTCACAGTGACCTTGAACATAATAAATCGTAAACAATCGGTTTCCAGATGATAATTTGACAATGGTTCCACCCACGTTCATGGAACTTCATAGGTAGGTTGGCATTGGTGCAAGAAAGAGCCTTATTTATTTCGGAATCACTAGGTCAAAGGTCAAGGTCACAGTGACTCTTTGCATAGTAAATTGTAAACAATTGGTTTCCGGACGATAAGTTGATAATGATTAAACCCACTTTTGTGCTGTCACAACTCGACATTGGATCGGTGATCCTATTGGCATTTTTTCTTGTAATTTCATACGTAACTCAGGCAGCACAGTGGGGAAAAGAATGTTGAATGCGTGTGACTAAGACTACCAAAAGGCCACACCCAAAGCTGGCCACCTTTCTTTCAGCTAGCTGGACTGTCCATGTGTACAAGAGTAGTGTGCCGCTCGAAATGTGTAACACTCATTGTATGAGAAAGTTTTATAGATTCGATCAGCAGTGCAAAATCCAAAAGAGGCTACTGACTGGGGTTGACAATAAATCTTGGAATGAAAAAGACAACAGAAGAATGAAATGTAGCATCAGTCGGGATAAAAGTACTTGATTCCTACTCCTGTGTTCCAAAAAATCATACCTGTAATATTAATAATTTGAGGGATTTTTTGTACTCCATATTATTCGGATGTGAGCCCCTATTTTTATGTGTACCCATACTATGTATGGTACACATAATGCCGGCATCCGGGGTGACCATCCGTCGTTCGTCCATCCGTCTGTCCATCCGGCATCCATATCCATTTCTTCGTCATTCGATAACTTGAAAAATATTGCTTGGATTTTCAAGTTATTTTATATTTGTGTTCAGGTTACTGATGTGCCGAGCTGTATAGTTTTTGGTGTAAGTCGGATAATTTGATCCTGAGATATTAACCCTTTACCCTTCAAATTGAAAATTCTTCCAATCCCTTTGGCATTCGATAACTTGAAAAATATTGCTTGGATTGGCTAGTTACTTTATATTTGTGTTCAGGTTACTGATTTGCCGAGCTGTATAGTTTTTGGTGTAAATCTGATGATTTGATCCCGAGATATTAACCCTTTATCCTTCAAATTGAAAATTCCTCCAATCTCTTTGGCATTCGATAACTTGAAAAATATTGCTTGGATTGTCAAGTTACTTTATATTTGTGTTCAGGTTACTGATGTGCTGAGCTGTATAGTTTTTGGTGTAAATCTGTTATTTTGATTCTGAGATATTAACCCTTTATCCTTCAAATTGAAAATTCCTCCAATCCCTTTGGCATTCGATAACTTAAACAAGAGGCCCCACGTGGCCTTAATCGCTCACCTGACAAAGTGACTCTAAGAAGTATTTTAGGTCACCTTCACCATGTCATGCCTCATCAACATTAACTGGTTGAGTGATAGATTTTGTTTGAAGTTCAACATTTGTTACCTAAAATTAGTTTTATTTAAAATCATTGGTGTGTGGCCAATCTCCAATGATTTTTAATAAAGCAAATTTATCTCTGCAGACAAACTGGTTTAGCATGAAGCACAAACAAGGAATGTGAAGAGATAGCCTTGGACATCTCTCCCCAACTGTGGATATCTTCCATGTGCTATATGTATATATTTGCATGCAAGAAAACAAAAATTTTCACAAATTTTATTTTTTTTTATCATCATTGGAACAAGCTCAAACAGCTTATTCCAATAGGGGTATGGGAAGATCAGGTATATTTTTGAGACAGAAATGTGAATATATAAATAATGGTGTTTTTTTGTGAATGATGCTGGAGAATTTTGCGTAAAGATATGGTAAATGGTTTGTTCTAGATACAGAATGATGCAAAAGTATTTAAATTTGATTAGGCAAGTTGTTCCTATAATGCATTTAAAAATTGAAGTAACTGTTTTTTTGCTGACGAACTTTTAGATGTGTGTGTCTGTGTTTGTGTGTGTGTGTGTGTGTTTGTGTGTGTGTGTTTGTGGGGGGGGGGGGGGGGGGGGGTAAGAGTGTTCTTGCAAACAAAATTACTGAATAAATGGAAAATTTTATTTTTTGTGTGAAAGACATAGTGCGTGAATGTTGATTGGAACAAGCTTAGAGAGCTCATTTTAATGTGAAGTCATAAAGCTGTGTTTTACATACGAAATTCTGGAATAACTAAAAAAAATTGCTTTTTTGACTCAAAAAGCATGGTGTGCGACCTCTCATTGGAATGAGCTCAAAAAGCTCATTCCAATGGGGTATTTACAAGCGATAAGTACATGTATGTTTAAGAGACAAAAATTAAAATTTGAATAGCGATTTTTGCGAAGAATGCTGACAAGTTTTGGCAGTTATGCTGGTAAAAAGGTAAGATATGCAAAGTGGTTGTTTTTTAGAGGCGACATTTAATTAAGGGGAATTAACCCTTGATTACTGAGGTAACTTCTAAAAGTACTGAAATTTCATGAAGCAATGTGAATAACAGACAACAGTTGCCTAAAAATTTCATGAATAACTAAAATTTTTATTCCTTTGTCTCGAAAACATGGCATATGACCTTTGTTGGAATGAGCTGAATGCGTGTGTTCCAATGAGGGGTCATAAAATTTGAACGAAGATTTGTGTGAATAATGCATTAGTACTGCTAGATTTGGGTAAACGGTTCACCCTGGATACCACCCCTTCTATAGTAGATCTTTTCTGCAAATTTTGTCTAAGATTCTATCAACTTTACAAATAAATACGTTCATGAATCACAATCAGATCCACCCTACAATGTTGCATACCAAATATCAAAAGATTCTGCCTGCTGGATCTGGAGAAGAAGATTTTTTAAGAAATATGCCTGAAACGCACTAAGTTAAAATTTGGGCTCCTATACGGAGCCCAAATATAAACCCAGGGGGCCGATTTGAACAAACTTGAATCAGATCCACCCCACAATGTTGCTTACCAAATATGAAAAGATTCTGAAGCTGGATCTGGAGAAGAAGATTTTTTAAGAAATTTGCCTGAAATGCACTAAGTTCGAATTCAAGCTTCTATAGTGAGCCCAAATATGAAACTAGGAAGCCGATTTGAACAAACTTGAATCAGATCCACCCCACAATGTTGCATACCAAATATCAAAAGATTCTGCCTGCTGGATCTGGAGAAGAAGATTTTTTAATAAATTTGCCCGAAATGCACTAAGTGCGAATTCGGGCTTCTATATTAAGCCCAAATATGAATCCAGGGGGCCGATTTGAACAAACTTGAATCAGATCCACCCCGCAATGTTGCATACCAAATATCAAAAGATTCTGCCTGCTGGATCTGGAGAAGAAGATTTTTGAAGAAATTTGCCTGAAATGCACTAAGTGCGAATTCGGGCTTCTATATTAAGCCCAAATATGAATCCAGGGGGCCGATTTGAACAAACTTGAATCAGATCCACCCCGCAATGTTGCATACCAAATATCAAAAGATTCTGCCTGCTGGATCTGGAGAAGAAGATTTTTGAAGAAATTTGCCCGAAATGCACTAAGTTTGAATTCGAGCTTCTATAGTGAGCCCAAATATGAATCCAGGTGGCTGATTTGAACAAACTTGAATCAGATCCACCCCGCAATGTTGCATACCAAATATCAAAAGATTCTGCCTGCTGGATCTGGAGAAGATGATTTTTTAAGAAATTTGCCTGAAATGCACTAAGTTTGAATTCGAGCTTCTATAGTGAGCCCAAATATGAATCTAGGAAGCCGATTTGAACAAACTTGAATCAGATCCACCCCACAATGTTGCATACCAAATATCAAAAGATTCTGCCTGCTGGATCTGGAGAAGAAGATTTTTTAATAAATTTGCTTGAAATGCACTAAGTTCAAATTTGGGCTCCTATACTGAGCCCAAATATAAACCCAGGGGGCCGATTTGAACAAACTTGAATCAGATCCACCCCACAATGTTGCTTACCAAATATGAAAAGATTCTGCCTGCTGGATCTGGAGAAGAAGATTTTTTAAGAAATTTGCATGAAATGCACTAAGTTCAAATTCGAGCTTCTATAGTGAGCCCAAATATGAATCTAGGAAGCCGATTTGAACAAACTTGAATCAGATCCACCCCACAATGTTGCATACCAAATATCAAAAGATTCTGCCTTCTGGATCTGGAGAAGAAGATTTTTTAAGAAATTTGCCTAAATGCACTAAGTTCGAAATCGGGCTCCTATACTGAGCCCAAATATGAACCCAGGGGGCCGATTTGAACAAACTTGAATCAGATCCACCCTACAATGTTGCATACCAAATATCAAAAGATTCTGCCTGCTGGATCTGGAGAAGAAGATTTTTTAAGAAATTTGCCTGAAATGCACTAAGTTCGAAATCGGGCTCCTATACTGAGCCCAAATATTAACCCAGGGGGCCGATTTGAACAATCTTGAATCAGATCCACCCCACAATGTTGCTTACCAAATATGAAAAGATTCTGCCTGCTGGATCTGGAGAAGAAGATTTTTTAAGAAATTTGCCTGAAATGCACTAAGTTCGAATTCGGGCTTCTATAGTAAGCCCAAATATGTATCCAGGGGGCCGATTTGAAGAAACTTGAATCAGATCTACCCCGCAACATTGCATACCAAATATCAAAAGATTCTGCCTGCTGGATCTGGAGAAGAAGATTTTTGAAGAAATTTGCCTGAAATGCACTAAATTCGAATTCGAGCTCCTATAGTGAGCCCAAATATGAATCTAGGGAGCCGATTTGAACAAACTTGAATCAGATCCACCCTACAATGTTGCATACCAAATATCAAAAGATTCTGCCTGCTGGATCTGGAGAAGAAGATTTTCAAAGAAATTTGCCTGAAAAGCAGTAAGTTCAAATTTGGGCTCCTATACTGAACCCAAATATAAACCCAGGGGGCCGATTTGAACAAACTTGAATCAGATCCACCCCACAATGTTGCATACCAAATATCAAAAGATTCTGCCTGCTGGATCTGGAGAAGAAGATTTTTTAAGAAATTTGCCTGAAATGCACTAAGTTCGAAATCAGGCTCCTATACTGAGCCCAAATATGAACCCAGGGGGCCGATTTGAACAAACTTGAATCAGATCCACCCTACAATGTTGCATACCAAATATCAAAAGATTCTGCCTGCTGGATCTGGAGAAGAAGATTTTTTAATGTTTTTCCCATTGCCTACAGTGTTAAAAAGTGCTGACTCAGCACTTTTTCAAAGTCCCGAAACTGTACCCTATGATAAAACCGATGGCAATTTTTTTTTACCAATCCTTTCTGTTGGTCCTAAGGAAGCTGCACACCAAATAAAAATTCTCAGTGCCGTGCAGTTTTGGAGATATGGGCGTTTTAAATTTTTTCTATTTTTAGCTCCTGTGGTTCCCATGGGGCTGCGGGAAAATTTTTTTTTGCATAAATCAAGTACTCATGACCCAATAAGCCCTCACATAAAATTTGGTTCAAATCAGCCTCTCAGTTTGGAAAATAGAAATTTTGGGCGGGGCAAAAAATTTTGCCCCTCTCATAACAACGTCAAGTATAGCCCCACAAACTTCTCTTGAACAAATCTGAGTCTACACCTCAAAAGGAAGCTGCACACCAAATATCAAGTCTCTGCTACTGCTGGTTCATGAGAAGAAGATTTACAAAGATTTTGGTGCCCCTTGGGGGTGTGGCACCACCCAGGAGGAGGGGCAACTTCATTTGAACAAATCTGAATTGGCATTAGGTAATAAACATTTAGCCAACATTTGAATAAAATTGGGCTAGTGGTTTAGGAGGAGAAGTCGATAATGTAAAGTCAACGCCGGACGGACGGACGACGGACGACGGACAGAAAGTGATTAGTTAAGCTCCCCTTGAGCTTCGCTCAGGTGAGCTAAAAATATTGCTTGGATTGTCAAGTTACTTTATATTTGTGTTCAGGTTACTGATGTGCCGAGATGTATAGTTTTTGGTGTAAATCTGATAATTTAATCCTGAGATATTAACCCTTTATCCTTCAAATTGAAAATTCCTCCAATCCCTTTCGCATTCGATAACTTGAAAAATATTGCTTGGATTGTCAAGTTACTTTATAATTGTGTTCAGGTTACTGATGTGCTGAGCTGTATAGTTTTTGGTGTAAATCTGATAATTTGATCCGGAGATATTAACCCCCTTTATCCTTCAAATTGAAAATTCCTCCAATCCCTATGGCATGAGATAACTCAAAAAATATCAATCCGATTGTCATGTTACTTTATATATTTATTCAGGTTACTGATGTGCTGTGCTGTATAGTTTTTTATGTAAATCTGATAATTTGATCCAGAGATATTAACCCTTTATCCATCAAATTAGACACTCCTCCAATCCATTTCTATATGTGCCCATACCTTGTATGGTGTACATTATGTCAGCATCTGTGGTGGCCCTCCGTCATACAGCTTTCTACTAATTGTGATGTGTGGGTACACATCTGACGATTTCAACGGCCTATTTTTATTCATTTTCACCAGGTTGGACTGCAAGCTAATCATCAGGATACACTATTTTGGACTAAGTTCTTAAAAAATTTTCCATAGCTGTTGAAAGATGGAGTTTTTTTTTAGAATTTAGAGATTATTTATCCAACACGTGGAAAACTGAAGTATTATAAAGTCAGTTTGAAACTTCAGTATTAGGCAAAAATATTCTGCCCTTTACTACTATTCCAACCCATAGTACCATTTTATTTTACCAAATTTTCCACCCTGTACTATTAATCACCCTACTGCAGTCACCACTTTTCTCAGATCCCCTCCCCCATCCCCCCCCCCCCCCCCCCCCAGTATACCCCCTCTCACATAATTCACAGTCAAGTTCACACAAGAAACATGAAGACAATGGTCAGTGAATGAAAATACATATAGAATTAGAATATGGGATGAAGATCACCCTCACCAGTCACCACCTTTATCAGCCTCTCCCCAGTATACCCCCTCTCACATAATTCACAGTCAAGTTCACACAAGAAACATGAAGGCAATGGTCACTGAATGAAAATACATAAAGTAGAATTAGAATATGGGATGAAGATCACCCTCACCAGTCACCACCTTTATCAGCTCCCCCTCCACCTCAGCCATCACACCACCAATTTCACTACGTTCTACCGAAAAATCCTGACAAGCTGAAGGCTTGTCCAAAAAATGTTCTGAGGTTAACATGTCTGCTAATAGGTCTTGATGCAATTACACAACTACAGATATCTATTTTTTCAAATTCCAAGTGTGATAGAAATTCTATAAACAAAAGTTGTGATTCCGTTGAAATAAACAAAATTTCCAGTCGAAAATTTGAAAAGTGAATTTCCAAAAGCTTTTCAATGTATTGGAAAAGCTGACAAATTTCAACATAAATCTGTTCTTCTTGGCTCAGAAACCTAGACCAGTTCCATTTGCTTGCTTTACAGTCGGCATTGAAAAGTGAAATCAAAAAACTTTTGAAAGATGATATAATGGAGAAAGTTGAACATGCCGAATGGGTCAGCCCAATAGTGATTTCTCATCGCATATATTTTGATTTTCGTACTGTGAACAAGCACATTATGCCAGGGAAATACCCACTCCCTAATAGGGAAATACCCACTCCCTAATACTGAAATGTTATTTGCTTCATTACAAAATGTTAAGTTCATTACTCAGCTAGATATGAACTTGGCATACCACCAACTGCCCTTGCACCTTGATATGATGAAGTTAACAAACTTTGCTTCTACTAACTCAACTCCTCATTTTCTCATCACGGGGAGAGAGATGCAAATAAAATTAACTTTACTCAACGCATTTGAAGCCAAGAGAAGTACTGAAATGAGTACTGGCATACACAAATGCATGAGTGAAAAGCAACAAAAAATTAAGGCTAGGTACGATGTGAAAAATAAAGTTTCTGACCATAAATTTCAAGTTGGTGACCAGGTTAGAATCAAGTTGGGAAAGATTCAAAATCGTCGAGTTGAGTTTGCACTACTCAGAAAACATTAGCATAGTACGGATTAGAAATAATATTGTCACAGTTAGTGATGGCAAAATATGGCATACAAATGGGCTTGCGAAATGTTTTGGATGTTTTCAGATTAGGACCTTTGGTAAGAACACATGGACTTTCGATTTATATACTAAACATTCTGAAAACCATCCAACCAGGGTGTCATTGCCAGACACAGTGAAGCCAACACACAGGTTCCCTCAGTGAATTCGCTTTCGTCCATCTTATTTAAGAGACTTTGTTTGAGTGGTATAGAGTCTATTGTGAGCAATCATTTTATTTTTATGTACCCATCAAACCTTTATTTTCAGCATGGGAAAGATGTGGTGTCAAAATACATGTACTGTGGGACATTCTAATATGGTCTAAGGGAAGTAACTCTTTTGATTATTTTTGGATCATGTGACTGTCATGTGACGACCATGATGTTTCTGAATTTTAAAGATGAAAGTATTTGTGAAAGATTATTCTGAATAAATATCATCATCCATCTGCCATGATGCCATCAATAATATTACACTCATAACTCCAGGGAAACTCAATACAATAAAAGGCCACTCGGCCATACGTCCCCCGAAAAAAAAAATTGAATTTTTTTAAGTCAAAAAACCATTTACCTCTGGCAAAAAAGTCTGCTTGAAACTATAATCACAGGTGCACAGGTTTCCATGATAGTGAACATCCACATCCAGTTTCAAAGGAATCGACCCAGAAACATCTGAGAAAATCTCTGGACAAAATTCAGGCCTTTGCAGCTGCTATTTCAAGATGAAAAGGGACATAATTCTGGTAAAAACATGCCGACTAGAACTATAATTGCAGGTGCACTGGTTTTCATGGTGGTGAACATTCATACCAAGTTTTGAGCACATTGGTCCATAAAATTCTGAGAAAATCTCCAGACAAAATTTTGTCTATGGATGGACAGACAGATGGATAAAATGATTCCAATATACCCCCATCTCCCACAACTCATGGGGGGTATAATTATTTCTAACTCTGCCAAAGGACTAGCGTGTGACAATAAAATGTAAAATGAAATGCAGAAATAGATATCACACTAATACTTCTTACTGAACATTGATGCAATCTGATGAAAATATCAGGAGCAGATGTCTGAACAATATTTTATCACTGGAGATCATTAATCCTTTATCTTATACATGACTAGAAGATATCAAAATTCTTCACCAATTGTAGATTTTCATTTCTGACTACAAAATTAGCTTATGGAACTTCATTGGAATGAGCTCAAAAAGTTTGTTCCAATTAGGGTACATAAGTTAAATTTTTTAGGTGAACATTGAAAAAATAATAAAATTTGACTGGTGATTTTTGTGAATAGCACTACCAGATATGGGCATTACCATGTACAAAGGATTAACCTTTTACCCAACAAATCGGCCACATCCACCCACATAATATACAAATTCTGCAGATGAAAAAAAATATTTCAACGAAACCATAACATGTGACCCCTCATTGGAATGAGCTTGTTCCAATGAGGGGTCACATGATATGGTTTTGTAAAAAATTTGAAAAAATAATATTTAAAATATGAAAATTGATATCGTCTGTGTTGGTTAAAGGGTTAAAGGACATAATTTTGCTAAAAGTAGTTAACCCAAATGTCATACTGATATGCAAAAACAGACTTCATAATGATACTTCATACCAACTATTGTCACAATCTGTTTAGAAATGTTGTCGAAGCACTCTGAAAATGGAAGTGAGATGTGGCTCAATCCCTCAATAATACTTTCAGCCTGAGATGAGTACATTTTGTGTGAATGAAAATTTTGCACTCAACATGCAGATGATATGAAAGACAACAAAACTACATTCTGCCTCATGATCCCTCAGTGGAAGGAGGCAAACAAGCACATCCCAATGAGTGGTCATAAACTGTTTTAACTCCTTGAACCTGATGTGATAATATACACCCAGTGTTATTCACAAAAATCACTATTCAAATTCAATTATTATTTTTTTTCAATTTTAGTCCCCAAAACAGCTTATGACCCTCATCTAGTTCATTCCAGTGATGGAGCATAAGCCATGTTTTAGAGGCAAAAAATGAAAATTAATAGTTGTTCAAGAATTGCAAGTCATCTATTTGTGTTTGTTAATGTGCTAATCATTAAAAAATTAAAGAACATAACTCAAAAATGTCAGTGGATAAGACCTACAAAAAAGCATTGTTTCTCAATCTTATGCACATTGTTATTTTTGTTGCACATGCTATTTAAGATCAGCTCTGCAACAGGCCTTTAGATTACCCTCAATTTCACACCGTTTACAGGTGTGCCCAAATTAGACAAGTTGTGAAGACATCAAGAAAAACATATAAATTCTCTCTGCCTCTTCTACATTTGAGAATAACTTCAATCATAATATGTCCATAGAAACAAAAAGAAAGGCATGACAATAAAATGTAACAGGATAAGACTGTTATTTCTGGTTTTAATGTGCCCAAATTAGGGCAAAAGAGTGTGTACAAAATAAATGAATTTAAAGGCCTGCTCTGCAACCTTTTAAAAGAATTAAAGGGCTTGATTACTCTTGGTAATCAAAATTTGTTCCTATGGATTTGTGTATAACAATTTATAGGCCTTCTCTAAGAACTAAACTGTATCAAAACAAGCTGATAGTGTTTTGCTTCCAACTGACATCCGCAGAAGACGAAACTTTTGAAGCATGGTGCCAGCACTTTCCAGAAGAGTTCAAATATTGGCCTCTATCACTCAACCAGTTAAATGGTCAGCGTTGTAGAAATTTAAATTTTATAGTAAATTTCCTTTCTTGTTATACCTACCACAATTGTTTACTACAGGCTTGCACTACAGTGGAAGACCCTAAATGCAAAAGATACTCTCTATTTTGATCTTTCCCAAGTGATTTGGGAAAGAAAAGTGGTGCAAAAGCACCAAGAAAAAATAAGCCAAAACTGGGTTGAGTGCTACCGGCGCAGACCCAGTAGGGGACACTCTTCTCTCAGTACAATTCCACAACTTCCTTTGCCAGTGCGCAGACACGTAGCTAATGACTCATTCTTTTGAATCCGCCAACGTTGGAGTTATGTGATCAGCGGGGAGAAAGGATTCTTACCCAAATAAGAAGACGGGAGGGCCTCCATGTAAACAATTGTGGTAGGTATAATAAGAAAGGAAATTTACTATAAAATTAAAATTTCTTATCAACCTACTTTACAATTGTTTACTACAGGCTGAATAGACAATAGGATGGAGGGAATCACATAACCAACCCACACATAACCCAATTGCACTGGAACCGTGGACAGAGGAAGAGGTCCCAGGCCTATCAAACCATAGCCTCACAAACATTAGCAAAAGACAATGAGAGATGAGGCGTATGCTTCTGTGCGACGCACAGACAGAAAAGGACAGTAACAGCACAGAGCTGGAACTGACCTTGTGACTAGCCTAATGGGTAGGGCAAACAACAGCCTGAACAGAAGAAAGAGGGCCCAAAGCAAAAAGGTCCTCAGACTGCTCCTGCATCTGACGCAGATAGAAGGTGGAGAAAGTAGAAGCATTTCTCCAGTAGGCTGCCTGCATAACATCCGACAACTTGATGGAGTTAGAATAAGCCCAAGAGGTAGACAATGCATGCACCTGGTGGGCAGAAAACACGATTGGTAAGACAATTGCCAGTCGCTAGATGAGCGCAAGCCACACGAATAGCAAGACAAATCCATCGAGAAATGGAGTGAGGAGAGATCTTCTGTCGACCAGGAATAAGAGACAGAAAAAATCGTTTCCTGCCTTTCATAATGAACTGCGTCCGATTAAGATAAATGCGAATTGCATGAACCGGACAGAGCAAAGAGCGGTTACCCTCAACAGAAGGAAGAGCCCTGATACAGATAGGAGGCGGAGTAGTTTCTGGTATCTGATTCTTGGCCAGAAAGGAGCAATCAGTGGTAAACATAACACTGTTGGGAGAGCTCCTGAAAAAGGCTGGGTCAACCGAGAGGGCGTGAAGCTCACTAACCAGTCTGGCTGAGGCAAAAGCCATCAGAAAAGCCATCTTGTATGTGAGAAAATGCATATCCACCTGGGATAAAGGTTCAAACGGTGCCCCCCCACCCCCAAACAAAGCAGCACCCAAGAAAGATTCCATTTTGGGGTAAGCTGCAAAGTCCTAGGCCTTTTCAAGGAAAAGTGCTGAACAAGCTTGGAGAGGTATGGATTAGTGCCGATACGACACTGTCCCACATACGAAAAGGTCTCTGAAAGCATGGACCTGTACCCTTTGATGGTAACAGGCTGGAGACCCCGAGAATCAAACAGATATACCAGAAACTCTGCAATCTGTGTGATCGCAGGATTGGCATAATCAACAGAGTGATCCGCACACCATCGACAGAAGACCTTCCACTTAGCCGCATAGGCTAAACCAGTGGAGTGCCTCCTTGAAGAAGAAAAGCACTCCACTGCGCGTCTTGAAAAACCTCTACGGAGGAGACAGGACCTGATAAAAGATATGCGTGAAGGCACAATGAAGTCGGGTCGATGTGAAACCTCCTCGGGTGACCTTGGCAAAGAAGATCGCGATGTAGAGGGAGACGTGCCGGAACCGCCGCCAACAGAGAGTGGAGCAGATTGATCCACACCCACTGAGGCAACAGGGGAGCGATCAAAATGATTCGACATCTGCAGGTTTGTATCTTGGTTAAAAACTGAGGCAGAATCGGAACCTGTAGGAAGGTGTAGCCGACAAGACTGTTCCAATCGAGTGACAAAGCGTCCACGGTGAAAGCCAGAGGATCTGGACACGGGGACACAAATGTGTCCACATGATGGTTCCGAGTCGCAAAGAGATCGATGTGGAGATGACCCCAGAGATCGCAAAGCGACTGGAACACCGCCCTGTGGAGCATCCACTCGGTGGAAATTACCCTGCCCCGACGGGACAGGGAGTCGCCTAGGACGTTCAGCCGACAGGGAATGTGACGAACCACCACTCCGGCGTTGACATCCTAAGCGAGTAGTAGAAGATTCTGAGCCAATTCGTACATGGGAACAGAGTGAGTGCTGCCCTGGTTCTGAATGTAAGCAACCACTGTCGAATTGTCAGACAACAGAAGGACCTGGTGATTCGAAAGGTGGGGGATCCACTGCCGGAAACTCAGAGCAAGTGGTTGACGTGAAGAGCTGCTTTATCCTGGTCCCATGACCCGTGAAGGGAAAGACCTAGAGGATCCAACGTCTCACCCCATCCGAGATCGCTGGCGACTGCCGTCAGTACACGGTCAGACATGGGGAAGTTCAACGGAACTCCCTGCATAATCCACTGAACATCCGTCATGGGAGAAGGTGACGAGGAAGAGACTCCGGTAACTAAAGCACTAGATCCAGAGGGTCGACATTCGGCCTCCAACGACTGAGCAGAAAGTGTTGGAGGGGTCTGACATGTAGCCGACCTTGAGGAATGAGATCCGTCACCGAACTGCAGAGACCGAGCAGCTGGGGAAGACTCCGAGCTGTTGCGGACGTCGACTGGGACAGAGTCAAAGCAAAAGCTGAGAGAATCACAGCCCTTGCCCGGGAAACCGGCACCATAGTCATTTGAGTACGGAAGTCCTTCCCTAGATGACAAAACGACGGAGAAGGGACCAGGTCCGACTTGTCTTCATTGACTCTGAACCCTAGCAACGTGAGCAGGCTCAACAGTGTGACGACATCTGACTCCAGAAAGGCAGCATTGGAATGCCTTTGGAAGATATCGTCTAGATATGCCAAAGTAGTCATCCAGGACTGTGTGCGATGTAAGGCTAACACATACGACATTAGGCGGGTAAAGGCCCAAGGAGCCAGGTTGAGGCCGAAGGGCATGGCCTTGAACTGGTAAACTCGCCCCAGAAAAGCAAACCTGAGATACTTTCACCATGTCCGATGAATCGGAACACAGGTCGATGCTGGAAGCAGAAACTCCCTGGTGAATGAAGTGGCGAACCGACCTGAAAGTTTCCATGCTGAACTTAGTAGCAATGATAAGACTGTTTCAGGATGCTCAGATCAATAACCGGATGGAGTCGGCCGTCCTTCTTCGGCACCAAAAACAGGTGGGAATAAAATCCCACTGAATGAATGTTCTTGATGACCTCAATCGCCCCCTTTGACTGGAGATTGCCTATCTCCGTGATCAAAAGTTCCCAAGGTGTAACGTTGAAATGGACTTGTGTTGGAAGAGGCACTCTCAACTGAGTTGGATGTCTCAACCTGGGATGAATCGAGGTGACGACTGCCAACATTTACCCTTACCCCATGAGTTAGTAGAAGCGGCGGTTGGAGGATCAGCCCTTGGCTTCGCAGAGGAAGCAGAGGGCGCTTGTTAGGCTTTGGACGGCCCCTGCCTCCAACAGAAGGCTGATCAAGCTGACGAAGCAGCAGCTGATCTATGGAATGAAGTAGGGCGTCAACCCGGACCATCGCCACAGAACCATGGAATAGTTGTGGACCTGCCGAAGAAGCAGATCGAAGAAAGGGAACGGCTTGTTTCCAGCACAGCGTCCCTGCGAACTAATTCCAAGTTAGCCGTGTTACAGGCATGCGTGTGAGTAAGATGCATGAGCGCCTTGGACAGCACACACAAAAGAGCCTGCACGTTGTCAAACTTATCTGGGGGCAGATAAGCAGCAAAGCAGTGACGATGTGATCTGAGAGAGAAAGCATGTCCAGCATCTCTCTCAATAAGCCCAACACAACAGAGTCGCCATAGGAATAATGGGCGACTTGGGCTTGGAAAGCCCGAGGGAGGTGGAGTCCTGATACAAGACCATCAAAGTCTGGTAGACTGACGGATTGGCGGAATCGTAGGAATGCTAACGCGCCGGAGGCAAAAAAAGTGTCAACCCTGGTGAAGAACGACGTCTTCATAGCCTTGGAAATCAGCTTAGAGTCTAAAGCTGGAAACGCTTCAACCACCTGCACCAACAGGCACGGTCGAAGGTGTCCAGAAGCAGGTTGCTCCACAGGCTGTAGGCGCGCGACCGATGATCGCGGCTGGGCTGACACTACGGCTGGTTTGACGGTTTGAGATCTTTAAGGAACCCAAACACAAAGTCAAGAGCTGCCCCCAAGTCGGAAGACTGTTGGCTCTAGAAGTCAGGTATGTCGGACTCATCCCCTGAGTCGGAAGACACATAGCCCATCATGGGCAAACCAGCCGATGCCTCCCATGGTGTAGGCACACCAGGGGGATCAGAAGGCCGCGCCACAGGGGGTGCCTGGAAACCACTTTTAGCCTCGCTGGAAGCAACGGGAAGGCTCTTGGACACAACCTGAGTGAGCAAGGAGAGAGTCTCCCTAAGTTCACTGCCCGTGTCGGCCGGTTCGACGTGGGAACGACCCACAAAGTGGCTTCATTCCTGACCCTTTTAAGCAGCAAAGGGTCACGATCCTCAAATACACCCGATGCGGGGCGACAGGCTGCAGCCGAAACATCTGAAGGCAGATGTGTATAGGGGTATGATATACCCCAAGGATCTACAGAGCGGAAGCTCAAGAGAGTCGCCGTGGACCTCTGAGGGATAGAAGGTCCAGGCTGCACAAAAGGCGTTGGTACCGCAAAACTGGCCATGGGACCAGAGTGCGTGGACGGAAATGCCACAGAGCTCATGGTGGACCCACCATGAACATCAGAATCCAATGAGAAAACTGAGGTGCTCGAGGGCTGAGAGAGTTGGCCGGCAGCCCCTTCCGACTTCACCGAGTTGAAGTCAGGAAAGGCTGAGGCTGATACCCCACATCTACACTACCAGACATCTCTGCAGACCCCTGCAGGGATAAAACTGCTGTGCTGTATGGCTGTGAGGCCACAGCCGAGGGTTTGGTCAAACTCAAAGGAAATTTTGTTTTATATTCAGTGTAGAGTGGAAAAGGTTCGAGGAAAGTTAAAACAAATGAATACCAAAGATAGTTCAAAGATCTTGTAATGTAGTATGTGAATGAAAAATCGTTTACTTTATTTTTTTTAGCGGAGCAATAGTTGAACAAATAATCATTTGCCCAATTTGCAAAGGCCTAATGGTTGATATCATATAAATTTCACCAAATAATGAAAATTGACAAAATATATCCTGAACATCAATGGAAATAGGTAGTTTCTCATTCTCTTTTGTACATTATGACACCAGAGAACATAAAATTGTTTTGAGGGCAAAATGTTCAGTTTTTAAATTGTTTTAAATTGTGTTAGAAAGAAAAGGCATAATTTGGATGAACTTAGAATGCAATATGCACAACAAAACTTCCGTCTGATACTTCCTACAATCACAACACGCTAGGCAAAGAAGTTGTCCAGGTAAGACCAGCAGTATCACTGAAGGGGAGTAATACACCTGCAATTCTGGCCTAGTCTAAGAGCAATAAGTCTTAACTAGTATAAAGCGACCCACAGTAAAATTTTTGTCATGCACATCTGCACTTGATGGTGATCATGTATACTGTGCTTCAAACTAATATCTTAAGAAATGTAGAAATAGTTCATTCTACAAGATTTTGTGACACCATTACAACCTTTGGAATACAAACAGAATAACTCTGAACAGCTGATTTATGCCACAGCAGATTTATGTCACACATATCTACACCTGATGATGATTATGAACATGAAGTTTCAAATCATTATCTCAAGAAATGTCGCAGAGATTTGCTCCAGAGAAGAGGTTACAATACACTGTTTTTGTGCAAACGGTGCCTCTGGTGGTTTGCACCCCAACCTTTAATGGAGGATACAAGTTTCCTGATTTATCCAATTGGTGGAAAATGAACTGAGGTTGTAAGTGTGAATAAAATATTAAAGTGCATGTTTTGAAAAAATTATAAAATATTGGTGATAACTGTCTTCTTTATAAGTAGTCTGCTCAACAAGAGTTTCCCATACTATTAGGATAAAAGAGAGGATTAAACCTTTACCTTGTGAAACAAGTCACATCTATTCTAGTGCTAATATGGTTGGCCCATTTCTGTAACCGGCTAACCATTGGGCATAACTGGATTTCAACCGGATATTCTTTAATTTCAACCCCCCTGGTATTATTGCATTGTCTACGACACAAAATAAGTAAGGAACTAGAGGGAACTGTTTTAGTGAACTAAAACACATGTCTCTAGAGGGAACTGTTTTAGTGAACTAAAACACATGTAAGGAACTAGAGGGAACTGTTTTAGTGAACTAAAACACATGTCTCCCCTTCGATTAGTTCCATGCTTCCAACTTACGACTAACAAAGATCAAACTGAAGGTCAAATGTTAAGATCATGGAAGTTCAAGATAGAATGTGACACATCAGCCTGGCTGTTGCATTCATATGCCAAATATCATAAACCTCACTGAACAATTCAATAATTTGACCTTGATGTCAAAGATCAAGGTCATCTGTCATCACAACAGTACACGATACAATGTTGTCTTATGTTGATACACCCACATACAAAATATCATAAGCCTAGGTGATAAGATAAAAAAAAATTTAATAATTTGACCTTGAGGTCAAAGGTCAAGGTTGGTCATGATGGTATGTGACACATCGTCTTTTGGTGATACACTCACATACCAAAAATCATATGCCTAGGTCAAAAGATTAAAAAACAAGAGACCCCACGGGGACTGAAGCTCTCATCTTGAACAAAACACAATATAAACAGAGTCCAAGAATGAGTCTACATTACGCAATCCATTTCCATAGGATACACTGTCAATCCTTGAGCCCCGCAGGAGTGACAAAAATAATCTGGGCATCATGCCTTTTCTTCAGTTGATCATGATGTAAAATGTAGAGCTTCCCTAAGAAGCCCCTTGATACAATCTATGTGGATTAATCTTAGTTACACACCTCTAGAGGGTACTGAATACAAAATTTCTAATTCTTCAGCTACATGGCCAATTCCGGCTCCCATTGGGAGCCCAAATATTAACCCAGGCACTCAAATTGAACAAACTTGAATCTGACCACCCTAGAGATGATGTATGCCAAATATGAAAGCATTCCGACTGCTGGATCAGAAGAAAAGATTTTTAAAGAAATTTCCTCATATTGCACTAAGTTAAAATTTGGGCTACCATAGCGAGCCCAAATATATACCTAGGGATCCTTGAACTTGAATCTGATCCCCCTAGAGATGTTGCATACCAAATATGAAAGCATTCTGACTGGTGGGTCTGAAGAAGATTTTTAAAAATTATCCCCCATACTGAACTAAGTTAAAATTTGGGCTTCCGTATGAAGCCCAAATATTAACCTAGGGACTTGGTTTGAACAATCTTGAATCTGACCCTCAGAACAATGATGTACACCAAACATTAAAAGATTCTGACTGGTGGTTCTGAAGAAGATTTTTAAAGAATATTCCCAATAATACCCTAAGTTAAAAATTCAGGAAAATTCAGGCTCCTGTAATGAGCCCAAATATGAACCAATGGGCTTTATTTTAATAAACTTGTATCTGACCCCCCCCCCCCCCCATGAATGCTATATATACCGAATATCAAAAGATTCTGATGATTGGTTCTGGAGAAAAGATTTTTTTAAATTTTTGCAAATATGCTGACTCAGCATTTTTTCGATACCCTCTACAGAACACCCTAACATACCAATGGCAGTTATTTTTACCATTCGATCCTACTGGTCCTAAGGATGCTTCATACCAAATAACAGCTCTCTGTTCTGTGTGGTTTGGAAAATATTTCTATTTTTAGCTCCTGGGGTTCCCATGGGGATGCAGGATTCTTTTTTTTTTTTTTTGCATGAGTCAAGTAGTTATGACCCAATAATACCACATATCAAATTTGGTTCAAATCGGACCATCGGTTCAGAAAATAGAAATTTGGGGCGGGGACAAAAATCTTACCCCTACCATTACAAAGCCAAATATTGCTTCACATACTTCGTTTGAATAAACTTGATTCTACACCTCAAAAAGAAGCTGCATAACAAATATGAAGTCATTGTACCCACTGGTTCATGAGAAGATTTTAAAAATATTTTGTAGCATTTTCTCCCACCCTCTCCCTATGGGGCTGGACATGTTGAGTTGAACAAACTGCAATGCCCCTTTGGGACCCTCACTCACACAAACTTTCACTAGAATTGGCCCAGTGGTTTTGGAGGAGAAGACCAAAACATGGTGTTGATGGACGATGGACGGACGGACAATGGATGGAGAGCGATGAGATTAGTTCAACTTGACTTTGTCAAGATGAGCTAAAAAAGGTCAATAATCTGACCTTAGGGTCAAGGTTATATGTGGATCATGATGGTATGTGACACATCGTCTCATGGTGATACACCCACATGCCTAATATCATAAACCAAGGTGAAAAGGTAAAAAAGTTCTGGCTCGGACAAGCTTACTTGCCAAAAAATCAGTAATTTGACCTTGAGGTCAAAGGTCAATGTCATATATGGGTCATGTAGGTACGCGACACATCGTCTCATGCTGATACATCCACATGCCAAATATCATCAGCCTGGGTCAAAAGATGAAAAAAAAAATCAATAATTTGACCTTGAGGTCAAAGGTCAAGGCCATATGTGGGTTGAGGTCAATGTCATATGTCATATGTGGGTCATGGTGGTATATTGTCTCATGGTGATACACGCGCATGCCAAATATCATAAGCCCAGGTCAAAAGATAAAAAAATCAATAATTTGACCTTGAGGTCAAAGGTCAAGGTCATATGTGGGTCATGATAGTACACGACATATTGTCTCATGGTGAAACACCCACATGCCTAATATCATAAGCCAAGGTGAAAAGGTAAATAAGTTCTTGCCCGGACAAGCTTACTTGCTAGAAAATCAATAATTTGACATTGAGGTCAAGGTCAATGTCATATCTGGGTCCTGATGGTACGCGACACATCGTCTCATGGTGATACACCCACATGCCAAATATCATAAGCCGACGTGGAAAGGTAAATAAGTTCTGGCCCGGACAAGCTTACTTGCCAAAAAATCAGTAATTTGACCTTGAGGTCAAAGGTCAAGGTCATTTGTGGGACATGATGGTATGCGACACATCGTCTCATGGTGATACACCCACATGCTAAATATCATAAGCCTAGGCCAAAAGATATAAAAGTTCTGGCCCGGACACGGTTGAATGTGAAGAACAACAAGAACAACAACAACCAGGAGGAGAAGAATTTAGGGTAAAACAATATGTCTCCCTTCGGTGAAGGGGAGACATAATGATGAGAAACAGTTCAAAACACTGTCACCTGACTTCTGCAAAACGTAAACAAATGAACACCACTGAGTGCCAATGAAAATTGCCAATGTGCAAAAGACCGTTCACAATTTATGCCTGCAATGATCCCACATAATAGTGATGATATATCATAACTGTGGTCACCCTGCATTGCCTGGCCACAAAACCAGTCCTTGTCATTTAAAAATCACAGATGCACAGCATGTCATGCACATGAACAAAGTTTGCATGTGCGATTTGTTCACACGGGCACACATTTGAAGTGAGGGACAATTGATATTTGTTAAGAATTTTCCAATAAGTTTGTAAATTGTAGTTCAGCAAAGTTAACTATATGAGTAAATATCCTCTTAAGTTACCTTGAGTGGCTTGAATTTGATGTGATCATAGGGTGAATACGTACTCCTAATTTTTGAAGTATATTTTTCTGTTCACTGCTGAGACACATGTCACAAGCAGTTCCCCGTTTACATTTACCTATTTCTTACAATGAAATTTCTGACAGGAAAATGTTTTCAAGTCATGAAAGTGGGGTAGTAAGAAATTATTATATGCCTCATTGACCAAGAGCCCCTCATTGTCCAACACTGATAATTGAAAACAAAATGCTAGATTTTAAAATAGGTTGGTTTTTTATGACATACGTTCATACATTTAAACAGTTCAATAAAATCGAAACATGTTTTTTCTGAAACAAATTGGTACAGTACCAAATAGTCAATTTATTCTGGAAGCAGCATTACCCATACTGAGGGATTTTTTCGTCATTGTATCTGCAATTAACAACACCTTATCAAAGAATAGAATGTCAAATTTGTCTGTATGTTACATTGAGAGACACATGCCCACTGCTGCCCGCACAGAAAACAACCTGCAGTGCACTCGACTGTTAGTAGTTTAATAGAGAGTAACAAACATTTTTCCACGACTTGACAGCCCTAGCGACCGAAATAACTGTTCATTCAACATTCCAATACCTTAACATTTCATGTTACATCAAGTACACATCATTGTAAATCGACAAATTTTTGGTAGCTTTGACAATGCTTGCATTGGCAAAAGATTTTTAATGCCTCGCGGTCAAATACTACTTATTTTCCCTGATGCTATCCTGTAAAACTATAGGTATAGCGGCTATCCATTTGACATCTTTTCCAACAAGTTACACCAATAACAAACTGGTTAACCGGCTAACCAGTTCAGTACTAATCTACCCACGTAATTTACAAACTTTGCAGGAGTAAAAAGACAATTTTCAAAAACTTTCAACAAAACAATATCATTTGGCCCCCACCTTGGAACAAGCTCATCAAGCTCATTCCAATGAGGGGTCATATGAGATGGTTTTGTTGAAATTGTTTGAACATTTTTAAAAACAATAACTAAAATAACATGTTTTGATATCATGTGTGTTGGGTGAACTCTGTAATGCCTATATGGAGCTGTATGTCGTATTTAGGACTCGATCCTAATACCTAGTTTCAAAGCAATATCTTACGAAATGTTGTAATTCGCTCCACAAGCTTCTACAGAAAAAAACAACCAACCACCAGCTACCCACCACAGTGACCCTAGTACACCCCTCAAATAGGGTTCCTGCAAATAAGAAATTCTAAGACCATTTCTTCACATTTTTCAAGGCTCTAGCAAAATTCAAGGATATTCAAGGTCACACTCTCACTAGTCCTAACACTACGACTCTCTGGTCATTAACTCCTTGCATGCTGTTGGCAGATATTCCTACCCAGGACAGGAAATACCTTGTCATTAAAAGAAGTCTAATTTGAGGATATTCAACCAAATTTTCCCCTGTACATGTAAGTTGTATAGACTTTTTATCTAATGATTTCTTGTGTCAATTTTACATGAATTTTTCATCAAATCTAGTCATGGCTGCTTCACAGCAGCCATGACACGATTTGGAGAAAAATATTTTAAAATTACTCAGCGGGTTAAGAGTTAACTCTCGAGGATCCCAGTTGAGAATACATCTTCACGGATCTATGGCATATAAAACTAGAGATGGTCTGTCACCCGCTATGCCCTCACCGTGGCATACCACCATGTGTGGGTGACTGAAAGAGGCATTCAAATTTTGTAAGTAAAAAAATCCAACATAGCTGCCAGTCAGCCATCTTGAATCCGATCGGGAAAAAAATTATGTCACGCACTGCTCCTCATCATGTCGATCATTTCTATTGAGTTTCATGACAATGCAGCAAAAACTGTAGAAGTAGTTCGCTCCACAAGTATTTTGCAAAATCCAATATGGCCACCAGTGGGCCATCTTGAATCCAATCGGGAAAAACATTATGTCCTGCACTTCCCCTCATCATGTTGATCAATTTTTGAAGTTTCATGAAAATGCGGCTAAAACTGTGGAAGCAGTTCGCTACACAAGTTTACATGTGCAACGGACCGACGACAGACCGACCAAAGGACAAGTTGACTCATATATACAACCCCATAAACTTCATTTTGTGGGGGTATAGCTATATAGTTATAATAACGTGCTTTGTCAGCACTTTTATATTGTGAATATTCAAGGCTTTTCAAGGCCTCCTGGCTTATTTACCGGGATTTCAAGGCCTTGAATAGCCCTTATTCAATTTCAACGCTACTCCTTGAATACAAGGCCCCTAAAGAAACCAGGTCAAACTATGCTTTGAAAAATATGTTGTGCTTACAAATGAACATCAGGGTGGACAATGTTGTGATGGTGGTAGAAAAATATACTTGTTTTGAATCTTCCTCCAGATTCAACTTTGCACTTAACCGCTGAATGAAATACAAGTAATGCTCTATCCTGAACAAAAAGTTGTGATGGACATTTGTCAGCTCCTGCATTTATATAGTTCATGTAGTCCTTCCACAGTTTCACGAATTGAGACTTCGCTTCATTCTTTCTTGAAATTTTTGACTCTTGCGTGCTCTGTAGGGTCGTTTTATATTTTGAAAAATACAGTTCTCCAATTGCATCATAGTGAATAGAGCAGGATATGCCTGCTTCATTGATTGTAGATGTTGATACAAATCATCTCGGTTGCTTTCTTGAAATGCATTCTCTAATATTTCAACCTGAAAATAATAAATGAAAATATGTTTATAAGTGCAACTTTGTAGATTGATGATTGATCTCAAGTAAGAAAATACCTCTGGTTTTTGAGTGGATACTATAATTATTTCCTGAGTGAAATATAAATTTTCAATGAGCGACTACAGTAAATTGAACATTCCTTTTCACTCTTGTATGAACTGATTTTCAAACTAATGTTAGGTAACCTTGCACATTGATGATTTTATAATGTATTTTATGCCAGAGTGGTTTATTAGTTTGTTGCAATGATGTATTGGGAACAAGAAGTACAAAGATTACTGTGGCTACAAATTGCAGAAGCAACATATGCTGCTATTAAGCTCCTTAGTGACAGCATTTGCAATGACACAGGTCAATGCTGTCACTAATTCCAATAACTGGAATATAGATAGAAAGGCATATATGACCAGGTTTGGACTGCTTTAATTTCTCCTATCTACCACCTTTCCACATATTTTATTTATGCAGTAATGCTGATATCTTTAAAAACTGTCTGAATAATCAACGAGTACACCACACCGGTACCCCTAACAGGATAGCTTTCTGAGAAGGGTGCCATTAAAGCAAGTGTTTTAGATTATTATCAGCAGGGATCACTGATTTGGGGTAGCTTCAGCAAAAATAGTCAGGCAAGGCTGGAAATGAAAACTCTTTTCACTTCATTGTCCTATGAGGTCAGAAACCAAAAATAATTAGAATCAATTGGTAATCAGTAAAAAACGTTAAAAAAAAACAACCCTGGACAATTTTTGGTTTTGGCAAAATAGGTAAGGCAAGGCTGGTATGCAAACTCATTTCATTTTATTGTCCTGTGGGGTCACATACTAAAAATAATGTGAATCGGTTGGTAATCACTGGAAAAAAAGACCCTGTACAACCTTTGAAAATATACTGATTTGAATAAAAATAAAGATCGAGGGGCATAACACCGAAAAAACTGGGTAGGCGAAGCTGATATGCAAACTCATTTCAGTTAACCCTTTGAACCCTCATTTCCTGGAATGGTATCACCTTTGTATACACTTACAGTGAGATGGGTCAGACCAATGTCAATATACACGCAGGATAAAATAATAACTGTAGTCTGCAGGTGTCAGGCTGCAGACTGCAGTTATGATTTTATTTTCAATGCCCCATGTACAGACCTCTTATAATAAGACAAAAATGGGACAAAATTATGCTTTGGACTGAAAAAGTGGTCTTACAAGTTCAAAGGGTTAAATATCTCATGAGTCCACATTCCAAAAATATTTGAAATCTGTTGGTAATTGTTGAAATTAATCCCCAGATAACTTTGGGTCACATGCTGAGTAATATGAAAAAATCAAAGTTGAAGGGACATAACTCATATAAAACTGGAACTGGGTAAGCAAAATATAGCTGATATGTGCACAAGTTCCACTCAAACATTTTGAGAGTCCACATACTATAAATATTTGAAATCCATTGATAATTGTTGAAGTTAACCCCAGACAACTTTTTGGTCATATGCTGACTTACTTGAAAATTATAAGTTAATGGGGCATAAACCCCTCCCAAAAAACAGGGTGGGCGAAGCTGATATGCAAACTTGTTACACTTAACCCTTTACCTAACATGAAAAGCAGACGACACATGCAAAAAAAATTCTTGAATAACTAATTTTTTTCATTTTTTGTCTCAAAAACATAGGTTATGACCCCTCATTGGAACAAGCTCGACGAGCTCGTTCCAATGAGGGGTCATAACCTATGTTTTTGAGACAAAAAATGAAAAAATAAAGAAAATTAATTGGAGATTTTTGAGAAAAGCGCTGGCCGGTTTTGGCCGTTACGTTGGGTAAAGGATTAAACATCTTGTGAGCCCACATACCAAAAACATTTGAAATCTGTTGATAATTGCTCAACTCTAAAAGATTTAAATCTCAAACAAGTGTAAGTGAATTCAAACTAAAGGATACCATTTTGTTCAATAAGCCATAAATATTATAACATTATTAATCTGGCAGATGTGTTTGAAGAAAATGTGACAATACAATGACATTTTAATCTGTGTAGGATTGCTCTGATTTCCGAACACTAGCATGACCTTAATCCCACCTACAAATATTTCTGCTATCCAATGAAAAGTCGATAAAGATATGTGCGACATTCACATTTGTTCCTTTTTTTAATCTTTCATTTCATCGTAATTTTTTGCTAACTGTAACAAGTGAGAAAATGAGGGTTGGTGGACAAATTCAGGCAGTCGATGAACTTGGTCACTGGGAAGATGGAAAATTAAAAGATGTTATTTTTGAAGTTGGACTTGAAAAAATTCATCGTGCATTTTATGGGCTGGCCGAGCAAATTCGACAGAACTGTTACAGAAATGAAGATACGAGACCCGGTAAATTTCACTGACATTTCCATGAACAGTAACTAACATAAATTACATCTGAGCTACATTCTCCACAATTTAAAGTTAATAAGTTAATAAAAACAGTTTTGTGTGCTGAAGAAACTTCCCATTTCAAGGTGCCCGGCTATGATCAGCCGCAAATCAGCACCTGTTGATCAGTACTAAAGAGTATCGTTCAAACAATGTATCTTTTAATAATTGAAGTTTGGGAAGTCAATGCAGAGTAAATAGAATCTTTGGTCTTGTACACTCGAACAATCCTCTTTGGAATAATTAGAACCGCGAAAGTGAGAAAATTGTCACAAGACCCACAGCGGTAACTTCACTTGTAATACTAAGTTGTAACTTCTGTTGGAGTGGAGGGGGTTTTATATTCAAAATTTCTGAATATTAGTTACAGAAAGGAAACATTTGCACAAATGTTCTTCTGTTTAAATTCTTCAAATCAATCAGAGTCGACTGGAGATATTCCGGTGTTTCTATTTTATCTCGATGCAGAAAGGTACACATTCAAACATCGTCAGTTTTAAATTTATTTTGTAAGTATATTACAGATTGCTGAATTCACGGGAAACGACTATTAACTGACTAACCGTCAACTGATGTTGGCGATTAGTTGACTATGAACGTTAAAAAATTTATAGTAATTTATATATTTTTTATACTTACCAATGACTCAGACTTAGCTGGTGCTAACTCTAATATTCTAGGGCCAAACACAAATTTTGCCCCCCCTCCCCAATCCCCAAAATTTGCATCAAAAACCAAAAATTAGATGTCCTATGTGGTCCTCCATACTTTTATCCACTGCACATGCACAGTAGTCAAGGAAGTCTGAAATTGGAGCCAAATCCTCATTCTTACAACCAGAGCCTGGTAAGTGTTATGTAATCAGCGGGAGGTATGAGTTCCCAACTCATGGGAGGGCCATCCCCGTCTGGGTCATTGGTAAGCATAAAAAATATATAAATTACTATAAATTTTTTAACATTTTTATACTGTACCAATGACCCAGACTTAGCTGAATAGAAAAAAGGCTGGAGGGCCTAGGACATATTACATGAAAACAGAATTATCCCCTCAAGGAGAAGAGGAGAACAGGTTTTACATGTATCTTTCTTGTTTGTATCAAAAAAGAAAGACACAATACCATTCCGTAAGTGAGCACAATAACATCAATGATCTCTATTAACATCCAGTATAACCCATTATACTAATCTTTTTAAGGAAAGCCAATAAATAAAGATAGTCCAGAGAATGAGACTCTTTATACTCATTTAAAAGTGTCCGAGGATTGTATATTAGCGCTTGTATGACATGTGACATATACAAATGCTTCACACCGAGCTACACTTTAAAAATATTACATAAATGAGATAGACATTAGCTTTACACTTTAAAACCATCCCGGGACCGACTCGGAATTACTGATGCCAGAGGAGGTATCCCCTTGCTTTTCACTATAATGCAGGTGATATAAGGGAACACCACCACCACCCCCCCTCCCTTCCCCCTGCTCTGGGTCAAATACCCCAGAACGAAGAGGGCAGCAGGACAGAGTCACTACCGGAACAGAAAGCCTGCATAACTATAGTTGGAACTGTTTAGTGGACAACATTCTGAGCAACAAATAACAGACCTAAACAACGTAGGTCACCAGAAATGGACTCAATATTTCTAAGATAAAAATTTGTGAACGTGGAAGGCTGAAACCAATATGCAGCCTTCATCAGATCGGTAATAGCAACACTATTAGCATAAGCCCAAGATGTAGACAGCGCTATTACTTCATGCGCCAGAATCTTAAGCACAGACTGCTGAGATGAAGATAATTTTTCATAAGCAGTACAGATGGTTAATTGAATCTACCTTGCAACAGAATGGACTGTAATGTCCTTTCTATTAGGTAACAGAGACAGAAAGAAACGCTTACGTCCCTTTCTGATAAACTCCGATCTATGATTGTAAATGCACATGGCTCTAACTGGGCAGAGCAAAGGCCTATGATCGTCTGAAGACGGAAGAGCCTTAATAACAATAGGTTCAGGATACTTATTAGGAGCCTGATTCTTAGCCAAAAATCCAACATTAGTAGTTAAAGTAATAGTATTACCAACACTACGACAGTGAGAGTCATCGACCGATAGTGCATGAAGCTCACTAACTCTTCTGGCAGAAGAGAAGGCTAAGAGAAAAGCTGTCTTATAAGATAAGAATTTGAAGTCCACTGTATCAAGTGGCTCAAATGGCGCTTCTTTTAGCTTCAGAAGAACCCAAGCTAAATTCCACTTAGGAATTAACCTAAGGGTTCTAGGTCTATTTATCGAAAAGTATTTAACTGACTTAGATAAAGAGACATTAGATCCAATCTGTAACCTATCATGATGAGCATAGGTATCCGATAGCATAGACCTATAACCTTTAATGGTTATTGGCTGCAGTTTGATCTCGACAAACAAATAGACCAGAAAATTAGCAATATCTGGAATGGATGGATCATAAATATCAATAGAATGATCCCTACACCACCTATAGAAAGCCTTCCACTTAGCAGCATAATTTAGCGAAGGGGAGGTCCTCCTACAGTTAGAAATTGCGTCCACTAATCGTCCTGTAAAATGCTTGCAGTGCAAGAAGGACCGCACAACGGAAATATGTGAAGGTTGAGACCTTGCGGGTTGTGATGCAGTGTGTGCGATTTCCCCTGCGAAAGAAGGTCCTCCCGTGGAGGAAGCTTCCGTGGAATGTCCCACAACAGACACCTGAGTAGATTTAACCATGGTCTCTGGGGTGACAGAGATGCTACCAACAGAATCTTGCAGTGAGATTGTTTGATTTTTAGCAATATCTGCTGAATCAATGGAGCTGGAGGATATGCGTATCCTATCATTCCGTCCCAAGAGATCGAGAGGGCATCTACTGCAAATACTCGAGGATCTGGGCATGGCAACACATACGTCTGCAACTGATTGTTGAGATGTGCCGCAAATAAGTCTATCATTGGACAATCCCATTGGTAGCAAATCTGATTGAATATTCGTTTGTTGAGAGTCCATTCTGAGAGCAACATGCAACCTTTCCAAGAAAGGGAGTCTGCTAGAACGTTCAGACGACCCGGTATATGACGGACCGATAGGAGAACTTGGTGTTCTAGGACAAACAGAAGGATCCTTTCCGTTAAATTGAATAACGGAATGGAATGAGTGCCTCCCTGGTTCCGAATATACGCTACTACTGTCGAATTGTCGGACAGAATTTGAACATGCGAATTCTGAAGAATGTTCATCCACTGACATAGCGCAAGCCATATTGAGAGCATCTCTTTGATGTTTATGTGCTTGTTTAGGAACTGTGGATCCCAAAGACCCTGGCACTTGGAATCTGTTGGGCTGAGAGTTGCGCCCCAAGCTGTTTGACTCGCATCCGTCATTATCGTTAAACTCAGATCCGGCAGTTGCAGTGGTACTCCTTGAGTTAACCACTGAATATCTGCCCAAGTCTGAATCTCTTGTTTCACTTGATTCGACAAGTCGATGTTCGATTCGAGCGAATGAGTCTTCACACTCCAATTCTGAGATAAAATACCTGTGGAGTGGACAAGTGCGTAGCCGCTCCATCGGAATAAGATCCGCAGCGGGTCCGCACAAATCTGTCAGTCTCATGAATTCTCTCGCTGTAACTGCATCTGAGTGAAGGCAAAAGCGAGCGTAACAACTGACTAAAATCGCTCTGGTTAACGGCAGACGAACAAGATTGTTGTGCGTCTCTAAGCTCATTCCCACGTGGGTGAATGATTAGGACAGCACTAGATCCGACTTCTTTTCGTATACTATGAAACCGAGACGTCGGAGCAACTGAAGTAGACTCTGAACATCGTTCTGAAGCATTAACTTGCTGCTGTAACCCTGAAGAATGTCGTCCAAGTAGGCCGACGTTAGCACAGACGAATGAGCTCAGAAATGAGTCATTACCGAGATCATTATTCGAGTGAAGGCTGAGGGCACTAGGTTCAGACCAGAGCATCATTGCTCGAAACTGAAAACAACTCCTGGGACTGCGAAGCGAAAGTACTCTTTCTAAACGCCGGATGTACCCTGACGTAAAAGTACATATCCTTGAGATCTATGCTCACAGCATAATCGTTCACTCGAATGCTCGCTCTGACCGATCGGATGGCCATATAAAGATTTTGGAGCCCCAATCAGCTTGTTTATCCAGCTCAGATCTATAACTGGACGAAACGAGCCGTCTGATCTTGGAACCAGGAACAGGTGACTGCAGAACACTGGAGATTCCTGGTTTTCTACGACGTCTATAGCGTTCTTGTCCAGAAGAGATTGAACTTCTGATAGAAGCGAATCTCTCTTCTGAACGTTTAACGGAAGCTGAGAACAGCGTGGACTTCGAGTTAATGGAGGTTTTTCCTTGAAGGACCGTTAGACCTTCGGAAATAACCACTTGCACCCATGGGTCCATAATTGACAACGAAATGGTTAAGAATCTTGACAGCCTTCTGCCCACTGGAACACAATATAGGTTAGACCATCACCTCCTGGCCCTGCGAGGATTGCAGAAGGAGAAAACACATCCTCCACGACCCACACCTCGCCCAGTCGACCTAGGGGCGTCTGACCTGATATCTCAGCCAACATTATGACCCCTATGTGAGTCGCTACTCTAACGGTCTCCGGATTAAGACGTAGAGGCTTTCTTTGATCCTCTATAGGAACTTCCTTTGAACGTATTCGCCCCCGAAGAACCTGCCTTACTCCTCCCTGCTGAGTCCGACTTTTTCAAAGCGGAATAAAAGCAGAGAATCCGGAGCTTTCTTAGTAATCTGATTATAGATTGTAGAAAGCTTAATCGTCAAAGAGAAGCTCTCCTGAGACCGGAGCGACTGGAAGAGAGTTTTTTCCACCTTACTATCCACTCTTGTGGGTGCAGCCAGGGCAGCATCACGTCTGACTAACTCCATATTGCCACTGAAAGGGCAGAGTTGTACGTAGAATATGCTATAGCCATCGAAAGAACTCTTAAGAAAGTTTGAACATCCTGGAATTCTTTTGCTTCGAGATGTAGTGATAATGCTCTGGTAAGGTGATCTGCGTGAGATAATGTGTCTAAATTCTATTAGACGATATTGTCGTCTCCAGTATACTGGAGTAAATAGACATGGATGTCGGCAATGACAATTCCAGGTCTTCAGCCTAGTCGTCCAAACACAGAGGAACTCTCGGCATGCCTAGTCCTGCCGTTTCAAATTTATGTCTAGCATTAATGAAAGGCAGCTGTATAGCGCTAGGCAATAAGAAACCTGATTTGCCAGTCTTAGAGGCTAGCTTGAATATAGCGTCATTCAAAAGTTCAAATGTCCGTTGACATTTCTGGACTGGGTTGGAACTTCAGGGACGGTGTCCCTAATCCAGCCGAAAAAGTCTGTGCTCAGTGACGCTTTCAGTTTCTTATCAGGTAACACAGCATATTTGTCCAGAGAAACAACTTCTAAAAGGTGATGCCGGATGAAATCTACAGTCACCTTAAGTTGTTCGGAAAGGGAAATTTCAGCTGTGCTGATTCCCTTTTACCATCCGCCTGGACCACATAATAATTTCGGTCGTCCCTTACTGACTCTGCAGGGGAACGAACCGACCCAGCTTTGCTCAGATAGTTCTTTACCGAAAAAGTTTCTGATAGCTGCTGGGATGCTGCGATGAATTGAGCTATCTGCGATAGCAAGTCCATCACGGAGGCTTATGGAGCCACCGTCTTACGTAATTAGCTGCTGGAAGCTCCAGGGACGTTAATTCCAGCATTTATATAACATGCGAACGTCCCAACTTGAAAGGTCTTGGCTGGCGGATGGCGTGACCTGGTCGTCATGGAATCCCTGGTTGGCGAAGCAGGCTGGATATCTGTGGTCACATAGCCAATGTGCGATAGCAAGTCCGACACGGAGGCCTGTGGAGCCGCTGTCTTACGTAATTTGCCACTGGAAGCTCCAGGGACGTTCACTCCTGCATTTATATAATATGTGAACATCCCAACTGGAAAGGCAGGGGGCGCGGTTGCTCAGTAGGTAGAGGTGCAGGCTGCAAGCTGAGAGGTCCTCGGTTCGAATCCCACCTGCGGCAACCGCGTTGTGTCCTTGGGCAAGACACTTCACCCCCATTGTCCACATGGGGACACGATGACGCCATGTACTAAGGCGTACTGCACGTCGATGGTGTGCATGTCTTCAACCAATCTAACCTTGCCTGTGCTGCAGTGCGGAGTTACGATGTTGGGGAGCTGGCAGCTGCTCGTCGTTGCTCGGTGGTTCTCTCTGGGTACTCCGGCTTCCTCCACCCGTAAAACTGTCACGGTCATGATTAGCCATTCGTGCATAAGTATGTGACCTTAAACACCAAAAAAAAAAAAAAAAAAAAAAAAAAAAAAAAACTAGAAAGGCCTCGTGTCCTTAGCTAGCGGATGGCATGACCTGGTCGACGTGGATTCCCTGGTCGGCGAAGCAGGCTGGATATCTGTGATCACATAGCCAAGGTGCGGTCGTGTGTGCTGACATGAGGATGAGGAAGCCAATAGACAAGCCGCGTCGGACTGTCTATGCGACGGAGCGCCCCAAGCAGGAGGAGTGGACGTATGCTCCTACTAACGAACATACATACAACATTGTGGCCCAGATAATGTTGTAAGAGGGGGCCTCTCTCGCTCGCGGTCCGGATAGACCTGGACGAGCTAGCTACCGGACTGACAGGCTTCCTCCGTACTATCCTCGGATCCGTTGTCGCTGGGTGTGCACGTTCAATGTTTATAGTGCTTGCATCACCCAAACTGCTTCCCTGGACCACAACGGATGAACCCAGCTGCCAAGCCATTCGATTAAAGGTTGCTACACCGGGCGAGCTAGCGGACAACAATGCCGTCAATCCAACTAGGGACCTCTTAGGCAATTGTTGTATTCCATGAGCACATTGCTGCTAGCTCTTCGTTAGACTGCAATGACGGAGGCACACTTGTTGAAGACATCACCCTGTTCTTGTTCCTCTGAAAAAGAGACTGACAAACTAGAGTGACCTTGCGGAGAGAGGACTGGCATGGACCCCTCACCGCTAACAATATACCGTGACACACGTCTCCAACGTTTGTCATTCCAATTGGCACACACTGAGCAAGTTTTAGTGCGAGTACATAGACTACAAGAAACACAATTAACATGAGAATCAGAGGAAGATTTCTTCGCATTACAATTTGAACAATATTCTTTCATCATGAAAAAATATAAACAGTCATAGTACTCGCACTAACCCTTGAAACAAAGATACATAATATAATATAATCCATTATAACATTTTGAAAAAATAATTTAAAAACAAGAGGCCCCACGGGGCCTGAAGCGCTCATCTTGTACAGAACACAATTTAAACAGAGTCCAAGAATGAGGCTACATTAAGCAAGCCATCTCCATAGGCTACACTGTCAATCCTTGAGTCCCTCAGGAGTGACAAAAATAATCTAGGCATCATGCCTTTTCTTCAGTTGATCATAAGTAAAATGCAGAGCTCCCCTATGAAGCCCCTTGATACAACCTATGTGGATTAATCTTAGCACCTCTAGAGGGTACTGAATACAAAATTTTTAATTCTTCAGCAAAATGGCCAATTCTGGCTCCCATAGAGAACCCAAATATTAACCCAGGCTCTTGCTTTGAACACAGTTAAATCTGACTTCCCTAGAGATGTTGTGTACCGAATATGAAAGCATTCTGACCGTTGGTTCTGAAGAAGAGAAATTGTAAAGAAATTTCTTCGAATTGCACTAAGTTCAAATTTGGGCTACCATAGCGAGCCCAAATATTGACCTATGGATCCGATTTGAACAAACTTGAATCTGACCCCCCTAGAGATGTTGTATACCAAATGTGAAAGCATTCTGACAAGTGAATTTGAAGAAGATTTTTGAAGAAATTCCCTCATATTGTACTAAGTTAAATTTCATGTTCCCATATGGAGCCCAAATATTAACCTACGCACTCGAATTGAACAACCTGGAATCTGACCCCCCTAGAGATGTTTTATACCAAATATAAAAGCATTCCGACTGGTGGATCTGAAGAAGAAGATTTTTAAAGAAATTTTCTCATATTGCACTAAGTAAAAATTTGGGCTACCATAGTGAGCCCAAATATATACCTAGGGATCTGATTTGAACAAACTTGAATCTGACCCCCATAAAGATGTTGCATACCAAATATCAAAGCATTCTGACTGATGGATCTGAAGAAGAAGATTTTTTTAAATTACCTTCCATATTGAACAAAGATAAAATTTGGGCTTCCATGGGAAGCCCAAATATTAACCTAGGGACTTGGTTTGAACAATCTAGAATCTGACCCTCATAACAATGATGTATACCAAATATTAAAAGATTCTGACAGGTGGTTCTGAAGAAAAAGATTTTTAAAGAATATTCCCCATATTACCCTATGTTAAAACTTCGGAGAGCCCAAATATGAACCAATGAGCTTTATTTCAACAAACTTTTATCTGACCCCCCTATGAATGCTGTATACCAAATATCAAAAGATTCTGATGATTGGTTCTGGAGAAAAGATTTTTTAAAATTTTAGCAAATATGCTGACTCAGCATTTTTTCGATGCCCATTACAGAACACCCTAACATAACCGATGGCAATTTTTTTTTACCATTCAATTCTACTGGTCATAAGGATACTTCATACCAAATAAAAGCTCTCTGTTCCGTGGGGTTTTGGAAATATGGGCGTTTGAAAATATTTCTATTTTTAGCTCCCAGGGTTTCCATGGGGATGTGGGAAATTTTTTTTTTGCATGGGTCAAGTACTTATGACCCAATACTACCACAAACCAAATTTGGTTCATACCGGACCATCAGTTCAGAAAATAGAAATTTTGGGCGGGGCCAAAAATCTTACCCCTCCTATTACAAAGCCAAATATTACTTCACGAACTTCGTTTGAACAAACTTGATTCTACACCTCATATGGAAGCTCCATAGCAAATATCAAGTCATTGTACACACTGGTTCTTGAGAAGATTTTAAAAATATTTTGGAGCATTTTCCCCCACTCCCTCCCTATGGGGCTGGGCATGCTGAATTGAACAAAAATGAAATGCCCCTTTGGGACCATCACTCACACAAACTTTCACTTGAATTGGCCCAGTGGCTTTGGAGGAGAAGACCAAAACATGGTGTTGACGGACGACGGACGGCAAGCGATGAGATTAGCTCAGCTTGACTTTGTCAAGATGAGCTAAAAAAAAAAAATTTTTTTTTAAAATTTGCAGAAGAGCCCAAGTTCCCAATGGGAACAATGTGCCCAAATGGATCCCAAAAAAGCCCAAGTGTGGACAAAAATTTTAAAACATTTTTAAAAATTAATGTAACACTTACGGACAATATTAATGTATCTGGCTATGAGCAGAACTAAATAGAAGACAAGTAATCACTATCAGAAGTAACCGTTGTCAACATAAACAAAAGTGTACAAAAACCGGAAACATGACTCCAGGCACTGTAAACATGGCCCAAAATCAGTCACCAATTTAAACACTATCCGATGTAAAACAGAGGCTTCCAGAGAAGAAACTGCAGTGCATTGGATGGTAGGTGCAGATCACAACGCCTAACCACCCAAGGGTGAGGACGTAAGCATGGGGAAAAACTGAATAATCATTCTGTTACCAAGCCAAAACTCCCAAGGGAGAGAGGAAACACTGAACAAACTATTAGGGAACATGAAATAATTTCGTAAAAAAATTATTATAAGTTACAGCCCTGAACAGATTCTGCCACTGTTTCTTCCTCTCATCCTCTTATTTCATCCTTAGATCCACCATTTCTTTCATAATTATGTGTCTGGCATCATTTAAACTGAGATTTACAAGCACAAATATCAGTGACATGTTACTGATTTTAGGGCCAAACAACTTTTTGAGCCAATTTCGAGACCTCCTTGACACTGCGCATGCGCAGTGGATAAAAGGTAAGGAGGACCACATAGGACATTGAAATTTCGGTTTTTGATGCGAATTTTGGGGATTGGGGGGCAAAATTTGTGTTTGGCCCTATAATTTAAGGAGTTAGCACCAGCTAAGTCTGGGTCATTGGTACAGTATAAAAATATAGTGTCATTCAAAAGTTCAAATGTCCGTGTGACATTACTGGACTGGGTCAGAAACTCAGGGACAGTGTCCCTAATCCGTCCGAAAAAGTCTGTGTCCAGTGACGCTATCAGTCTCTTATCCGGTAATGCAGCATTTTGGTCTGGAGGAACAACATTTGGAAGGTGTTGCCGGATGAAATCTACGGCCACCTTATGTTGTTCCGAAAGGGAAAATTCCAGTTCTGCTCATTCCCATTCACCGTCCGACTGGATCATATGAGATTCTCGGTCATCCCTTTCTGACTCTGCAGGGGAGCGAACCGACCCAGCTTCCTCAGACAATTGCTGTTCCGAAAAAGTTTCTGATGGCTGCTGGGATGCTGCAATGAGTTGAGCTATCTGTGATAGCAAGTCCGTCACGGAGGCCTGAGGAGCCGCGGTCTTACGTGATTTAGCCGCTGGGAGCTCCTGGGATGTTACTTCCTGCATACTTCTTTTATGCACACATCCCGACTGGTGAGGCCTCGAGTCCTTGGCTACCGGATGGCGTGACCTGATCCAACGTGGAATCCCTGGTCGGTGACGCAGGCTGGATATCAGAAGTCACGTAGCCAAGTTGCAGTTGTGTGTGCTGCCGTGAGGATGAGGAAGCCAATAGACTAGTCATGCCAGACTGTCTATACAAAAGAGCGTCCCGAGGGGTGGACGTATGCTCCGACTGATGAACATTACGTACAACAACATCTGGTCCCAGATGTTGTTGTAAGAGAGAGGAGACTCTCTCGCTCGCAGTCCGGGCAGACCTGGACGAGCTAGGTACAGGACTGATTGGCTTCCTCCGTACTATCCTCGGATCCGTCGTCACCGGGTGTGCATGATCCACGTTTATAGTGCTCGCAACACCCGATTTTCCTTCCTGGCGAACCCTGCTTCACAACCATTTTGTGAATGGTTGCTACACCGGGCGCGCTAGCGGGCAACAATGCAGTTGATCCTACGTGGGACCTCTTAGGCATTTGCCGAATTTCATTGAGCACTTTTTCTGCTAGCTCTTCATTTATCTGTGACGACAGAGGCACACTTCTTGAAGACATCACAGAAACATCACCCTGTTCTTGCTCCTCTGAAAAAGAGACTGAAAAACTAGACTGACCCTGAGGTGAGAGGGCCGGCATGGACCTCTCATCACTAATAATATACCGTGACACACGTCTCCACCGTTTGTTATCCCAATCTGCACACACAGGGCAAGGATTAGTGCAAGTACACTGACTACAATTAATACACTGAACATGAGAATCAGAGGAAGACTTCCTCGAATTGCAATTTGAACAAACTTAAACAGTCAACGTACTCACACTAACCCTTGAAAATAAGATACATGATAATAACATAATCCATTACAAACATTTCGAAAAATAATTCAAAAGAAAAAATTTTCAAAAAAATTTTCAAATTGAGCCCAAGTTCCCAATGGGAACGATGAGCCCAAATGGATCCCCAAAAAGCCTAAGTGTGGACAAAAATTTTAAATCATGTCTAAAAATTAATGTTACACTTACGGACAATATTATGTATCTGGCCATGAGCAGAACTAAATAAATGACAAGGAATCACTGTGTGAAGTAACCGTTGTCAATGTAAACAAAAAAGTGAATAAAACTGGAAACAAGACTCCAGGCACTGTAAAATATGGCCCAAAATCAGTAACCAATTTTAACACTATCCGATGTAAAACAGAGGCTTCCTGAGAAGAAACTTCAGTACATCGGATGGTAGATGCATGACTGAAACACCTAACCACCCTAGGGTGAGGACGTAACCATGGGGAAAAACAGAATTATCATTCTGTTACCAAGCCAAACTCCCAAGAAATTTCATTGTAAAATAATTACAAAAATAATGCCAAAAACATGGGAGAATAGCAAGGGGGGAATTAAGGACAGGGAGAGAGGAAACTCTGAACAAACAATGGAATTTTCATAGCACGAATGAAAATATCAGGCCCATGCCCCAAAATTAGGGAACATGAAATAATTTTTCATAAAAAGTATAAGTTACAGCCCTGAACACACATCCTTCCACTGTTTCTTCCTCTCATCCTTTTACTTCATCCTTAGGTCCACCATTTCTCTCATGATTATGTGTCTGGCATCATTTAAACTGAGATTTAAAGCACAGATATCAATGTGATGTTACTGATTTTAGGGCCAAACAAAGAATGAGAATTTGGCTCCAATTTCGGACTTCCTTGACGACTGCACATGCACAGTGGATAAAAGTATGGAGGACCACATAGGACATCTAATTTTTGGTTTGTGATGCAAATTTTGGGGATTTGGGGGGGGGGGGGGGGGGGGAATTTGTCTTTGGCCCTAGAATATTAGAGTTAGCACCAGCTTAGTCTGGGTCATTGATACAGTATAAAAATACTGATAGTCGTGACAGCCCTAATATTACATACATAAATCTCCCGAATAATAAAACCCACAAATAATAATAACACTTTGGCCATTGTGATGCAGACCGTACCGGACTACCAACAAAGAGTGGTCCAATATGGTCTGGTACATAGGTAGGTGGTCCATTTTTTTTCCAAGTGGATCGGTTGAGTGTCCATTAGTGTTTCCTGTTTAACTGGTATATAGGGTATTAATTTGGTACAAATGTAACATGTTAAGTGTTGGTAACTTGCTGGTTTCTACAGTCAGTTACCTAACTACCGCTGTATACCCCCGCAAACACACGGCAACAATACAATGTAATATAATGTAGTCACAACATCATTGGCATTGTGACAATTTTATTTAATGTTGTATTGATGTGTGTTTGCAGGGTTTATGTCTTGGTGGAGATACTGTATTTTTACGTTGACGTTAAATGTATACTGTGGGAAAACATTTCCTGTAGTGACTTTTACCTACGACACATTTTGACTACAATAATTATATCTATATAGACTTCACCTTTAGCCTATAAGAAATGGGGTGATCATGAAGTCTATGCTAATACCTCATACACGGCTGGTGAGTTGTTGACAGTTCAGTGGGTCTAAACCACTCAAGTTAGGCAATAGGCACGTTTACGATTTATCGTTCTTGGTCTGACTTATGTAACAAATCTTCAAGAAACTCACTGAACACACAGTTAAGAGGTGTAATCTTAGTACGCTAACCGGCACCGCCATTTATACATTTTGTAGTGGGGTTTTTGAGTTCATAAAATTTTGAGACTATAAATTTTAAAACTAAATAAGAGTGGTCAATGTCTGTATTATGAATGCCTGTGTGCATTTGGTAATGACCAACTCATGCAAATCTATTTTACGTGTGTTTAGATGAAAGTAGCATTATACTGGAAAGAAATGCCAAAAATGATAACTTCAGAGCACCCCTATGAAGCAGAACCTGCTATACAAATACATCAGGAAGCTGATCACTAAAGATGGGCAGTCAGGCCATTGTAACACTAAATTTACCAACCTGACTACGGAGCCATGTTATTACACTTTACACCTCACTGTTGATGAGATCTTGTCTATTCTGAATGACCCAGCTCAAGAATGAGGTTCCAAAATGGTAAACATTTTGCCTGCTATGGGGTACAGAGGTGCCCGACTGTCCGTCTATGTGACTACCCAGTTCATGTTGCTAAATTAACCTATTAGGGACCTCATTCTACAGACACCCGCTAATTACATTCAGCCTCACTCACTTGACATTTTCTTAAATGAAACCAAAACAATCTTAGTCGAGCTGAACTGAAGGTGATTAGCCTGAGTGTCAGCAGTCAGCATAGTGACCCATTTAATCAGACACACCTCACTCACTTGACATTTTCTTAAATGAAACCAAAACAATCTTAGTCGAGCTGAACTGAATGTGATTAGCCTGAGTGTCAGCAGTCAGCAAAGTGACCCATTTAATCACAGACACACATCACTCACTTGACATTTTCTTAAATGAAACCAAAACAATCTTAGTCGAGCTGAACTGAATGTGATTAGCCTGAGTGTCAGCAGTCAGCAAAGTGACCCATTTAATCACAGGCACACCTCACTCACTTGACATCTTCGTAAATGAAACCAAAACAATCTCTGTCGAGCTGAACTGAATGTGATTAGCCAGAGTGTCAGCACTCAGCATAGTGACCCATTTAATCACAGACACACAACCATAGAGAGCATAATCAGCATGTGTCATAGTCTGCACCCACAGATTGTGCCCCTTGTGACCTTGTCTGATGATTAAATGTGCCACTATGCCTAGGTAGCATGAGAGATAGCATGAGAGAAACCTGTTCTTGTAACTGATTTTGTGCTGGTCTCATTTAAGTTGTTGCAAGTCAAAGAAAATATAAACAAGTGTTTTATCCTGAATAGAGATACACCAGAAATTAAAATTACCCACTGGTCAGTCCAGAACATCAATGTACTGATAGAGAAGGGGTGGTCTGGTATGGACATGGTCCAGCCTTGGACCGTAACATACCAGATTTTTTTGCGGTACGGCCTGCATCACTATTTGGCCGGTCACTGATTTGTTGCGATTCACAGGTGAGAAGGCCTTTGCTCCCAAATGCCTTCTTATCCCCACACTTCTTCTCTCCTACCAACACTCTGAGATGAACTGCTTGATGATACCCCATGCACCATTCTTCCCAATCTCTCCACAATTATCCAGTCCTAAAAAGTGACCTTAAATACCAATAAATAAATAAACTATTTTTATTTTATCCCTGTTGTTAAAATTAATTTTCCTTTTTTGGTGGTGGGGGATTATGTATTACAGTGGAGCCCATTTAATTGGATATCTCTTAACTGAATAACCCTGTTAATTGAATATAATGTCCCAACACAAAAACATTTACCATACCTCCAGTACAAATTTGATCTGTTAATTGAATATAGATTATAAACTCCTGTTAATTGAATAAATAATATTGTAACCTGTCGAGTAATTACCCTGACTCTCCCCAGTTTTCCTTTGTTTATAGACCTATTTGGCCTCAGGACATTCAATACAGACATTTAATCTATTATATCTTGTTTGACAGAGCTCATCAAGCTCTGCCAAAAAAGATATACTAGAATAAATGCTTATCTCTAGAATACAGGAAATTGACACAATCCCTGTTAACTGAATACTCCTGTTAACTGAATAATTTTCATTGGCAAAGTGGCTATTCAATTAACCCTTAAGGGCCTGGACAAGTGTCTTGAATTCCCACCGCTCCACATTCTCTATACATCTAATGGCTTAGCAGTGATTTCTAGTTAACTCTTGGCTGCCTGTTAAGGTAGTCAAGGCTTGAGTAGAAACAACTGCTCAGATAATTTGTCTATTGTCAGCAAGACCTCCTCAAGATGGCATGTTAAGGGCACCTGTTCTGAGTTCGGAAAATTCGGAAATAGGCCTTTAAGGCTTATAGGGTTCCACTGTAATAATTTCTATATTTATTATACCTACCACTGGCCCATGCTAGCTAGCTAGCTCTATTCTAAGAACCTGGTCCAACACTTCATTTTGAACCCCACTCCAAATTAAGCCAAATAACAATAAAAACTAAAGTCCTGTATGGTACACAGTAAACAGACCCCTGTGAATGCACAAAAGTCCACAAAGTGCCATCCAATCCTGCCAATAACCATTCTTTTCTAGTGCCTCCTAAGTGTTTATATAATGTGGTGGTGTGAGTGAACAACTACAGAAGGCACTCCCTGCCTGGGCCAGGGGTAGGCAAGCCTGGAATCTGTCATTTGCAGAATGAGGTTCACAGAGGGGGAATTTCCTGGAGCTATTCCATACAGTGGGTTAGAATCCCCCAATTTATCCCCTTGGTACCTCTTTCTGTTTAGGCCTGAGACTTTGATTCAGATTGAGGTTCACAGAGGGTAAATTTATTAATGCTACCCTGTTGTGCAGGGTAGCAATACCAAATTCACAATCTGGGGACCTCATTCTGCAGATGACAGTCTGTTTATTACTTGGCTTGGTGGGAGGTATAATAAATATAGAAATTAAGAAATATTTCCAATATTTACAACCATTACCACTGGCCCAGGACTAGCTGAATAAATAAGATGATGCAGGCCCACACAGGAATAAGGGTACTGTTGAGATGAAAGCAGGCTTGCGTAAATACTTCCAGGATAACAGAATCTCTAAAAAAAAGATTAGACACATAAACAAAAGTCTACATCTGTTAATATTAAACTTATATCTATCGTCAGATGTAGAGGCTATAAAAGATACCAGAATCCTAACCTCGAGTAAAGCATAATACCTTTTTTTCATACCAAGCATTTCTTGAAATGCTAATTTGATTGAAGCAGTCAAAATATAAATGCATCCAGTGATAATCTAATAATATTTAGCTCTCATGATTTGTAACATTAATATAATAAGACAGTTTAAATTAATATTACAAATCATGAGGTATTGTATGAAATGTGATAATGAGTTCTAAAACTGGATATGCAAATACCAAACTCCTCCATTTACTGTTTGCCCCCTAATACTGTGCGAGGGAGTAGACCAGATGACTTCTAAATTTGAATTGTAGAAATCAGTCATGAGCATAAACTACCTCCCCCCACCCTTCTTGTAAGAAAAACATTTTAAAATACAAAATAGAAAGAGGCAGAACCACAGTAAATGGCAATCATAGCTTGCAAAATGTACTGAAAGCTCAGTGTAGAACATTTTGCACCACTGACAGAGGACATAGTAATTTTAGGTCCCCTGCCACAGATTCCACATTTCTGAGATATTTATTTATTTATTGGTGTTTAAGGTCACATACTTATGCACAATGGATAATCGTGACTGTGACAGTTTTATGGGTGGAGGAAGCTGGAGTACCCAGAGAGAACCACCGAGCATCAACAAGCAACTTCAGCTCCTCAACATTCTAACTCTGTTTAAGCTCCTTTCAAGCAGGGTTACAGCAGTTGAAGACACGTGCACCATCATCGTGCAGTATGCCTTAGTACACATCATCATCGTGACCCCATGTAGGCAATCGGGATAAAGTGCCCAAGGGCACAATGTGGGTCATCCCGGACAGGGATCAAACTGGGGACCTCTAGGATAGAAGTCCAACAGTCTACCACTGAGCCACCGCGCTCCCCATTTCTGAGATAAAATATGGTGAATGTAAAAGGCTGCATCCAGTAAGCAGCATTCATAATGTATCACAAAGCAGCTGAGTTTGAATATGCCCATGAAAAATGACAATGTTCTAACTCATGAGCTGAGATTCTCTTCACCCTGCTATCCACATCAGATACGTGTCGTATGCGATGTAGATAGCAGATTTAATCCATCTGCAAACAGCAATATCTTGTCTGCCAGGTGTAAGAGAAAATAAGACAATTTTTCTTTCTTTTTATAAATCTAGACCAACATAAGTCCTAAGAGCCCTAACAGGACATAGAAAAGGTTGAGAATTATTTACTGAAGGTAAAGCATTGACAACAACATCAGGCAGAAGTTTATCTGGTGTCTGGTTCTTGGCTAAAAAGCCTATTTGTATAGTAAGAGTGATAGTCCTATGCTGTGATAATGAGCATTGTCACATCATAGAGAGTGCATGTAATTTACTAACTCTTCTAGCAGTTGCAAAAGCAAGTTGGAATACCATAATACAGCATAGAACAGTACTTAATTTTTATAAGTTTAACCTTTTTACAACAAAAAGAAAAACCTAGAAGTCTGTAATGTTAGATACTAATGGATGCACATGACTAACAGAATTAGTATGGCACCAGGAGTAAAAGACCCTGCACTGCACTGCATACTTCAGAGAAGTTGAAATGATATGGAGGACTGACTGAGCAGTGTCCCACTGATCGTGGCAATATAGATTCTCTGGCATCAAGGAAGCTACCCCACCTTGCTTGTTTGTGTCTGACATTAACATGAATGACGGAGGATGAGTTTCCAATGCAATTCCCTACAACATCCACTCAACATCTCTTCACTTTAGAATATCCATCTTGAAAGTTGAGGAAAGAAGAATTCCTTGTCCACTGTGTTGACCTTGGCTGACCAGTTGTCTAGAAAGTAGAACTGGAGAGGCCAATTGAATAGGCAACCAAGTGGAATTAGGTCTGTCGCTACTCCGAACAATCCTAAACTTCTCATGAACTCCCTTGCAGTCACTGAGCCCACTAAAAATAGAGGGAGAATATTCTACATAAAGAAGCTCTAAGTATAGGGAGAAGAATTAGATTTTGATGTGTCCTGAATTCCATTCCAAGGTGAAGAAAATTGGTACATGGGGTTAAATTCGACTTCTGTAGATTGACTATGAACCCCGGTGACGGCTGAAGAGATAGAAGCTTCTGGACAACTTACAACACAATCCCTTTGTGATAATGTTTCTGCAGAATGTCATCCTGGTATACCGAAGTCAGAGTGAGCTAGGAAATGAGCCCCACAGCATTCAGTATATGAGTGAAAGCACAAGGGACAAAGTTTAGACCAAAACACATGGCCTGGAACTGGTAAACCTTCCCATTGATGGCAAACCCCAGATATTTTCTGAATGCTTGGTGTATCAAGATGTGGAAATACGTATCCTTGAGGTCAATGCTTGCTGCAAAGTCGTTTGGATGAATGCTGGTGTGTACTGACTGTACAGTCTCCATAGAGATTTTTTTATCTATGATGAGCTTGTTGATCCAACTGAGGTCTATGACCAGATGAAATGATCCTTATGGCTTTGGCATTAAGAAGAATCGGAAATAAAAACATGAAGAGTGTTCATTGATAACTACATCTTTTTCCTTTTTCTGGAGCATTAATTGAACTGCATCTAGAAGACTGGATCGACTGGCAGAATTGTAAACATTGGTGTTCTTGCTAGAAGAGGTTTTCCCTTGAAAGTTAGAGATGGCCCCTCTTCTATGACCTGGAGAACCTACAGATGGTTCATAATTTCTTGCCAATTTGTGAGAAAATGTGAGATTCTGCCTGTGACTGGAAGATAATAGAGGTGTGAAGCTACACTTACAGCCTCCTGGAAGCAATAGAACAAGTTCTATACCTTATTGACCTTCCCTCGATAAGAAGATTGCGATAATCCTTTAGATGATTGTTGAGACAGTTTCAGAGACTGGTAGTTACATGACAAGTAAGACCGAATGTTAAAAATTTATAGTAATTTATATATTTTTTATACTTACCAATGACCCAGACTTAGCTGGTGCTAACTCTAACAAAACCAGGGCCAAACACAAATTTTGCCCCCCAATCCCCAAAATTTGCATCCAAAACAAAAAGAAATCATGTCCTAAAGGACCTCCATACTACGCCTCTACTGCGCATGCGCAGTGACGCAGACATCCCGAAATTGGCGCCAATTATCATTCTTACTGGCAGTGCCTGGTCAGCGCTATGTACTCAGCGGGGAGGCAAGAGTTCCCAACTCCAGGGAGGGCCATCCCCGTCTGGGTCATTGGTAAGTATAAAAAATATATAAATTACTATAAATTTTTTAACATTTTTATACTGTACCAATGACCCAGACTTAGCTGAATAGTAAACAGGCTGGAGGGCCTAGGACATAGAGGAAAATCCAATAAGCTCAACTATATAGTAAAGAGGTAACCCCTTAAGGAGAAAAGGAGTATTAGGCTTTACATGTATCTTTCTTATTTAATATTAAATTAGAAAGATACACTACCCTTAATAATTGAGCACAATAACATTCATGTTCTCTATTAACATCCAGTATAACCCTTATACTAATTATTTTTAAAGCAAGCCAATAAATAAAGTAGTCCAGAGAATTGAGACTCTTTATAGTCATTTAAAAGTGTCCGAGTATTGTATATTAAAGCCCGTTGACACTTGACATATACAAATGCTTCACACCGAGCTACACTTTAAAAATAAGACATGAATGAATTTAAACATTAATATTACACTTTAAAACCATCCCGGAAGCGACTCAGAAATACTGACTTGGAGGAGGCATTCCCTTGCTTTTCACTATAAAGCAGGTGACCTAAGGGAACACCCGCCCCCCCCCCCCCCTTCCCCTTGCCCTGGGTCAAATAGCCCAGAGCGAAGAGGGCAGCCGGACGGAGTCACTGCCGGAACAGAAAGCCTGCATAACAATAGTTGCAACTGTTTAGTGGACGACATTCTGAGCAACAGATAACGGACCGAAACAATGCAGGTCTCCAGAAATGGACTCAATATTTCTGAGATAAAAATTCGTAAATGTGGATGGCTGAGACCAATAAGCAGCCTTCATTAAATCTGTAATAGCAACACTATTAGCATAAGCCCAGGAAGTAGAAAGAGCTCTTACTTCATGAGCAGAAATCTTAAGCACAGACTGCTGAGAAGAAGATAAATCTTCATAAGCAGTACGGATAGTTAACTGAATCCATCTAGCAATAGAATGGACTGAAATATCCTTTCTATTAGGCATCAAAGACAGAAAGAAACGTTTCCGTCCCTTTCTGATAAACTGAGATCTCTGTTTATAGATACGTAATGCTCTAACAGGACAGAGTAAAGGCCTACGCCCGTCTGAAGACGGAAGAGCCTTAATAACAATAGGTTCCGGATATTTATTAGGAGCCTGATTCTTAGCTAAAAAACCCACATTAGTAGTGAAGGTGATAGTGTTCCCAACACTACGATAATGAGAATCATCCACCGATAGTGCATGAAGCTCACTGACTCTTCTAGCAGAAGAGAAAGCTAAGAGAAAAGCTGTCTTATAAGATAAGAATTTGAAATCTACTGTCCCAAGAGGTTCAAATGGCTTTTCCTTCAATTTAAGAAGAACCCAAGCTAAATTCCACTTAGGAATTAATCTAAGAGTTCTGGGTCTATTTATCGAAAAGTTTCTAACCAACTTCGATAAAGAGACATTAGATCCAATTTGTAAACTATCATGATGTGCATAGGTATCAGATAACAGATCTATAACCCTTTATAGTAACAGGCTGCAGTTTGATTTCGTCAAACAAGTATACTAGAAAGTTTGCAATGTCTGGTATAGAGGGATCGAATATATCTACAGAATGATCCCTACACCAACGACGAAAAACCTTCCACTTAGCCGCATAGTTTAGCGAAGAGGAGGTCCTCCTACAGTTAGAAATCGCGTCCACTGCTCGTCCTGTAAAGTGCTTGCCATGCAAGAAGGACCGCACAACGGAAAAACGTGAAGGTTGAGACCCTGCGGGTTGTGATGGAGTTGGCGCGATTTCCCCTGCGAAAGAAGATCCTCCCGTGGAGGAAGCTTCCGCGGTAGGTCCCACAACAGACACCTGAGTAGATTTATCCACGGTCTCTGTGGCAACAGAGATGCTACCAACAGAATCTTGCATTGAGATTGTTTTATCTTTAGCAATACTTGTTGAATTAACGGCGCTGGAGGATACGCATATCCTATCATTCCGTCCCAAGGGATCGACAGAGCGTCTACTGCAAATGCTCTTGGATCCGGACACGCAGACACATACGTCTGCAACTGATTGTTGAGATGTGTCGCAAATAAGTCTATCATTGGCCGTTCCCATTGGTAGCAAATCTGACTGAATACTTGTTTGTTGAGAGTCCACTCCGACGGCAACAAGCGACCCTTTCGTGAAAGGGAGTCTGCTAGCACATTCAGACGACCCGGTATGTGACGGACCGAAAGAAGAACGTGATGTTCTAACGCAAACAGAAGGATTCTTTCCGTTAGATTGAACAACGGAACTGAATGAGTGCCTCCCTGATTCCGTATATACGCCACTACTGTCGTATTGTCGGATAGGATTTGGACATGAGCATCGTGAATAATGTCCATCCAGTGATGTAACGCAAGCCAAATTGACATCATTTCCTTGATGTTTATGTGCTTGCACAGGAATTGCGGATCCCAAAGACCCTGGCATCTCGAATCCGTTGGGATTAATGATGCACCCCAACCTGTTTGACTGGCATCCGTCATAACGGTAAAACTCGGATCCGGCAACTGCAGCGGAACTCCATGAGTTAACCACTGAATGTTTGCCCAAGTCTGAATCTCTTGTTTCACTTGATCTGACAAGAGAACGTCTACATCGAGCGAATGAATTTTCACACTCCAATTCTGAGTCAGGAAAATTTGAAGAGGACGTGTGCGTAACCGCCCCATCGGAATGAGATCCGCGGCGGCTCCGCACAGACCTATCAGTCTCATAAATTCTCTTGCCGTGACTTTGTCTGTGTGCAGACAATAGCGAGCGTAACAACTGACTAATTTCGCTCTGGTTAACGGCAGACGAACGAGATTGTTGTGCGTCTCGAAGCTCATTCCCAGATGAGTGAATGACTTGGACGGCACCAGATCCGACTTCTCCTCGTTTACTATAAAACCGAGACGTCGGAGCAATAGAAGAAGATTCTGAACATCGTTTTGAAGCGTTAACTCGTTGCCGTACCTCTGAAGAATGTCGTCCAGGTAGGCCGACGTTACCGCAGACGAATGAGCTCGGAAGTAGATCATTACCGAGTTCATTACCCGAGTGAAAGCCCAGGGTGCTAGATTCAATCCGAAGCACATCGCCCGGAATTGATACACCACTCCTAGGACTGCGAAGCGTAGATACTTTCGGAATGTCGGATGTACCATGACGTGAAAGTACGCATCTTTGAGATCTATGCTCGTTGCATAATCGTTCACCCGAATACTCGCTCTGACCGATCGAATCGTCTCCATATAAAACTTCGGAGCGACGATCAGCTTGTTTATCCAGCTCAAATCTATGACTGGACGGAACGAGCCGTCTGGTTTCAGAACCAGAAACAGATGGCTGTAGAATCCCGGAGATTCCTGGTTTTCTACGACCTCTACCGCGTTCTTCATTAAAAGAGACTGCACCTCTGATAACAGAGCGTCTCTTTCCTGCGGATTTGACGGAAGATGAGTCCACTTTGGACTTCGAGTTAATGGAGGCTTTCGTTTGAAGGATAACTTTAGACCTTCCGAAGTCACTCCTCTCACCCAAGGGTCGTCCGTAATCGACGCCCATTCTTGTGAAAAGCTCGACAACCTTCCGCCAACCGGAACGCGATAGAGGTTTAAGCCATCACCTCCTGGACCTGCGAGGCCTGCGGTAGGAGAAACCACGTCTTCCACGACCCGCACCTCGCCCCGTCGACCTCGGGGCGTCCGACCGATTGTCCCGGCCTGAAGGACGTCCCGAACGAGAGTCGCTATCCTGACGGTCTCTCGAATAAGACCAAGAGGACGCACCGGAACCTCTATAGGAACCTCTCTTGGGCGCATTAGACCCAGAAGTGCCTGTCTTATTCGTGTCTGCTGTATCCGACTTCTTAGGAGCAGATTTGAACAACAGAGAATCCTTAGCTTTCTTTGTAATTTTATCATAAATAGCGGAAAGCTTGCCGTCAAAGAGAAGTTCTCCTGAGACCGAAGCGACTCTAAGAGAGTTCTTCACCTTAGAATCCACTAGTGTGGATGTAGCTAGGGCTGCGTCACGTCTAACCAACTCCAGATTTGCCACTGAAAGGGCGGAGTTACACGTGGAATAAGCTACTGCCCTTGAAAGAAGTCTTAAAGAGGATTGTATATCCTGAAACTCTTTCCCCTGAAGGCGCAGTGATAACGCCTTAGTAAGGTGATCTGCGTAAGATAAGGCATCTAAATTGGCTCTGTTAGACGCAATAGCTGTTTCCAACACCGCGGTTGGAATAGAAGCTGACGACGGTAATGATAGCTCTAAGTCTTCCGCCTCGTCGTCCATACGCAGAGGAACTCTCGGTATACCCTGTCCTGCCGTATCGAATTTATTCCTTGCATTAATGAAAGGCAGGTTGAGAGTATTAGCGGACAAGAAACCTGCGTTCCCCGTCCTGGAAGCAAGTTTAAATATAGCGTCGTTCAATAATTCAAATGTTCTTGCAACATTATTGGACTGCGATGGAAACTCGGGAGCGATGTCCCTGAACCGCTCAAAAAATTCAGAGTCCAATGACGCTATAATTCTCTTGTCCGGAAGCGCAGCAGTCTGGCCCGACGGAACAACTTGAGGGAGAAAGTGCCGGATGAAGTCCACGGCAGCTTTATGTTGTTCCGAAAGGGATAGCTCCAAGTCATCCGTATCCCTTTCACCATCCGGTCGGACCTCATGATGTTCCCGGTCGTCCGCCCCCGATGCTTCGGCGGAGCGTACCGACCCAGCTCCGTCGGATAATTCTCGATCCGACACCGTTTCTGTCGGCTGCTGGGATGCTGCGATAAGCTGTGCTATCTGCACAAGAATGTCCGGCGTCGAGACCTGCGGAGGCGCAGTCTTTCGCTGCTTCGCCGAGGGCAGCTCCGCATCAGATGGCTCCCGCATACTTTTCCTATGCGAACGTCCGGAGTCCATCGGTCTCGAATCCCTGGCTGCCGGATGGTGTGACCTGGTCGCCGAAGAATCCTTGATCGGCGAAGCTGGTAATATATCGGCGGTCACGCAGCCAAGGTGCGGTCGTGTGCGCTGACGAGAAGAGGAAGCCTTAACAGTCTCTGCGGACTGCTTATACAACGGAGCGTCCCGAGCGACGGACGTATGCTCCGCTAAAGACACATTTTGTACCACAACATCTGGTCCCAGATGTTGTTGTACGAGAGAGGGGCCTCTCTCGCTCGCGGCCTGGCTGGACCTGGACGAGCTAGGAACCGGACTCAAAGGCTTCCTCCGTTCTCGCTTACTATCCGCCGTCACTGGGTGTGCATCTATTATGTTTATAGTGCTCGCATCACCCAAAATTTCCTGTTGGACCGCATCGGACGAACCCGGCTGCCGAACCATTCGGTGAATGGACGCTACACCGGGCGAGCTAGCGGACGACATTTGTCTAATCTCCATGAGCACTTTTGCCGCTAGCTCTGAATTCATTTGTGACGACGGACGCACACTTGAAGAAGATAACATGGAAACATCACCCTGTTCTGGTTCCTCTGAAATAGAAACTGAGAGAGTAGAGTGACCTTGCGGAGAAAGAGCCGGCATCGCACTTTCTCCAGAAACAACATATCGTGACACACGTTTCCAATGTTTCTCATCCCAATGTTCACATATAGGACAGGGATTAATGCGAGAACACTGACTACAATTAATACAACGATCATGAAAGTCAGAGGAAGATTTCTTCCTATTACAATTTGAACAACGTCCCTTCATTGTGAAAGAACAACAATAAGTCCTAGTTACTCGCAAAAACCCCTGACACAAAGATACATAATAACATGATCCATTAATAAATGAAAAAACAGTTGCAAAACAAAATAATTTTGAAAAAATATTTTTTCAGCGAAGCCCAAGTTGCTGAAAAGTAACGTTGAGCCCCGATGGATCCGATGGCAAAGTGTGGTCAAAAATTTTAAATTTATATTAAATAATTAATGAGACACTTTCGGATAATATAAATGTATCTTATAGTGAGATAAACTACAGCAAAGGCAAACAGCCCCCCTCAAAAAAGGCTGTTGCCAATGAAAACAAACAGTGTAAAAACACCAGAAAACATGACTCCAGGCACTGAAAAAAACTGGCCCGGAATCAGTCATCAATTACACTCTATCTGATGCAAAACAGAGACTCCCAGGGGAGAATCTGTAGAACATCAGATGGAAGATGCAGAACACAAACGTTATACACCCATGGGTGAAAACGTAACTATGGGGAAAATAACAGAAAACATTCTGTAACCAAGCAACTCTCCCAGGAAATATTAGAAATGAAATTTCTCAAAAATATGCCAAAAGCATGGGAGAATTGCAAGGGGGGACTTTAGAAGGCTAGGGGAGAGGAAACACTGAATAAGCAGTGCAACAATTAGCAAGAATGACAACAAGAGGCCCATGCCTCGAAAATAGGCAACTTAACATAATTTCATCAAAAAATTTTAAGTACAGCCCTGATTATTTTTTGTCACTTCTTTTTCCTCTCCTCCTTCTATCCTCCTTAGAATCACATTTTCTCCAAAAATTACGTGTCTGGCATCCTTTAAACTGAGATTTACAAGCACAAAGATCAGTGAGATGTTGACTGATGAAGGGCCAAACAGAGAATGATAATTGGCGCCAATTTCGGGACGTCTGCGTCACTGCACATGCGCAGTAGAGGCGTAGTATGGAGGTCCTTTAGGACATGATTTCTTTTTGTTTTGGATGCAAATTTTGGGGATTGGGGGGCAAAATTTGTGTTTGGCCCTGGTTTTGTTAGAGTTAGCACCAGCTAAGTCTGGGTCATTGGTACAGTATAAAAATATGCAATGAAAAATGAAAATTCTTGGAAGAAGAACTCTGTTTCTTCTTGTAGCCAGATGAATTTTGACCAGCAATATGGCAGAATATCAACTTGTCCATGTCTTGTTTGGTTACTTCCTCATGCACGAATGTAACATGGTCATTAAGCAGACTGGTCCCTGCACGCAGAGTCATCCAAAGTAATGTTTTTAAATTCAAATCTACGTCGGAAGAAGAAGCTAGTGTGTTGTCTCTTCTGACCAGCTCAAGATTGGCAATACTGTGTGCTGTAGAATGAAATGAAGACATGACTGCTCTGAATAACACCCACAAAGGTGACAAAACATACTAAAATTCTGAGTTTTTGCACCTCCTACCTAAAGCTGAATCAAGAGTTCCTCTCTAGATGTTTCAATGGTTTGGTCAAAAATAGATGAACATATAGAGTATAGTGGTGGAATACTAGTGTTGAGTGATGACGAAGTCCTGTCTAGAGGTACAACCAATGACAGAACTAAAAGTTCAACAGTACAGGAGATGAATAATTGTTGTAGTCATGCTTCTCAGAATTCCAGTCGGAGTGAGAGCCCTGATCATGAGTCGTAAGAAAGTGAGGAAGAAGTTAGTGACCAATTTGGTGACTTTTCTCTCGTTTGGAATGATTGTGATGGCAGCTGTATAGCTTGTGAAAATACTTTACCGGATTCAAAGTCTTGCCTCATTTGAGCTCTATGACCTCTTGCAACATTTCTGGCTTGAATGTGTAGCCTATGACGAGACGAAATAACTTGTTTTCTCCCATGATGGCAAAGACTGTCTGAAGATCTATGACCTCTACAGTCAGACTGATGGCTCAGAGAACGTCTAAGATGAAGCTGATGGCTGATGCATCAACAAAGAGAAAGGAATTAGAGACTGCATCTCCACTGGTATGCGAAACAGAATCTTTTGGTAAGGTGCCTAGCTGTTTCTAACATAAACAACAGGAAAATGAGTAAAACTAATGGGTGCTCCCGACACTCAACTTAGTTAACAAGCAGATTCATAAAACTGTGTTCGCCCATTATGGGAAATAATTTGGCATGTGTCTTTGAAATGCAAAGACCATATCTCTGGTGAAAAATATGCAGGCAACTTTTTTATAACATGTGCAGGGGCGGCTTGTCAAAAGGATCCCTCATACCAAATGTCATTGAAATCCATCCACTCCCTGCTGAGATATCGCTATAGATGGACGGGCAGATGGACCGATGAATGGACAGATGGACAAAGTGGCCTTTTTTACAACATGTGCAAGAGCAGCTGGTCACAATGATCTCATTTCATTGATTTCCATCCACTCACTGCCGAGATATTGTTGCAGACAGAAGAACATTTATGAAAAATTGAAAAAGTAAGGACCGTAACTGTGGTGAAAAATCCGTGGGCAACTGTTTTGTAACACGTCCAAGAGCGTCTTGTCACAAAGATCCCTCATACCAAATTTCACTGAAATCCATCCATGTACTAGTATGATATCTCTGCATATGGAAAAAAATCATGAACTAGAGGCTCTAAAGAGCCTGTAATCGCTCACCTGGAACTACATATAAAAATGTGATTTCCCACCTAGGCTTTCCATGGTAACTATGAGCTGCAATTGTGGCCATGTTAGCAACATTACATCAACATTACATGAGGATCATTGGTAGAAGGTGTCCCAGTCCTCAATCATGTGAAGTTTCAAAACATTTAACTTAAGATTTTTGCAAAATCCATCAATCAGGATCAGAGAATGTCTCTGGTGGCCATATTTTCCAACCAATGGGAACAAAAAGAGGATCGTTTGTAGAGGGCCTCCTATAGACCATTCCTGCGAAGTTTGGTTCACGTCGGCTCAGTGGTTCCAGAGAAGAAGATGAAAATGTGATTTCCCATAAGGTTTCTATAATAACTATAAGCTGCAATTGCGGCCATGTTTACAACACGATCAACATTAAATGAGGATCGTTGGTAGAGGGTGTCTCAGTCATCAACCATGCAAAGTTTCAAATCATTTTGCCCTGTGGTTTCAGAGGACCTGCCATAGAGTATCCCTGACAGGTTTGGTTCATGTCAGCTCAGTAGTTCCAGAGAAAAAGATGAAAATGTGATTTCCCATAGGGCTTCTATAGTAACTATAAGCCACAATTGCAGCCATGTTTGGAACCTGATCAACATTAAATGAGGATCGTTGGTAGAGGGGGGCCCAGTCTTCAACCATGCAAAGTTTCAAAACATTTGGTCCTGTGGTTTCAGAGGAGAACATTTTTCAAAATCCACAAATCAGAATCAAAGAATGCCTCTGGTGGCCATGTATTCAAACCCATGGGAACAAAATGAGGATCATTTGTAGAGGACCTCCCATAGACTATCCTGACAGGTTTGGTTCACGTCTGCTGAGTAGTTCCAAAGAAGAAGATGAAAATGTGATTTCCCATAGGGTTTCTATAGTAACTATAAGCCGCAATTGAAGCCATGTTTGCAACCCGATCAACATTAAATGAGGATCATTGGTAAAGGGGGTCCCAGTCATCATTTATATGAAGTTTCAAAACATTTGGCTGGCAGTTTCAGAGGAGAAAATTTTTGAAAATCCACCAACCAGAATCAAAGAATGCCTCTAGAAGCCATGTTTTTCATCCAACAGGAACAAAATGATAATCGTTTGTAAAGGACCTCCCATAGACCATTCCTGCCAAGTTTGGTTCACACTGGCTCAGTGGTTACAAAGAAGAAGATGAAAATGTGAAAAGTTTATGGACGCTGGACGTCGACGGACGCCAAGTGATGAGAAAATCTCACATGGCTTTTTAGGCCAGGTGAGCTAAAAATAAACAAATTAAGGACTGTAACTCTGGTGAAAAATATGCTGGCAACTTTTTTATACCATGTGCACGAGCGACTTATCACAAAGATCCCTCATACCAAATTTCATTGAATTCATCTACTCACTGCTGAGATATCGCTGCAGACAGATGGACAGACAGATGGATGGATGAATGGATGAATGGATAGATGGCAGGATGGACTGATGGATGGACAGATGGATGAACAGACTAGCAGATGGGTAGACATGTGGCTATAAATTATGTGACTGTCAATAATTATGTGGCTTATATTTTTAAGTGGCTTCTCAACTTATGGGGCTGCTTTTTCTAACCAATAGTTATGTGGCTTATATTTTTAAGTGGCTTATATTTTTATGTAGCTGCTTTTTCTAACAAATGGCTATTTATGTGTCAAATGCCCATATATATTTTATGTGGCTTATATTTTTAAATGGCTTCTCAACTTTTATGTGGCTGGCCATATATAATTTTATGAGGCTTATATTTTTAAGTGGTTTCTTAACTTTTATGTGGCTATCAATTATGTGGCGGCCAATGGATGGATGTCTAAAAATTTGGAGGTCCTTTTTTGCAAACTTTAATTTGACTATAATGACATACTTTCTTCTTTAGTCATATAGATGATTTTTAAACGTTGAAAAAAATTAGCCACATAAATATTCATTTGTGACAAATCCTATCCACATAAGCATACAAATGTAAACCACAATGGATGGATGGATGGATGGATGGAAGGATGGATGGATGGATGGATGGATGGATGGATGGACGGACGGATGGACAGACGGACGGATGGACGGACGGACAGACGGACGGACGGACGGACGGATGGACAGACAGACAGACAGACAGATGGACAAAGTGGCGACTATATGCTCCCCTCCAAATATTTTTGGGGTGCATAAAAATGGAAAAAAATTGGTAAAAAAAGCATTGTCCTGATAATCTTTTTTCAGTCTCACATCCTTCTGATGAACATTGCTGTTGTTTTCCAACAATCATCCCTGATGATCCAGAGTCTGAGCATTGATAACATTGAAATTTTTAGGAGCAGGTGTAACAGACAAACTCTCAACACAGAGGCCAAACAAAAGAATGGCTATTGGCAGGAATGGACAGCACTTCCTAGACTTTTGAGCATATGTGAGAGTTTTTTGGGGGGTTATTTGGCTTAATTTTGGGGGCTTTGGAAGGTTTCAAAATTAAGTGTTTGGGCTGATTTATAGAATAGCAGTAGCTAGCTAGTCTGGGCCAGTGGTGATGGTGATAAATATGTAACTTATCAGCTTCTTGTGTCATCATAATGGAATACATATAAATTAATTTTAACCCTATGAACCTTGATGGTATATTCCACATCACTGCAGTGTCATCAATTGGAAGAGTCTATATTCGTTACTTGAGGGAAGACCAATCAATATTTTCAATGTGCAGCCTTAGGGATGCACGTTGAAAATCTTGATTGGTCTATCACTTAAATTCACAGAGCCACTATCTACTTTATGAATTCAGGTCGTATTATTATCCTGGGCTGGAAAGGGTTAATATAACAGGAAACTCACAGTTTCTGAATAAAACAAAGTTGATCCAAATGGCAACATTTTAAATGTTTTCATAATAGAACCGACTTCATCAAGTCTACCCATCTTGGCAAGCACCATCAACTGAAACATAAAATGTATAACTCTCTATATTTATAAATTAATAAAAACCAGGCCTGTCATTTTAAGGAGGGCAACTGCTCTCACTCTCAATGGCTCTCCTGTACAAAAATTTGCAAGGGCAGTAAATGCCCTCCTTGCCACATACAAGGAGAGCCACGAGAGTGATGAACTTTGTTCAAGGAGAGTCAGTAGCTTGCTCGGTATCGCTCATCTTTATATGTTATCGTGCACTTTGGAAAAGCTTACTGGTAGCAAGTGTCTAATTTTTTACCCAAGTTAATAAAACTGATAAATTTGTCCCTTAAGTGCACTCAAGGGATGAAATACACCACCATACTAAAACCATTGAAGGAAGGTCAAAACAAAATTAGGCCTAAAAAAGTTAAAATCTGTTTCTCAGGCCCTACTGCATGCACCTTTCTACCCGAATTATGTATGTAGTCAGACAATTATAGTCAGTATTCGACAAGTTAGTCTCTATGAGACCTCTACACCAGCTCTCGCTGGGGTCAGACATAGAGGTCTCAGAGACATCATACCAAGTTATTCTTCCAAGTTACAATGAAATTGCTTCATATATATGAACTGTAGACTGGGCTAAACAAATCTAGATCACGTGTCTGTGCAGCTGTCACAGATGACCGATCACTGCCAAAATAGAACGTTCTCATTGACATTATACAGAGTCATCCTACCATGTTACAATAGAATCCCTTTATAAATGCGACCTGTAGACTGTGCTAAAGGTTTTCGAGCTTCGAGCCCGGGTATCTGTCACGGTTGACCGATTGCAACCAAAAGGGGATGCTCCCATCTATACATTATACGGAGTCATTCTACCAAGTTACAATGAAATCCCTTCATAAATACGACCTGTTATTTATTATTTATTTATTTACTGGTGTTTAAGGTCACATATTTATGCACAATGGCTAATCATGACCGTGACAGTTTTACGGGTGGAGGAAGCCTGAGCACCAGGAGAGAACCACCAAGCAACGATGAGCAGCTGCCAGCTCCCCAACATCATAACTCCGCACTGCAGCACAGGCAGTGTTAGATTGGTTGAAGACATGCGCACCATCGATGTGCAGTATGCCTTAGTACACGGCGTCATCGTGCCTCCATGTGGACAATCGGGGTTAAGTGCCTTGTCCAAGGACACAATGCAGGAGTCCGAATCAATCGCTCAGATGGTCACCCATCCGAGGACTAACCGAGCTTGACGTTGCTTAACTTCGGTGATCTGACAAGAACCGGTTACCGCAACGCCAACATGCCCCCAAATACGACTGTAGTAGACTGTGCTTAAGGTTTTCAGGTTTGGGGCTCTTGCAGCCGTTACAGTTGACTGATTGCATCCAAAAGGGGACATTCTCATCCAGACATTATACGGAGTCATCCTACCAAGGTACAATGAAATCCCTTCATAAATACGATCTGTTGACTGTGCTAAAGGTTTTAGTGTTTTGGTCTCTCGCAGTCTTCACGGTTGACCTATCGTGACCAAAAGGGGACATTCTCATCTAGACATTATATGAAGTCATCCTCCCAAGTTACAATGAAATCCCTTCATAAATACGACAACCTATATACTGCTAAAGGTTTTCGGGTTTCGGGCTCTCGCAGCCATCATGTTTGACCAATTGGGGCCAAAAGGAGATGTTCTCATCTAGACATTATACAAAGTCATCCTACCAAATTTCAATGAAATCCCTTCATAAATATAACCTGTAGACTGTGCCAAAGGTGTTCCAGTTTTGGGCTCTCGCAGCCTCATGGTTGACCACTCGCAACCAAAAGGGGATGTTCTCATCTAGACGTGACCTCGAACCTTCATATGAAATTTTGTGATGATCAGACAAAAACTATGGGGTGTAGCCTGTGCCAAAGAAAATAAATGTGAACAGACTCACAGACTTGTGATGGCAATAGCTTATCTTGACTTTAATAATAATAATAATAATAATCCCATTTCTATAGCGCTCTATCCCCACTGAAATATGTAGGCTCAAAGTCCTTAACAAATTAAATTACGAGTTATGTGACTGATAAAAAAAGACTGGAAAAGAAAGAAAAGTTGTGGGTATTTACCTTTAGGTACCACCGAATGAGTCTATAAATAGGAATGTTTTAAGGTTTTTTTTGAAACCATGAACAGATGTGCAGTGTGGAATGTAGAACGGTAGACTGTTCCAGATTTTGGGTGTCTGAAAACAGAAGACCCATTGTCCCCAGAATTTTAAGTTCATTTTTGGACAGATTAGGACTCTGTTATCAGTACTAGAGCATAGTGAGCGTGTTGGTGTGTATGCATTGAGATGTGCAGAGAGATAAGCTGGGAGAGATTTATTAAAGTATTTAAATACTAGAAGGGAGATTTTGAAATCAATCCTAGCCTTAACTGGGGGTCAGTGGCGCTTTTTCAGTAGAGGAGTTACATGGTCCCTTTTGGGCTTACAGAATATTAGCCCGGCTGCTTGATTTTGAATTTTTTTAAGTCTGCTGATCTGCTTCAATGTCAAGCCAGCTAACAAAGAGTTACAGTAATCAAGTTTTCATAAAACAACACAACAGATAAGTTGTATAGTTGTCTTTTCTGTCAGAAGATGGCAAATGGCACTTATTTTCCTAAGCTCTAGATAGGAAGTACAACAAATATATCCAACTTGCTCATTCATTGTTAAGCAGGAGTCAAAGTGGACACCGAGGTTCTTAACACAGTTCTTGAAAGGGAAGATTGAATTACCAACTGACAAGTGATCGTTTAGGAGTGGGTGACTTTTGAGTGTGTGCCTGCCACATCGGCTTCTGTCTTATCGTCGGTTAATTTCAATCTTTTTTCCTAATCATCCATTGTTTAACTGATTTGGTGCAGTTTTCAACAGCTTGTAGTGAATTATCAAGATTGTCGGAAATTGAAGGTTTAAGGAGTTGGGTATCATCAACGTATTTGTGATGGCTATTGATTATTGCTGAGAGGGGTTGGATGTACAATGTAAAGAGAACAGATCCAAGTAATGAGCCTTGTGGAACACCAAATTTGAGTTTCTGAGGGGAGGAGAGCAGACCACCTGTGCTGACAGTCTGATATCTCTCAGACAGATATGATGAAAACCACTGGAGGGCATTACCAGTGATACCAAAAGTGTTCTGGAGTCTCTCAAGCAGTATCTGATGATCAATTGTGTCAAATGCTGCTGATAGGTCCAATAGACACAGTTACTCTTCCCTCATCAGTATGACTAAGTAGAGAATTTGTGATGTGTAAAACAGCAGTTCAGTGCTGCGGTTTTGTCAAGTTATGCTAAAAAAATGAATTTTCAAAGTCAAAAAAGGGGCATAACTCTTGCAAAAATTGTCGGACCGCACCCCGATTCGAACGTCACCTGCATTTTATGTTGCTACACCGACATACCAAATTTCATTTGATTTGGCCAACTATAACTAAAGTTATTATTGGGAAACAAAAAAAAATGAATTTTTTAAAGTCGAAAAAGGGGCATATCTCTGGCAAAAATTGTTAGTCTGCACCCCGATTCGAACCTGCCCTATATTTTATGTTGATACACCTACATACCAAATTTCATTTGATTTGACCTACTATAACTAAAGTTATCATCGGGAAACCAATGGGGGATGGACACATGCACAGGTGCATGGACGGACACTGGCTATTTTAATAGACCCCAGAAAAAAAAATTGGGGGGGGGGACAAAAATTGCCATCCATTCAGATTTAATTATTTGTTCAATTTTTGTCTCAAAAACATAGTGTATGACCTATCATTGGAATGAGCTTGTTCAGCTCATTCCAATGAGGCACCTCTCTTTTTTTTCGGGGTCAAAATTGCCATCCATTAAGATTTAATTATTTGTTCAATTTTTGTCTCAAAAACATAGTGTATGACCTCTCATTGGAATGAGCTTGTCCAGCTCATTCCAATGAGGCTTATAAGCTATTCCGTAGAGGCTACAAAATTTTTTTTTAATTGTTCAAGAATTTTTTTCTTCTGATTATTTCTCTATGGTGTTAATTGAAACAAGAACACTGTGATCAAACAAAAAATGTTCTGCCAATCCTCACATTCACAGCTTAACACACCTCTTTGACCTCCGTGCTTTCAATATAAGTATTTAATCTATGATATCTTCTGATATCTTCTTTGAATATTTTTCACAAGCAAAGTGGCAATTCAATAAATATATAGAACCGCACTTACACCTGAATGGGTGAACAATTAGTAAACAAGAGCAAACCATACACAAGCACCCACCGTTCTCATTAGATAAAAACAAGAGGCCCCATAGGGCCTCAGGCACTCACCTGACCAAAGTTGTTTAAAGCAGGATTTAATTAGTATCTATGGCCAGTTAACACATCAGAGGAATGAAGTTATTTAATTATTTCTAACTCTGTTGTCCATGCTAGATGATTTTTTTCTAGTATTGGGATGCTATCACAGAAATAATGCCCAGATTTCCAGAAATGCAAAACTAGGGAGTCTAAAAATTAATCCAGGGACTTAACCTGAATAAACATAACCCCCTCCCCCTCCAACCCAGGATGCTATATACCAAATATCTCAATATTCAGAATGTTGGATATGAGGAAGGAGAGTTTTTTTTAAAGATTATTTGTCATATTTTAAGTTAAAATTTGGGCCCCCATAGGAAGCCCAAATATGAATCCACGGACTTGATTTGAACAAACTTGAATCTGAGCCTTGCTAGGGTGTTATTTCACTAAGTTAAAATTTGGACCCCCATAGGGAGCCCAAATATGAATCCAGGGACTTTATTTGAACAAACTTGAAGTTGAGCCTGGCCAGGGTGTTATTTCACAAGTATCAAAACATTCTGAATTGTGGTACTCAAGAAGATTTCAAAGAATTTTCCTTTTTTGCACAAAGTTAAAATTAGAGCTCCAATAGGGATCCCAAACATTAAGCCAGGGACTTTATTTGAAAAAAACTCAAAATTTTCCTTTTTTTTCGACCCCACTTCCCCCACCCCCCAGAAAGAATGTTGTATACCAATTATCAGAAGATTGCGACTGGTAGTTCTGGAGAAGAAATTTTGAGAATATTGCCAATATAGCACTATGTTAAAACTTGCCCCCCTCCCCCGAAAAAGGTGCAAATATCAACCTTGACACTTTATTTGAACAAATTGAATCTGAACCCTCTAAAGATGCTGCATGCCAAATATCAAGATTTTGGTTGTATCTGAAGAAGCAGAATTTTTAAGATTATTTCTCATACTGAACTAAGTTAAAATTCGAGCTCCAATAGGGAGCCCAGATATTAATACAGGGACTTGATTTTAAGATCTCTAATAGAGAGCCCAAATATTAACAATATTAACTTTCTGACTAGTTAAACAAGAGGCCCCAGGGGGCCTTAAGGCGCTCACCTGACATGGTAGTCTAAATATTTATTTACTTATTGATGTTTAAGGTCACATATTTATGCACAATGGCTAACCATGACCGTGACAGTTTTACGGGTGGAAGAAGCCAGAGTACCTGGAGAGAACCACCGAGCAACGATGAGCAGCTGCCAGCTCCCCAGCATCATAACTCCGCACTGCAGCACAGGCAGGGTTAGATTGGTTGAAGACATGCGTACCATCGACGTGCAGTACGCCTTGGTACACGGCGTCATCGTGCCCCCATGCAGGCAATGGAGATGAAGTGTCATGCCCAAGGACACAACGCGGTTGCTGCAGGTGAGATTCGAGCCGAGGACCTCTTGGCTTGCAGCCTGCACCTCTACCTACTGAGCCACCGCGCTCCCAGTCTAAATATCAAACCAGGGACTTGACTTGAATAAGCTGCAAAGAAAAGCATATACCAACTAGACAAAGCTATTGTGCCCACACAATAAACAGGATTTTCCTTCTATTTTCAGTTCCTGCAACTTGTACGTCCCAAAATTGAGATAAACGCATGAAAAACAGATTTTATTTTTATTTTTGTTCGGAAATTTTCGAAGTCCCAAACAAAATTTTTTCAGACTAAAATTATTTTTTTCTTCTTCTTAAAATGGACCAAAATGCATAAAAAAACAAAAACTAATTTTCGGATTTTGGTCCCACCCGGCCCCTCAAATTTTCAGAGTAAAAAAAAAAATTTTTTTTTGTCTTAAAATTGACCAAAATGCATAAAAAAAACCAACTCATTTCCAGATTTGGGTCCAAAAAGTCCCACCAGGATCCCAAATTTTCAGTGTAAAAAAAATTTTGTCTTAAAATTGACCAAAACGCATAACAAAACAAGAACTAATTTCCGGATTTTGGTCCAAAATTTCCAAGTCCAGACCAAGACACCAAATTTTCAGCCCAAATATGAACCCAGGGATTTGGCTTGAACAAACTTGAATCTCACCTCCCTAAACATGCTGTATACCAAATATCAAAAAATCCAGCTAGAGGATCACAGATCCAGAAGTCGAGTTTTGACAATGAATGCTGAAGAAATAAGCTATTTATAGTAACAGTGACCTTGACCTTGGAGTCCCAGACTCCAAAATCAATAGGTGTCTTCCCTTCAGATAAGGTAACCTCTGGTATAAGTTTGGTAAAGGTGCGTCAAATAGAACTAATGTTATTGCCTGGAAACCAATTTGTCACAAAATATTCTATTCATAGTAACAGTGATCTTGACCTTGGGGCCCCAGACTCCGAAGTCGATAGGTGTCTTCCCTTCCTATAGGGTAACCTGTGGTATAAGTTTGGTGAAGACACACGGAATAGAACTAAAGTTATTGCCCGGAAACCAATTTGTCACAAAATATTCTATTTATAGTAACAGTGACCTTGACCTTGGAGTCCCAGACTCTGAAATCAATAGGTGTCTTCCCTTCCTATAAGGTAACCTCTGGTATAAGTTTGGTAAAGGTGCATCAAATAGAACTAAAGTTATTGCCTGGAAACCAATTTGTCATAAAATATTCTATTTATAGTAACAGTGACCTTGACCTTGGAGTCCCAGACACTGAAATCAATAGGTGTCTTCCCTTCCTATAGGGTAATCTCTGGTATAAGTTTGGTAAAGATGCATCAAATAGAACTAAAGTTATTGCCCAGAAACCAATTTGTCACAAAATATTCTATTTATAGTAACAGTGACCTTGACCTTGGAGTGCGAGACTCTGAAATTGATAGGTGTCTTCCTTTCCTATAGGGTAACCTCTGGTATAATTTTGGTAAAGGTGCATCAAATAGAATTAAAGTTATTGCCCGGAAAACAATTGCTTACGCCCGCCACCCACCACTTCATCAAACTTTTAGTCGAGTTTGACTTCGTCAAAACTCGACTAAAGATTCCTATTGGTAGATCTGAAGAGGAAGATTTTTAATGAATATTCCTCACACTGCACTAATTTAAACATTTGGGCTCCCATAGAGAGCCCAAATATGGACCCAGGGCATTGATTTCAATAAACATGTGAAACAATCTTCCAAAGATGTTATATGTGAAATTTGAAAGCTTTTAGAGCAGTGGTTTGGGAGAAAAGTAGAGTTAAATGTTTTTCCCATTACCCACAGTGTTAAAAAATGCTGACTCAACACTTTTTCAAAGTCCAAAAAAAGTACCCCATGATAAAATCGATAGCAATTTTTTTTACCATTCCATTCTGTTGGTCCTAAGGAAGCTTCACACCAAATAAGAATTCTCAGTGCCGTGTAGTTTTGGAGATATGGGCATTTTAATTTTTTTCTATTTTTAGCTCCTGCGGATCCCATGGGGCGACAGAAAAAATTTTTTTGCATAAATTAAAATATTTATGACCCAATAAGACCTCATATCAAATTTGGTTCAAATCTGCCTCTCGATTTGAAAAATAGAAATTTTGGGAGGGACAAAAATTCTTTCCCCTCCCATAAAGAAGGAAAATATAGCTCCTCGAACTTCTCTTGAGCAAATCTGAGTCTACACCTCAAAAGGAAGCTGCACACCAAATATCAAGTCTCGGCTACGGCTCGTTAAGAGAAGAAGATTTTTTAAGATTTAAGCACACTTTTTAGGCGTGGCCCTACCAAGGGGCAGGTCAACTTGATTTGAACAAACTTGAATTGACATATAATAAGGTACATGCACAGCAAATTTTGTTGAATTTGGTCCAGTAGTTTGTTAGAAGAAGTCGATAATGTAAAGTTAACGTCGGACGGACGATGGACGGAAAGTGATTAGTAAAGCTCCCCTTGAGCTGTGCTCAGGTGAGCTAAACAAGAGGCCCCAGGGGGCCTGAGGGCACTCACCTGACAAGGTAGACTAAATATCAACCCAGGGAATTGATTTCAACAAGTTGCATCTGCCCCTCCTAAGAAAAGCTTACATCAAATATCCAAAGATTCTGACTGGTGGATCTAAAAAAAAAGATTTTTAAAGAATATTCCTCATATTGAACTAAGTTATAATTCGGGCTCCCACAAGGAGCCCAAATATGAACCCAGGGACTTGACTTTAACAAACTTGAATCCCCCCCACCCCCACCCCTCACAAGAATGCTGCACACCAAATATCAAAACATTCCAACTGCTGGATCTGAAGAAGATTTTTTAAGAAAATTCCTCATTTTGAACTAAGTTACAATTCGAGCTACCACAGTGAGCCCAAATATTGATCTAGGGACATGGCTTGAACAAACTTGAATCTTACCCCCCTAAGGATGCTGCATACCAAATGTCAAAAGCATTCTGACTGCTGGATCTGAAGAAGATTTTTAAAGAAAATTCCTCATTTTGAACTAAGTTATCATTTGGGCTTCCACAGTGACCCCAAATATGAACCCAGGGACTTGGCTTGAACAAACTTGAATCTCACGCCCCTAAGGATGCTGCATACCAAATATCAAAAGCATTCTGACTGCTGGATCTGAAGATTTTTAAAGAAAATTCCTCATTTTGAACTAAGTTATCATTTGGGCTTCACAGTGAGCCCAAATATGAACCCAGGGACTTGGCTTGAACAAACTTGAATCTCACCCCCTAAGGATATTGCATGCCAAATATCAAAACATTCCGACTGCTGAATCGGAAGAAGAAGATTTTTAAAGAAAAATTCCTCATAGTGAACTAAGTTATAATTCGGGCTTCCACCAGGAGCCCAAATATGAACCCAGGGACATGGCTTTAACAAACTTGAATCCCCCCTCCCCCTGCCCAAGGATGCTGCATACCAAATATCAAAACATTCCGACTGCTAGATCTGAAGAAGATTTTTTAAGAAAATGCCTCATTTTGAACTATGTTACAACTCGAGCTTCCACAGTGAGCCCAAATATTGACCTAGGGACATGGCTTCAACAAAATTGAATCTTACCCCTCTAAGGATGCTGTATACCAAATATCAAAAGCATTCTGACTGCTGAATCTGAAGAAGATTTTTAAAGAAAATTCCTCATTTTGAACTAAGTTATCATTCGGGCTTCCACAGTGAGCCCAAATATGAACCCAGGGACATGGCTTGAACAAACTTGAATCTCACCCCCTAAGGATATTGCATGCCAAATATCAAAACATTCCGACTGCTGAATTGGAAGAAGAAGATTTTTAAAGAAAAATTCCTCATATTGAACTAAGTTATAATTCGGGCTTCCACAAGGAGCCCAAATATGAACTCAGGGACTTGGCTTTAACAAACTTGAATCCCCCCTCCCCCCGCCCAATTATGCTGCACACCAAAGATCAAAACATTCCGACTGCTGGATCTGAAGAAGATTTTTTAAGAAAATTTCTCATATTGAACCAAGTTACAATTCGAGCTTCCACAGTGAGCCCAAATATTGACCTAGGGACATGGCTTGAACAAACTTGAATCTTACCCCCCTAAGGATGCTGCATACCAAATATCAAAAGCATTCTGACTGCTGGATCTGAAGAAGAAGATTTTTAAAGAAAATTCCTCATTTTGAACTAAGTTATCATTCAGGCTTCCACAGTGAGCCCAAATATGAACCGAGGGACTTGGCTTGAACAAACTTGAATCTCACCCCCTAAGGATATTGCATGCCAAATATCAAAACATTCTGACTGCTGAATTGGAAGAAAAAGATTTTTAAAGAAAAATTCCTCATATTGAACTAAGTTATAATTCGGGCTTCCACAAGGAGCCCAAATATGAACCCAGGGACTTGGCTTTAACAAACGTGATCTCCCCCCCCCCCCACCACATACACACACACCCTAAGGATGCTGCTCACCAAATATCAAAACATTCCGACTGCTGGATCTGAAGAAGAAGATTTTTAAAGAAAATTCCTCATTTTGAACTAAGTTACAATTCGAGCTTCCACAGTGAGCCCAAATATGGACCTAGGGACATGGCTTAAACAAACTTGAATCTCAACCCCTGAGGGTGCTGCATACCAAATATCAAAACATTTCGACTGCTGGATCTGAAGAAGAAGATTTTTAAAGAAAATTCCTCAGTTTGAACTAAGTTATAATTCGGGCTTCCACAAGGAGCCCAAATATGAACCCAGGGAATTGGCTTGAACAAACTTGAATCTCACCCCCCTAAGCATGCTGCATACCCAATATCAAAAGATTCTGCCAGCTGGATCTTGAAAAGAAGATTTTTAAAGAAATTTGCCTGAAATGCACTAAGTTCAAATTTGGGCTCCTATACCGAGCTCAAATATGAACCCAGGGGGGCCGATTTGTACAAACTTGAATCAGATCCACCCCACAATGTTGCATACCAAATATCAAATGATTCTGCCTGCTGGATCTGGAGAAGAAGATTTTTTAAGAAATTTGCCTGAAATGCACTAAGTTCAAATTCGGGCTTCTATAGTGAGCCCAAATATGAATCCGGGGAGCCGATTTTAACAAACTTGAATCTGACCCCCCTAGAGATGATGTATACCAAATAGGAAAGAATTATGCCTGGTGGATCTGAAGAAGAAGAAGATTTTTTTGAATTTTGGAAAGAAATTCATGGGTGCCATCGGAGTTATGCCCCTTGTGGTACCCCCTGTGGGTTCGGTAAGTTTATTTGTACAAGTTTGAATTGACATATGATTGGGAACATGCACACCAAATTTGGTTCAATTTGATCCAGTAGTTTGTGAGTAGTTGATAATGTAAAGTTCACGACAGACGGCAAGTGATAAGTTAAGCTCCCTTCGGTGAGCTAAAAAGGTTGCAGGTCAATTAAAGCCCATCAGTAAAATGATTACGATACAAAAAGGACCACATGCAACAGTGAGAATTGGTGATACACAACAAGCCGCCCCAGGGGGCCTTAAGCACTCACCTGACAAAACATCAGTGATTCTTCAGAGACAGAATTTTGATTCACTGTAACTCCGATAAATATGAACTGAGGAATTAAAATTTCAGCTAACCTCTGGATCATTTGTTTTTCTAAGATTCAAATGCTATCACAGAAATAATGCCTGGATATCCAGTATTAAAGATTCTGAGTGGTGGTTTTGATGCAGAAGATTTTTAAAAAATGTTCCTCATATTGCTCTAAGTTAAAATTTGGGCTCCCATAGGAGGTCCAAATATTAACTTTGGGACTTGATTTGAACAAATTTAAATCTAACACCCAAAGGATGTTTTGTACCAAATATCAAAAGAATCTGCTATGTGGTTCTGAAGAAGATTTTTTACAAGAATATTCCTCATACTGCACAGAGTTAAAATTAGGGCTCCCACAGGGACCCCAAATAAGAACCAAGGGAGGTGATTTGAACCAATCTGAATCTGACCCCTCTAAAAATACCGTCCACGAAACATCAGATTTCTGACTGGTCACGCTTGATTTTAACAAACTTAAATCTGACACCCCTAAGGTTGTTGGATACCATATATTAAAAGAATCTGATGGGTTGTTCTGGAGAAGATTTTCTATTTTTTGAAGATAATGAACTCAGTACTTTTTCAAATCCCTATACCATACCCAATTGTTTCTGTCCATTCAATTCAACTGGTCCTAAGGATGCTACATACCGAAAAACAGTTTTCTGATGCTTTCGGTTAGGGAAATATGGACATTTGAAATGTTTTCTATTTTTTGCTCCTGAGGCTCCCATGGGGGCAGTGGATTTCTTTTGAATGCCATACCAAATTAGGTTCAAATCAGCCCATGGATGCTGTAAATAAAAAGTCTTGCCCTGCAAGAGCCCCCACCCACCCTCCAAACTGCAAATATTGGCCCTCAAACTTCCCTTGAACAATATTGAGTGTATACCTCACAAGGATGCTATAATGACAAAACTCATTCCATCCACTGGATCATAAGAATTTTTTTAAAATTGGAGGGTTTTTCGCCCATCCCTTCCTTATGGAGTGTGGCAACTTATTTGAATAAAATCACAATGCAACTCCAGGACCAACAATTCCCTAAAATTTTGTTGAAAGGTTTTTGAATAAAAGTGACAAAGACATCTTTCATATTGGACAGCGTAAAGGATGCAATCACTATAGTTCATCCTGAGTGCAGTCTGATGAGATAAAAAAAAACAACAAAAAAAACATAAAGAGTACCCAAGGATTGGAACATTATTTTCAAGAAGTTTCAAAGTATATTATTTGAAAGCAATTTACAAGTACAATGTAGTCCACATAATTGGATATTTCGTAACTGAATAAACCTTTTAATTGCATATAGCTTTCATAATAATAAAAAAAATAACAAGCCAAGACCAATACCAGGTCTGAACCTGCGTCGCTGCATGCAATTGATTATTGCATACATGATACAACTCAACATTATCAAGCTCCAGGTGAAATATTGAATGAATCCATCGCATAGAAGCCGAGAAAAGTGTGCTGAAAAATTTCAATGTTCAGTGAGTACAGTCACATTTCAAAGTATCAGCAAACAGGAAGCGGCTGCATGGCAGATCTGAAAATTAGATACATGATACAACTCATCATTATGAAGCAGTAGACCAAATATAAAATCATTCCCTTTCATAGCAGCCAAGAAAACTTTGATGGAAGAAGTGTTTCGGACGGACGGACGGATGGATGGACTGACAGACAGTGTTGAGTGGTTACTAGATCTGCGCTGCCGCTGGTGACGCAGGTAATAATATACACATTTATATAGCGCCAAAATTATAGTTCAGAAGATGTAGAACCATATTCTAAGGCGTTGTACATGTTACTGAGCTCGTGCAAATATACAAATGGAATATATACAGTATCTTACAGCCCACAACATCACTTATAGGCTTTTTGAAACAGGTATGTTTTGAGATCTTTCTTAAAAAGGTTGACATTTGACAGTCTCTTTAGGTATTCTGGTAAATTATTCCACAAGTGAGGGCCAGCAAATGAGAATGACCTATCTCCAAATGTCTTGCTCCTATGTTTTGGAACATGTAGTAGCATTTTACCATCAGACCTCAGGTTGTATTGACACACATTCTTGGTATTAAGGAGTTCTTCTAAGTAGGCTAGTGACATGTTGTTTTGTGTCTTAAAAACTAATAATAAAGTTTTGAAAATTATTCTGTACTTGACTGGCAGCCAGTGCATATCCCTCAGAACAGGAGTGATGTGTTGAGATTGTGATACCCTGCATACCACTCGGGCTGATGCATTTTGTACCATCTGCAGGTGATGAGAGTAATGATATTGTGGAAGGTTGAACAGTAAGGCATTACAATAATGCAAATGTGAAGTTACAAAGGCATGAACTAGGGTTGTTGTGGAGTCTTTCATGAGGAACTGTCTTATCTGTTTAACTTTGTATAGACCTCTGAAAGCCTTATTGCACATATTTGTAACATGTCTGTCCATAGACATGGTAGAGTCGAAGAAGGCACCAAGATTACGTACACTGTTACTTGCACTGATGGTGGAATCTCCTACCTTCACTGAATTGATGTCAACTTTAGTGAGTTGCTGTCGTGAACCAATTATTAGTAATTCAGTCTTATCATCATTTATCATTAATTTGTTTGAAACCATCCGAATGTCCGAAATACATGATTCAATAGTTTCTAGAGCTTTAGTTTGATCCTTGATTGATGGTCGAAAAGAGAAATAGACCTGTGTGTCATCAGCATAACCATGGATGTCAGGCAGGTGAGATTCAATGATGGTGAACATTTTTGAAATATAGAATAGAAACAGAACAGGACCAAGGCAACTGCCCTGTGGGACTCCACATTCAAGATGGAAGTCTTTTGACAGATTACCATTTATTGATACACGCTGCCGTCTATTCTTGAGGTATGCTGATAGCCAGCTAGCAGCTACACCATTAAGTCCAAAAAAAGAATTCATTGTCTCTAGCAAAGTTTCATGACAAACAGTGTCAAAAGCAGCACAAAGGTCTAAAAGAACTAGCAATGTTACCCTTCCAGACTCCATATTAAGGAGGATGTCATTCTGAACCTTGAGCAATGCCGTTTCAGTCGAGTGAAAGTTTCTGAATCCAGACGTGTTGGCTGGTAATGAAGCATGCATATCACTATGTAACATTAGCTGGTCAATTGCTGCTTTTTCACTCAGCTTAGAGACGAACAGTAAGTTACTCACTGGTCGGAAGTGAGTAACTTCAAACACCAAACCATTTACCATACCTTCAGTACAAATCTGACCAGGTTAACTGCATGAATGTTATAGAGTAAACTACTGTTAATTGATTAAAAAATCTTGTGATTTATTGTAGAACTAATGACAACTACTGAATTCCTCCTGCTTATAGACCTATTTGGCCTCAGTACACCCTGTTCATTCATTTAATCTATTATATCTTGTTTGACAGAGCTCTGTCAAACAAGATATAAAATAATTAATAGAATAAATGCACAGATTATCTGTAGAATACAGGAACAAGACCAAATTCCTGTTAAGAGAATAATCCTGTCAACTGCAGAATTTTTCACTGACAAAGTGGCCATTCAATTCTTTATCCAATGCAAATGATATCAAAATTTATTATTTTAAATATTATTTTTTTTAAATTTTTCAAAATATTTCAACAAAATCACATCATATGACCCCTCACATTGGAAAGTGATAATCGAGTGCATTCCAATGAGGGATCACATATGATATGGTTTTGTTGAAATTTTCTGAGAAAGAATTTTTCAACTGGTGAATTTGTATATTACATGGATGGTTGTATCCGATTTATTAGGTAAAGGATTAACAGGGTTTCACTGCACATTCAAGGACTTTAAAGACATTTTTTTTAATTCAACTACTGTCAAGGAACCATGACTACCCTAGGCTCATAGAGCTTTTTCAAACAGTGTTTCACATGAAAGTATTTTATGAGCAAATGCAAACATATTTAAAATCATTTACAGGGCCTGTCAGTAGTCGAGATCTTCATGGTTAAGTTCAGTTTCATTGTGCAATTAGTTATATTGAAAACTCTTTCCCAAAAGGGTTCAAATTCCAGGCATTCCATTTGATGTATACCTAAAAGGTTGCTCCCACTCTAGAACAAAACACTGCACAAAATAGTTATATCAAATGTGTTTAGATTAAAACTGTCTAAACTCACATGTATATTGAATGAGTAACCAATATTCTTTTCTACTTTTGATATTAAGTCAATGGCTGTCTGTAGATCATTCTGAAAAATATTTGATGTGAAAGCATGACAAAATAATTATAAAATTTAAAAAATAACAAGAGGCCACAGGGGGCCTGAAGCACACACCTGCCAAAACACCAATGATTCTTTAGAAACAGCATGCTGAATGCTGTAACTCCCATAAATAGGAACTCAGGAATTCAAATTTTGGCAAACCTGTGTATCATTCACTTTTCTGAGATGCAGATGCTATCACAGAAATAATGCCTGGATATCCAGTATTAAAGATTCTGAGTGGTGGTACAGTATTTCTATTAACATTAAAACATGGACATTCTTAACCCTTTTCCCTAACGAATCTGCCACATCCACCACCGTAATTTACAAAATAAGAAATTTAAAAAAAATGATAAATTTTAAGTAATTCGTATATTTTTTATATTTATCAATGGCCCTGACTAGCTGGTGCTAACTCAATTTAATTCAGGGCCAAACATGAAAAAATTTACAGTAATTTATATATTTTTTATACTTACCAATGACCCAGACTTAGCTGCTGGTGCTAACCCAAAAATATCTAGGGCCAAACACAAATTTTGCCCCCCAATCCCCCAAATTTGCATGCAAAACCAAAAATTAGAAGTCCTATCTGGCCCTCCATACATTTTACCCTCCGCACATGCGCAGACGCCAGGAAGTCACCGAATCTGGCACCAATAAAATCATTCTTTGTAGAAAAAAGATTATAATAATTCAGCAGGGAGGTATGAGTGCCCAGTCCTGCCTACTCATGGGAGGGTCATTCCCATCTGGGTCATTGGTAAGTATAAAAAATATATAAATTACTATAAATTTTTTCATATTTTAGCCCAAGAACATTAGGTTTCACTAGGGAAAAAAATCGGAGAAAGCTGATTTTTTCAGGAAATGTCGAGTACATGTCACTGAACGAATAGACAAAAGTCCCCTAAAATCCCAGTTGAGCTTTTTTTTCTACAGCCTTTCTTCGAAAACGCGTTTGAAAAAAATCAAAAAAAATCGCACAAACTTTGTAACCTCGAACTGATCCAACTCTATTTTTTGTTTATGCGTATTTCGAGCTACATAATGTCTAATATACATTTACCTAGAGGAAAATGTGCATTCTGTGACAATTTCTGCGAAAAATTATTGAAAATTCACAAAAAAGTATCGGATTTACGCAAAAAATGACGATTTTCCTAACGGATTTGCCCAAAGGGTCGTAGTGCAGAACGGGATGTTAGTTGGACAGACGATAAAAAATCCACCACCATTTGAAGACTTTTATCATTGCTTACAAAATAGACATTATGGAAGACCCCCTCTGCTTCTGGCCGAGTTCCCCTTTTGGCATAAAATTCGTCAGCATGAGAACTCAACTATTTTCGGGCTTGGGACCGAACAGACACGTCTGTGTCTGGCAGCATTAGATCAATGAATAATATTTACAGAATGTACAAAAATCAATAAATAATATTTACAGAATGTACAAATCAATCAACATGGATTAAGTTACATTGACTATTATCAACGCTATATACAGAAATGACATGACCTATATACATATTATTCATCGAACTCAGAAATTTCCAACAGGACAGTGTTTCTGTGGTTGTTACAAGAATCCGAACTGCAATTACACAAACCTGAGCAAGAGAGTCCTGCCTTCTTACACCCACACCTTTTTGTACAAGCACTCTTGCAAAAACAACTGATCAGATTCAGTAGGTTATCAGGGGCACATGGCTTTGTGGCTGCAGTCGGTACAAGAAGTCCATTGTCTAGCAACCACCCCCAATCCGTCGGAGGAAGCGAAGTGCCCAGCCATTGTTGGACCTGGAGATAACATCTGTAGACATGTTGTTGTGCAGTATCGCTGCTTGGTGGGAGTGAGGCTAGGTCGATGGGTTTATTCAGTTTAGATTTTGCTACATAATGCTTGTAAGTGACATATCTATATTGGTCGAGAGAGGAAACAGTTTTACTCCCGTATAAGATCAGGAGAAGTTGTTCCCCGGCAGCGGCTACTGCACTTGGTGTACTGTCATCCGCCAAAATTGTGTTGACATACTGTTGTGAGTCGCTAGTAACATCGGAGACAATTGTACTGAATACTTTCTTCTTACCAACTCGAAAGAGTGCAGAAGTAGTGTCACAACCACTTATAGAATGTGCTACAAGGAGGTTGCTTCTATGGTCACCCATTTTGGTTGCTATTTCACTAACTGAAACTAGTAAGTTTGGGGTAATGGAATACATCATGTGAATATTACATCCCGGTTGAACTCGAGAGGTAAGAATGACTAACAAGTCTGTGTCTGTTCCCACAACGACAACATTGTTGTCATCTTGAGCAATGTCAAGTGCAGTTTCGGCTATCAGTACATCAGCATCAGCCTCGGCCTGCTTGGACTGAATATTGATAGCAGATAGCTCCTGCATTAGAAGATCGATCAGTTGGGTTTTGTTCTTGGCATTTGCAAGGAAATCGGATTGGGGTGTGGTGGCTGGTAACTCGGGTGAGATATTGATATCAATGGAATACCTGTCTTTAGATCTACGGGCTTGTTCCATGCCCTTTGTCGACATTGTACAAGCATAACCATCAAAAACAACCACGACGTTCGCCCCAAAATGTCTCACTAGATAATTGGAATATGATGTACATATGTCCTTATATGATGACTGTTTAGGCCATACAACTGCCCTCAATAAAAATCCACCATCTACAACAAACAGAGAATGTTCTGGGATTTTAGTTTGCTCGGAACCGTATGTTTTGAGGATCTTACCGAGCGTGCTTTTCTGTGTCTTCCTCATTCCAGCAGAATCAAACAATGCTGGTGGTTTCAGGGCGAGTTCATATTTGAGATACTCTTCCATCTCTGCTTGTGACTGAATAACACATGTCATGCGGCTGAACAGAATTGTGGGGTCAATCACTACCTTACTTCCACGGACTTTGATGCTATTTGCCATCGATGCGAAAGACTTCACAGTGTCAACACGTCGTAGTTTGATGCTGTTGAACGTTTTGCTTACAACATTCGATACGCAACATTCACCAATTTTGCGAACTTGGTCACAGTTCACAGTTTCGTCGGCCACAAGCCCGGTCGCTATAGAGACTAATTGTAGTGGGTCTCTATTCTGAAAGGGGGAATGCACTCTGAGCTAGTTCAATAATTTGGTGATATCATTGGCGTCAGTCAATTGTGAACTTTGACGGAGATCCCGATGTTGTTCGCCATGACCAGTGTGAACATGAACAAAATTTTCGAGAGCATTACATATCGGAAGGCAAAGAGGTAGTCCATGTACCCATTTCGCAACAGTGCTATCGGTTATTCCCCTGCCATGTGTGAGACCACCAGGGAGCTTGAACATTCTCATTAAACACTGCTCTATGGTCTGATCAGAATATATCCCGTCCCAGAATTTATCTGAGCGCCTTATGGTAAAGTAACCTTTCTCAGTGAACAACTTCAAATCATCCTGTTGCATTATTTTTGTTAGCTCATTCATCTGCTGCAAATAGAGATGAGAACTTTTTGCGTATGCAAAATGACCACCTGCGTGAAATACTGGAATCATATTGCGAACACAATATGTGTGGAGTTCCCAGTCGCCTGTGCGCTCTGCTCTCAAGAACAACTGGAGAAGACCTATTTGCTCGTAGTATTGTACCCAAAGCTTTCCTGTGCATCCTACGGACGCATTCTGGAGCAGTTCGTGTAATTTTGACAGTAGATGGTTGACACTTTCTTGATTGACAGCGTCAGCTGTTGTACAGTCACCTCTGGCAAGTCCACAGAATATTTCACTGACTTCTGTGCAGTCTATGTTATCTAGTGTTCGGCTTTCTTCAAACACAAGTTTTGTAATGGCAATTTGTGTTAGCAAATGGGCAAGAACTGCTCTTGAATATACATGACCACTGATCAAATGATGGATTGACCCACCAGCATAAACAGTCCCCCAAAGTTCATCCAAGCCGCTACCAGCCATGATCGAACCAATTGCCCCTAAATATGACATAATCATATGGAAGCCGCCGAGTCTAACGAAAACTTTTGTCAACTTATCTGACGAAGACACAATCATTACACACACATTACATGCCAATGCATCTTGAATGTAGGCGAACACCACATTATGTGATTTAATCGAACATGGAAATTGAAACAATGATGCTATAATACGGTATTTGAATGAGAACAGTCGATGCCGTTTGAATTTGAGTTTAGGGGGTATGGTTAATATTTCACACGTTTCACCAGTTCATTATGGAATAAATGACTATTGTTATATATCTTTATAAAGCCACTGCTTTTCTGCAATTTTTGATATATAATTTAACTCCCAAAGTAGTCGTAGATTTGATTTAATGGACGTTGTGTACCGTTGTGTGTATGAAAACAATAAATTTTTTTTCGTAATTTTGTACATTTTCGTGAATATTTCACCATTGAGTGTGAGGATTGGTACAAAGTTGGCATTTTCTGTTGGGGATATGTATTCTCAATACAATTCAGCACGATATTTATGATTCTCACCCTACTAAGGCGAATAAGAATGAGAAATATGGAGCTGGGTTGAATTTTTTTTTAAATTTTTTTTTTCATCAAAAAAACGCTATAACTAAAAAAGCTCAACTCGGATTCGCGGGGACTTTTCACACTTTATCCGCAATGTGTGTCCCGGAAACATATAAAAAAATCAGCTTTCTCCGATTTTTTTCCTTACTTTCTCATTTTTATGTCTAATGTGCCTGGACTATTTTTATACTGTAACCAATGACCCAGACTTAGCTGAATCGTAAAGGCGGAGGGCCTAGAACTTCCGAAATAGTAGATCAACATAGATCAAATCCTTCAATCAATGATGAAGAAATTGGAATTTACATGTATGTCTCTTAATACCATAATAGAAGAGACATAACCTAATATGGATCCCAATTATGTAAATCCTAAATCTAAGCATAAAATCATGTTAATTAGGATGTAACAAATAAACAATTTTTGAGACTAGTCTGGACTAGGCCCTAAAAATTATTATGGCATACTGAGAATGAGAGAAAATTGCCCATAAACCTACGCCACACAATAATACTGCAGCTGATCGCCGAACATACTACGGACAAGACAGCTTCCTCAATAGTTATATACCTCATAAGGCAGAAAAGTGGACAAAATGACTCCTCCCCCTTTTTTTTAACATATCTTCAAAAGAAAGAGGGGAGAGCTCTGGAATCAATAAGCAGAATCCAATTATAAATGGTGCTTAGTGCCACTTCACAAGCCAAGGCTATAGCAATGATTTTGGTAAATAACATAATCCGCTACAAAATATGCATTGCAGACGCTGTATACAGGTACGACAAAATCAGTGAGAAATCAAATATAACATATACATACAAAAGCGGGATACGATGAACAATCTCTGCAGAGAAAACACACTTCAAGATCATTCACAGGAGACCTCTGTAATATTAATACGGTAAAAACACTATCCAATCTGTACTATTTGGTATCTACAACCATAACACGTGAGAATATGCGATTTAAGAACCGACAAAATAGAGACCAGGATCTAGAAATGGAGGTAAGTGTGATTAACCGGCTCCAACACAGACCGTCCCCGAAATATATAATAATTTCAAGGTCCACACTGCGCGAGTGCATAAAATTCCAGCCTATTAATCATCTAAAAACCACTAAATGGCTATGCCGTAACCTATGAGCTCAAATAGCGGCCAATATGATGATAAAATAAGTGCCTGTATATTAGAAATCAGAAATTAAATACCGGAAACAAATGCAACAGAACTGCATATATGCCTATGAGGACGCCATCCAACACTACCCAGGCACAGAGTATGTATGTATTAAAATATATATACGCGACAGTGTGAGTGTGCGTGTGTGTGTGTGTGTGTGTGGGGGGGGGGGGGGGAGGAATTTGAATATATGTCGAAACCTCCTCACCCACATTACTTAATCATTGCTGGTGCAGACAGCAATAATATAGTGACTATAAAGCTCTTTCACGTCTGAAATACTCTGTAATGCCACTGAGAGCGGAGAATGACGTGAAGAATAAAACTTCCCTTAAAGAAGAAAACCCTCTCATGGGGAAGCTTCTGGCGAATGCTCAATAGCAGACACCATAACCTCAATGAAATCAATAGAAACAAAAGAATTGAAGGATACACATATCCTATCATTCATTCCCATGAAAACAGCTGAGCGTCAAATGTATGCGCTCAAAAGCCTAATACTAGCGACACAAATAATGGAAACTATTATTCCCATGCACCGAAAACTTAACTATCCTGAAGAGATCCCACATAAGATCATGTAATAGCAAAACAGTTAGAATAAGCGTAAGGTACAGCCAGCACTTACTTATGCGCTGAAATCTTAAGCACTGACTGCTAATTGGAAGATAAAATAACCCAAGCAGTACGAATAGCTAACTGACCTATTTAACAATAGAATGAACATAAACGTCCCTTCTATTGAAAAATAATGACAAAAGAAGCGTTACTTCTCTTCTGATAAACTATGATCTGCGTTTATAAATACATGAACGGAAAAAAAATTTGATTATATGACGTAAACAATGAGACATCATTGAATATGTGATTTCCAATAACCGAGGGTCCCAAGATCCCTGCATAGAGATCCTTGGACTCAGGATTGTAACGCAATATATGAACTCACGTCTGAAATAATTAAGAAAACCGTAATATATGCCCAAACTTGACCTTATGTTAAAAGATTCTCTAAAACAAAACAGGTCTAGAGGGAAAAATGTCTACCACTCCAGTTAATAACTGGAGTAGACATGTGTGTAAGCAACCCATCGAAATAACATTCCAAGCCGCTCCATACAATTCCATCCAGCGCATAAAACTATCGCTGTTAATGCGTCAGATAACAGATAAAAGCGAGCCAAACAGCTGGTTAATTCGCTCTGTGAAACAACAGATGAACCAGCCAAATGAATAGTGGGATACGTGTATCCTATCATAAATCCCATGAGATATTATCTAGTTCACAAAACAAGTGATCTAAAGAACTATACTCGCTACAAATGCCGAACGTTAGCTTTTTGACTGAAAGATAATCATAAATAACTTAATTATCCACTTCCAGTCAAAATCGGCCGGACCGAGCTCTATAAGAGCCTCGAACCACCGGCTCAGGGGAGTCTGATCAGTAACTCAGTCTGACAAGAAACCCCTATCCAAGTGGCTGTATAGACAATCCTAAAGAAATATATATAGGAGAGATACCTATACCTTCGTTATGAGCCCTTATAGGCAAACTGAGTCTAGGACAAACTCTCCTACTCTTTCTGTTGGTGTGGTCGATTAGACCCCAACTTAAAGAGTTGAGTATAGATGCGTTCTTGTAGAATAATCCTACAATAATGAAAGCTTACCATCAAAGACTTAGGTATACCTATACCTTTGCTATGAGTCCTTATAGACGATCCGAGTCTAGGACAACCTCTCGTACTCTTTCTGCTGGTGTTGGTACATTAGACCCCAACTTAAAGAGTAGAGAATTGATTCTTACCATAAAGACTAGAGTTGGAAGACTAAAGCGACCTATGGCAAGTTTTCCACCTAGTCAAATGCAAAGATGAAGACACAATGCTACGTTGCATCAGAATAACTCCCACTTAACATTAGTTAAGACCGAGATATATATATTAGGTCTGTAAAGAATTTTAAAAGGTACAAACGACCACAAAATTCCTTTCCATATAGACTATACATCACAGTACTTAAAATTAAAGTACATAAGACCATGAGATTAAATTCGCTCTAAGAAATTATCTTCTCAATTGCGTCCGAGCGAACAGCTAAATGATGAAGGTAAGGCTAAAACTAGGATCTTAGCCTGCTCAATCAACGCAGAGGAACTCTCCACATCTTCCCCTGTTGTTTTTAAAAGTATGTGAACAATCACAAACGATTAAAAATACAGGGGAAGAAGATAAGAAACCGAATTACTTTTTCCTGCAGGAAGTTAAATATGGTGTCGTCTACACAATCGAAGACCTGTGACACCTGTGTAGACTTGACTGGAAAGAGATCTTATTACTCTGCTCTTTGCCCGGATGAAGTCAGCATCCAACTACGCTAGTGGTTTCTCATAATTGCTTGCAGCATTTTGATTCACTGGAACAAGTTCAAGAAAATGATAATGTATGGTATCTATATCATCCAAGAGTTGTTCCGGAAGGAAAAGTTATCCTTTCCATCATATGTTCAAATCAGTTCGAATCACAGTCACCAGCATCTAAACAGGCAGGTGACTGGACCAAATAAGCACCATGCAACAGCTCAAGATTTGAGACTGACGTTGAGTGCTTCTGCCTTAGCAGGAATACTGCGATTAGCTGCGCAACTGCGACAGCAAGTCCGTTACAGAGGCCTGAGGAGCAGCGGTCATGAATAGCCTCTTCGCCGGCTGCTCCTAGGACAGGGAGTCCAACATAGTTATTACTACGGATGACCCGATGAATGAAGCCTCATCTCCTTGGCTACTAGATGGTGTGACTTTCTTCACAAAAGATGGCCCTTTTGACGATGCAGACTGGAAATCCTGAGTCACTTAGCCAAGGTGCGGTCGGGAGTGCTTGGTAGACGCTAAAGAAGCAAAACTGTAGCCGTCCCCGGATAAGAATTGAACTAAGCATACCGGACAATAGCTATGTACGTAAGCTCTGACTGACACAAGTTCCTACCAACAACACCCGGCTCCTGATGTTGTTGAAAGAGAGAGAGGGGTCTCCCTCTTGCTCGCGGTCCGGAGAGACCTGGACGAGCGTACCTCAGAACTTGCCATCTTCTTCCTTCCATCAACACTGGGTGAGCATGATTCGATTAAACAGTGCTCGCTACACCCTTATTTTCTCTTGACCGCCACGGACATACCCAGCATCACATCACCCACATACGAGTGAGATCTGCCGGTTGAGCTAGCTGTAGACAAGGGACGTAAACCTCTTTTGAAGCCTAGCCCTTGTCTAAAATCATTGAGCACTTTTCCACTAGCTCTAAATACAATGCATATGCAACACATCCTGAGTCACGGTCCTCGTATTCAATCTGAAACCGAAACCACTCATCGGGTTTTATAGCCCTGTGCAATATAAAGATCACTTTGTCCGTTATGTAGAGGAAACCATAAGACTAGCCGACCCCGTCTGCCTATTAGACGGGACGTCCAGGACAGGAAGCACTGACGTATGCTCCAACTGATGCAAGTTCCTACCAACAACATCTGTCCCCAGATGATGCTGTAAGAGAGAGGGGCCTCCCTCTCGCGGTCCTGGATGACCTGGACAAGCATACCTCAGAACTTGCCGGTTTCCTCCTTCCGTCGTCGCTGGGTGTGCATAGTTGCATATCATATTGTTCGCTCTACCCTATATCATCTCCTAGCCCAGATCGTATACACCCGGCGTCCCAGTTCTCAGAGGCCTGAGTAACTACTTCACCGGTCGAGCTAACTGGCGACAACGGACTTGTGAGGTCGTGTGTGCTTTTCAAACATAGATTAAGCTTTAAGACTGGCCGACCCCGGCAGTCTATGGAAGGAGCGTTCCGTGGACGTAAGTTCCAACTGACACAAGTTCCTACCAACAACCTCTGACCCCAGATGTTGTTATAAGAGAGAGGGGCCTCTCTCTTGCTCGCGATCACGGAAGACCTGGACGAGCATACCTCAGAACTTGTCTGACAGACACAAGTTCCTACCAACAACCTTTAACACCAGATGTTGTTATAAGAGAGAGAGAGAGAGAGGCCTCTCTCTTGCTCACGATCACGGAAGACCTGGATGAGCATATCTCAGAACTTGTCTACTTCCTCCTTCCCGTACTTCCTCCTTTCCATCGTCGCTGGGGGAGCATGTTCGTATGTTTATAGTGCTCGCTACACCCTTATTTCTCTTCTCGACCGCTATGGACATACCCGGCATCACATCACCCACATACGAGTGAGATCTGCCGGATGAGCTAGTTGGCAACAAGGTCGTCAATCCAACTAAGGATCTAGGCACTTGTCTAATTCCTTGAGCACTTTTGCCGCTAGCTTTTCATTGATTTGCGACGACGGCAGCACACTCCCTGACGGCGTCATGAAGCCACACCATGTTGTTGTTCCTCTGTAAATAGAAACTAAACAAGAGGGATGTTACATCCGAACGCTCACCTACATTCCCGCTTGATAATGTCATTCCAATGTAACATGCCTAATATTTAGTTAATATAATTCATTAATAACTAGGCATCAAATGATTAATGTGGTTTATGTGATGGCTTTGGAAAGTCTATATTTCTGCATTTATTATATATCAATTCAACATAGAATCATTGGATATAAAAGCATTTTTTTCTTTTAGAAATGTTTATGATTAAGAATATGAATCGTGAGGCCAGATATTAAATCATAAATAAGAATTAGGAAAGGCTTTCATAAATTTATTTTAGAAGAAGAAATTGCAGTTAAATTTCTGCATACAGTCGGGTTAATACGTACAGTTGTTATTGAAATATGAAAATCAACAGTAATGAGAAGTTAAAGCAGCACAATCTGCACAAAAGCTGACTTTAACGCAAATTCTTACAACACCTAAACGCAAATTCTTACAAGTTTGGGCTGAAAATTGTAGGTGAAATTTGAAAGAAAGTCGTAGTATCAGGGTTAAATAATGTGCTGATAGTCACCTACAACGTACATATGCAATATGAAAGGCCTGAAGTCAGTGATCTTTGAAAAAATAACCTTAACATTAAATCTTACAATATTGGACACGCCGGACACAGACGCTGACGCCCGAGGTCATCATATAAGCTCACCACTTGTAATAGAAGTAGATGAGCTAATAAAATTACATCAGATCAAAAAATAAAATAGGAGGTGCAAAATGGCATTATGTAATGAAGAATCACTGAAATTGTAATTGAAGTACATTCATTGGTTAAAGAGGAGTTGCGGAAAAACATTCGTTCAAGAAAGTGACTATAAGTCCCAACAAAAATACATCACATCAACAACTAAAAAAATAAGCCTTAATGTTACTAGTAACAAGTATGAGAAAGTATTAAATAAAAAAAAAAAGTTAAAAAAAATTTTTTTTAAAGAAAGTGAATATAAGTCCCCAAAATCCCCCTCAAATTCCTCAAATATCCATGTAATGAGGGCACAACATTAACGCAATGTAGTTCAGTAACCCATGTGTACAATATCAATTGCCTGGAAAGACACATAGAAACAGAACTCACCTTAACACAAACTTTTAGAACTTAAAATTGAGTAAGTCAGAGAAAAACATGAACATTGTGACTGAAAAAAAGAAAAGAAATCAGTTAAATTTCGGCATACAGTAGGGTTAATACCTAAAGTAGTTATTGAAATGAGAAAATAAACAGTAATGAGAGGTGAAGGCATCACAATCTGCACAAAAGCTGACTTTAACGCAAATTCTTACAACACCTAAACGCTAATTCTTACAACAAGTTTGGGCAGAAAATCAGCCTCAAATTCCTCAAATATGCATGTAATGAGGGTTAAATATTACTGCAATGGAGTTCAGTAAACCAAGTGTAGAATATTAATCGCCTGGAAAGACACACAGAAACACAACTCACCTAAACACAAAGTTTACAAAGTTTTACAACTTAAAATTTACTAAGTCCGAGAAAAACATGAAAATTTTGACTGAACAAAAAGAAAATTTCCGTTAAATTTCTGCATACAGTAGGGTTAATACCTACAGTTGTTACAAAAATATGAAAATCAACAGTAATGAGAAGTTAAAGCAGCACAATCTGCACAAAAGCTGACTTTAACGCAAACTCTTACAACACCTAAATGCAAATTCTTACAACAAGTTTTGGCAGAAAATTTTAGGTGAAATTTGGAAAAAAGTCATAGTATCAGGGTTAAATAATGTTCTCTTTAATAATGTAATATTAAATCTTACAATATTGGACACGCCGGACGCCGATGCCCGAGGTCACGACAATAACTCACCACTTCTTTCAGAAGTAGGTGAGCTAAAAACTATAGTGACATTTTGACGAGAGGACCAGCCGAGTCTCCTCGCCGCGATAGGACCGATAGTGTCCACTCGCCTAACACAAACCATGACGCCCGTCATTCAGATTATCAAATCTGACATGGAGTAGAATTAGTGGTAGTACATCAACTAAACTCATTACAACGACCAAGTAAATAAAGGAAAGGTTTCCTCTATTTGCCGTACTATTAGATAAATAGACAATAAACATATAGTGTGTTTTTATATCTGTGTTATACAACGATTTGAAATATGGTTTATTTTTTCGAGGTTTCGCCGAGAAAAAATAAACCATATTTCAAGGAGTTGTATAACACAGATATAAAAACACACTATATGTTTATTGTTTTTATCTGATAACAAACAGACACCTGTCTCGTGCGTCTACCCGACTTATATATGCTTCCCACGGGCCTCCAAAGAAAACCAGTCTACGAGACAAAAGAAATAGGACAAGACGCATAGAGTTGTGTCCCTTACATTACAAAATCGATGACGGCGATTGTAAAGTGCGATTGCACTTCTTGCATCATGTAACTGCGCTGGAACAAAATAAATTTCAACTATTTTATTAACAGTAACAAAACGGTGTTTCAGTAGAGTTATTCTTTTTTTGACATAGTTCCAGTTTTCTTCCGTGTTTTATGCTGTAGTCCCAATATAACAAATAATTTTGCGTTTGTTTACAATTTTTACGAAGTGTTTTTTTTTCAGGTAGAGCAGACGAACTTTTAATTAGCGCAGTTCCGCGAGTACTTTTGATCGAGGCCGCGACTATAAATAGTTCGCAGTCGCCGCATACTAATTACTATTAACATTCAAGTAATTTCTACAATGTTTTGAAGCAAAATTTTAGGTTGCCTTTATTGAAGCAAAATAAATAAGAAATGACACCATCAGAGGATTTTGACAAAGTGCAATAAGCGTACAATTAAAACCTGCCCTATGATATAACGATGTTTCATGAATGAATGAATGAAAATGGAATTGAAAGAGGTCAGAGGTCGTTCGCATAAATTATAATTATATACAACAACCGTTGTATATACTTCATGTATATACAACGGTTGTTATACTCTATGGTTATCAGATAAATATAATTATCTAAATACTAATATATGTCATTGTACCACTACCAAATCTACATATAATATAAGATAACATTAAAATATAATCAATCTAATAAATATATCCAAAAGAAAAACTCTTTCAAAAATAAAATAAAAATTTTTGAAAATTTTTTCCGAATATAAGAGCCCAAGTTCCCAAAGGGAACGATGAGCCCAAAAAAGCCTAAGTGTGGACAAAATTATAAAAACTGTGTAAAATTAACTACCACACTATCAGAATATTTAATGTTACTTATAACTGTTGTTCCTAAACAAAAATAGGAAACTACTTAGAGTAATGTAATGCAAACAAAACACCGGAATCAAGACCCCAGTCAACATGGCCCGAAGTCAGTAACAGAAACAAGACTATCCGATGTAAAGCAAAATCTTCCTCAGAAGAAAAAACGATACATTGGATGTATGATGCATGACCAAAATGCCCGAACACCCTAAGGATGAGGACGTAACCCTGGGGATGTACAGAATAACCTTCTGTATAAAAAGTTAAACTCCCAATAAATTTTATAAATTTTTTTTTATTAAAACAAGCCAAAAAGCTTGAGAGCTTAACTGGGGGATCAAGGGAAGGCAGGGAAGGAATACTAAATAAACAGTGGATAGATCATAATCAATCAGTGATAACGCCAGGCTCATGTCCCAAAATTAGGGAACATGAACTAATTTTAAAAAATATTATAAAATTACAGCCCTGAACGTTTCAAACCACCATTTCTTCCTTTCTTCATCCAGTTCTGTCCTTGGATCCACCAATTTAACCATTGAATTGTGTATGGCATCATTATTAATTGAGATTTAAAAGCACAAATGTCAGTTTGTTGTTATCTGACAAGGGCCAAACAAAGAATGAATTTATTGGCACCAGATTCGGTGACTTCCTGGCGTCTGCGCATGCACGGAGGGTAAAATGTATGGAGGGCCAGATAGGACTTCTAATTTTCGGTTTTGCATGCAAATTTTGGGGACTGGGGGGCAAAATTTGTGTTTGGCCCTAGATATTTTGGGGTTAGCACCAGCAGCTAAGTCTGGGTCATTGGTTAGTATAAAAATACAAATTTTGCCCCCCAATCCCCCAAATTTGCATACAAAACCAAAAAAAAAAATAAGTCCTATCTGGTCCTCCATACTTTTGTTATCTGCGCTTGTGCAGTATCCAGGAAGGTACTGAAATTGGCGCCAATCATCATTCTTTCTACAGTGCCTGCTAAATGTTATAATCAGTGGGGAGGTATGAGTTCCCACTCATTGGAGGGCCATCCCGATCGGGGCCATTGTAAGTATAAAAAATATACAAATTACTTAAAATTTATCATATTTGTATACGACAACCAATGGCCCAGACTAGCTGAATTGTAGAAAGGCTGGCGGGCCTAGGACTTAAGGAAAATCCAATTTCTCAATTACTTCAATAAAGGATAGCTCCTACAGGAGAATAGGAGAAGACATAGAAATTACATATGTCCTTCTCTTTTACAAGAAATGAGAATGGCATTACACCAACTATGTAATTGAGAATTACATAATTTCTCCATTTAATGCCAGCATAACCCATCATGCTAATTCAGTGAAGGAAACAAATATATAAAGATAGTCCAGAGAATGAGACTCTTTATATATTAATGCTCGTATGACACGTAACATATACAAATGCTTCACAGTGAGCTACACTTTAAAAACAGTACATAAATGAGACAAAGTTGCTTCACACGAGCTACACATTAAAACTACCCAGCACCGATCCTGGACTACTGGTATTCCCTTGCTTTTCATTATAAAGCCAGATAACACTTAGATGTGAGTCTTCCATGGAAGACGTGTGTCGCCTAGCGTTTCAGACAGAATTCTAAGTGGAAAATGGGCATAACTCTGGAAAAAATACAGCAGATCAAAACATAAAATAGGAGGTGCACAATGCCATGATGTGATAAAGAATCACTGAAAGTTTCATCAAAATCCATTCATAGGTTAAAGAGGAGTGGCGGATAAGAGAAGCCTGGCGTTTCAGACAGAATTCTAAGTGGAAAAGGGGCATAACTCTGGAAAAAATACAGCGGATCAAAAAATAAAATAGGAGGTGCACAATGCCATGATGTGATAAAGAATCACTGAAAGTTTCATCAAAATCCATTCATAGGTTAAAGAGGAGTGGCGGATAAGAGAAGCCTGGCGTTTCAGACAGAATTCTAAGTGGAAAAGGGGCATAACTCTGGAAAATATACAGAGGATCAAAAAATAAAATAGGTGCACAATGTCATGATGTGATAAAGAATCACTGAAAGTTTCATCAAAATCCATTCATAGGTTAAAGAGGAGTGGCGGATAAGAGAAAGTGAATAAAATAGGAGGTGCACAATGCCATGATGTGATAAAGAATCACTGAAAGTTTCATCAAAATCCATTCATAGGTTAAAGAGGAGTGGCGGATAAGAGAAGCCTGGCGTTTCAGACAGAATTCTAAGTGGAAAAGGGGCATAACTCTGGAAAAAATACAGCGGATCAAAAAATAAAATAGGAGGTGCACAATGCCATGATGTGATAAAGAATCACTGAAAGTTTCATCAAAATCCATTCATAGGTTAAAGAGGAGTGGCGGATAAGAGAAGCCTGGCTTTTCAGACAGAATTCTAAGTGGAAAAGGGGCATAACTCTGGAAAATATACAGAGGATCAAAAAATAAAATAGGTGCACAATGTCATGATGTGATAAAGAATCACTGAAAGTTTCATCAAAATCCTTTCATAGGTTAAAGAGGAGTGGCGGATAAGAGAAAGTGTGACGCAGACGACAAAAGTAATCCCTATATGTCGCTCCCCACTTCGTGGGACGGCGACACAATAAGGGAAAAACCGTCCCCCCAGCCACCCTTCCCCTTGTTCTGAGGTAAAATTACTCAGAATGGAGAGGGCAGCGGAATGGCGTCAGTGCTCAAGCAGACTGCCTAAAGACCTTACAGATGTAATATTAATGGACGACATTCTGAGCAACAGAAAGAGGACCCAAAGATCTAAGGTCACCAGAGATGGACTCTAAATTTCTAAGGTAAAACTTGGTAAATGAAGAGGGCTATGTCCAGTAAGCAGCCTTCATAAGATCAGTAATGGCTACACTGTTAGAATAAGCCCAAGAAGTGGACAGTGCTCTAACCTCGTGTGCTGAAATCGTTTGGACAAAACGTTGATCCGAAGATAGACTTTCGAGAGCAATACGTATTGCCAACTGAATCCATCTAGCGATAGAATGAACAGAAATATCTTTTCTGTTAGGAATCAGAGAAAGAAAGAATCGTTTTCTTCCCTTTCTAATAAAAGCTGATTGAGGTTTATAAATGCGCATTGTTCTAATTGGACACAGCAAAGGTGACTGTAAAGCCTTAATGACAATAGGCTCCGGCCGCTTATCTGGAACCTGATTCTAAGCCAAAAATCCCACTTCCATAGTGAGGGTAATAGTATTACCCACACTACAGTAATGGGAATCATTAACAGATAATGCATGAAGTTCACTAACTCTTCTGGCAGATGCAAAGGCTAAGAGAAATGCCATTTTATAGGTCAAGAATTTGAACTCTACATCGTCTAGGTTCAAAAGATTCTGACAGGTGGTTCTGGAGAAGATTTTTAAAACATATTCCACTTATTGCACTAAGTTAAAATATGGGCATGGGGATCCACCCTTTTTACCTATTTTTGCTTCACTTTGACAGTCTGCATCCTATGACTTTGCTGCTGTTTTTTTGGCAAATCTTGGCTGCCTTTATCAACTTGCCTAAAAACAACTACTAAGGTGAGCATGTAACTTGTGAGTTGACCCAAAAACTGTATGTAGGGGCACCTTTTCTGTTGCACAAAATGTGATGAAGTCGGAATTAGGCCCTTAAGGATTAATGATTTTTGAATAATAGCCACAAAAACATGCAGGATGCCAGAGGGGGAGCAATCACTCTAGCTCATCCAGACTGAAGATGAGCTAATAAAATCTGAATGGTAATTTTTGTGAATAGCGCTGATTCGATAATCCATTATGTTAGGTAAAGGTTTAATCTCATATTTAAAAAAGTATTCGAATCAACCCTTCTTGAAAAGAATCTCACCAAAGAGAATTTCAAATAATTTTAACGGTGACCAAAACATCACAAGCGCAAGAAGCACTGGTGTTAGTGTTACTGATGTTAGTTAGTTCGTTATTTCATGATCAAATATCTGTGAGTTGGTTTGTTAGTTTGTTTATCTATCCATGTCCAAATGTGTACGCAAACATTCAAAGTCATAATGGTTAATTTATTTGTTTTTCTATCCACTCACTATCAAATGTTCATGACACTACAGCTTGTTTACATAAAAACAGACCTACTGGAAGCTGCCATTGACAATTACTGCAAATAACATTCAGGAGTTGTTAATTAATGCAGATTGAGTTAAAAATGTGTTCAATTATTGCAAATAACATTTAGAAGTTGTCAATTAACTTTTTGCAAGCTGCTGGCAGTTAATCAAGCCAGGACACCGATACTCTTGCCAATGGAAGGGGTATAAAATGTCTTCTGTCCAACAGAATGTATCAGTGTAAATTGGTCCAGTCATATCTCGAATGATAGTTAGGTGTCATTTGTTCGAATTTTTCATCCAATCCAGTCACGGTGCTGCACTGGATTTCCTGGGAAAAAATCCTTAGCAGGTTAAGAGTTGATGCAGGTTGAGTTCAAAATGTGTTCTTCATGTGAACAACTAAAAAAGTTTTCACCACCGATCTCTACACAGCTGGATTGCTTGAATGCTCATTGATCATACAGAGAAAAATGTTCACACCACTGCCATCTTAGGGGGTGGGGAAAGCAGATGTTGGTATAAATAAACAATGCTGAACAACAACAAAATTCTCGAAGGTTTTCAGTTTCCAATGGCTCACAATTGCCGATTGTTTTTTAAATGGTAGAGTGCTGGAAACCTATATTTGGGCTTCACTCCAAAGTGCAGGTACCATGACTGAAAGGTTTCATTATATGTGGCTGTACTTTATATTACCTTTGGAGTGAAATTATTTAGTCTTTAAGAATTTGCTGTAAATTGTAACAAGACAGAGACTTGTGGATAAATTTGATTGGTTAAAATAATTTAGCATGCTACCAGTTAAAAGAACAGTGGGTGTGGACCCACACTATGGACACATGTTTGTAATGGTGGCTAATGTCTGTACACAAAATAGTACAGGATGCAACACAATTGCTGATTTTCAGGAATAATGTAAAATATTGCCACCACAGAAATCGATTCAGTTTTATCAGATAGAAATACACACCCATGTCAAGTGTGAAGTCAATTGGGCCCATAGGGGCTGAGGAGATAGGGCATGTCATGGCAAACAGAATAACTCAAATTATAGTAAGATATACTTTGATGTCTGAGAAAAATTTAAAAAATTTAAAGTAATTTATATATTTTTGATACTTACCAATGACCCAGACTTAGCTGTTGGTAACTCTTAAATATTCAGGGCCAAACACAAATTTTGCCCCCCAAATCCCCAAAATTTGCATCCAAATAAAAAAAACTGATGTCTAATATGGTCCTCCATACTTTTGCCTACTGCGCATGCGCAGTGTCAAGGAAGTACCGAAATTGGCGCCAAGCCTCATTCTTCCAACCAGTGCCTGCTAAATGTTATATAATCAGCGGGGAGGTATGAGTTCCCAACTCGTGGGAGGGCCATCCCCGTCTGGGTCATTGTTAAGTATAAAAAATATATAAATTACTTTAATTTTTTTCATATTTTTAAACTGTAACCAATGACCCAGACTTAGCTGAATAGAAAAAAGGCTGGAGGGCCTAGGACATAAAGAAAAATCCAATAGGCTCAATTATGTATAAAGAATAATCCCCTTAAGGAGAAAAGGAGAGAAAGGATTTACATATGTCTTTCTTGTTTATTAAAAATAAGAAAGACACATCACCAATCAATAATTGAGCCGAATAACATCTATGATCTCTATTAACATTCAGTATAACCCATTATACTAACTCCTTAAAGGAAAGCCAATAAATAAAGATAGTCCAGAGAATGAGACTCTTTATACTCATTTAAAAGTGTCCAAGGATTGTATATTAACACTCGTATGACACGTGACATATACAAATGCTTCACACTGAGCTGCACTTTAAAAATATTACATAAATGAGATAAACATTAGCTTTACACTTTAAAACCATCCCAGCACCGACTCGGAATTACTGACTCAGGAGGAGATATTCCCTTGTTTTTCACTATAAAGCCAGTGATATAAGGGAACACCACCCCCTCACTCACCCCCCACCCCCCTTCCCCTTGTTCTGGGTCAAATCACCACAGAACAAACAGCGCAGCAGGACAGCATCACTGTTGGGATAGAAAGCCTACACAACTATAGCTGTAATCATTTAGTGGACGACATTCTGAGCAACAGATAATGGACCTAAACACCCAAGGTCGCCAGAAATAGACTCTAAATTTCTAAGCTAAAAATTAGTGAAGGTAGAAGGTTGTGACCAGTAAGCAGCCTTCATAAGATCTGTAATAGCAATACTGTTAGAATAAGCCCAAGATGTTGACAGTGCCCTAACTTCATGCGCTGAAATCTTAAGCACAGACTGCTGATTGGAAGATAAACTCTCCTAAGCAGTATGAATAGCTAACTGAATCCATCTAGAAATAGAATGAACAGATATGTTCTTTCTATTGGGAATTAAGGACAGAAAGAAGCTTTTACGCCCCTTTCTGATAAATTCTGATCTGTGTTTATAAATATGCATAGCTCTAACTGGACACGGCAAAGGCCTACAGCCATCTGAAGATAGAAGAGCTTTGATGACAATAGGCTCAGGATACTTATTAGGAGCCTGATTCATAGCCAAAAATCCCACATTAGTAGTTAAAGTAATAGTATTTCCAACACTACGATAATGTGAATCATCAATAGACAGAGCATGAAGCTCACTAACTCTTCTTGCGGAAGCAAAGGCTAAGAGAAAAGCTGTCTTATATGACAAGAATTTGTTTGAAGTCTACAGTATTAAGAGGTTCAAAAGGAGCTTCTTTAAGCTTCAGTAGAACCCAAGTTAAATTCCATTTATGTATTAACCTAAGAGTTCTAGGCCTATTTATCGAAAAGTTCTTTACTAACTTAGATAAAGAAATATTCGATCCGATCTGTAAGCTATCATGATGAGCATATGTGTCTGATAGCATAGACCTATAACCCTTAATGGTTACTGGCTGAAGTTTGATCTCGTCAAACAAGTAGACCAAAAAATTAGCAATGTCTGGAATGGAAGGATAAAAAATATCAATAGAATGATCCTTACACCAACAAGAAAAAACCTTCCACTTTGCCGCATAATTTAGCGAAGAGGAGGTCCTCCTACAGTTAGAAATTGCGTCCACTGCTCATCCTGTAAAGCACTTCCAATGCAAGAAGGACCGCACAACGGAAACACGTGAAGGTAGAGACCTTGCGGGTTATGATGCAGTGTGCGAGATTTCCCCTGAAAGAGAAGATCCTCCTGTGGAGGAAGCTTCCGAGGAACACCCCATAACTGACACCTGAGTAGATTTATCCATGGTTTCTGGGAGGACAGAGATGCTATCAACAGTATCTTGCAGTGCGACTGCTTGATCTTTAGCAAGATATGTTGAATCAACGGAGTTGGAGGATATGCATATCCTATCATTCCGTCCCAAGAGATTGAGAGAGCGTCTACTGCGAATGCTCGAGGATCTGGACATGGCAACACATACGTTTGCAATTGATTGTTGAGATGTGTCGCAAACAAGTCTATCATTGGTCGATCCCATTGGTATCAAATCTGATTGAACACTCGCTTGTTGAGAGTCCATTCTGACGGTAACATGCGACCTTTCCGCGAGAATGAGTCTGCTAGAACGTTCAGACAACCCGGAATATGACGGACCAACAGAAGAACATGATGTTCTAGAACAAACAGAAGAATTCTTTCTGTTAGACTGAATAACGGAATCGAATGAGTGCCTCCTTGGTTCCTGATGTATGCTACTACCGGCAAATTGTCCGACAGTATTTGAACATGTGAATTCTGAATTATGTTTATCCAATGGCATAGAGCAAGCCAAATTGATAACATCTCTTTGATGTTTATGTGCTTGTTTAGGAACTCCGGATCCCAAAGGTCCTGGCACTTGGAGTCTGTTGGGTTCAATGTCGCACCCCAACCTGTTCGACTCGCATCTGCCATAATTGTAAAAACCAGATCCAGCAGTTGCAGTGGAACTCCCTGAATTAACAACTGAATATCTGCCCAAGTGTGAAGCCTTAGTTTTACTTGGTCCATTAAAACGATGTTTGTTTCGAGCGAATGAACCTTCACACTCCAAACTTGAGTGAAAAATATCTGGAGTGGACGTGCGCGCAAGCGGCTCATCGGAATGAGATCCGCCCCCGCTCCGCACAATCCCATCAGTCGCATGAATTCTCTCGCTGTTACTACGTCTGAGTGTAGACAAAAGCGAGCATAACAACTGACTAAGTTCGCTCTGGGTAACGGAAGTCGAACTAGATTGTTGTGAGTCTCAAAGCTCATTCCCAAGTGAATGAATGACATGGACAGAGCTAGATCCGACTTCTTTTCGTTTACTATGAAACCAAGACAGAGCAATGGAAGCAGACTCTGAACATCGTTTTGAAGAATTGTTTTTTTGCCGTACCTCTGAAGAATGTCGTCCAAGTAAGCCGATGTTACCACAGACAAATGAGCTTGGAAATAAGCCGTTACCGAGTTCATTATTCACGTGAAAGCCAAGGGCGCTAGATTGAGTCCGAAGCACATCACTCGGAACTGATAAACAACTCCTACGATGGCGAAGCGAAGGTACTTTCTGAATGCCGGATGTACCATGACATGAAAGTACGCATCCTTGAGATCTATGCTTGATGCATAGTCGTTCACTCGAATGATCGCTCTCACTGATCGAATGGTCTCCATATAGAACTTTGGAGCCACAATCAGCTTGTTTATTCAGCTCAGATCTATAACTGGACGGAACGAGCCGTCTGGCTTCGGTACCAGGAACAGGTGACTGTAAAAACCCAGGGATTCCTGGTTTTCCACGACCTCTATTGCATTCTTCTCCAAAAGAGATTGCACCTCTGCTAGAAGTGAATCTCTTTTTTGAAGATTTGACGGGAGCTGAGTCCAGCTTGGACTTCGTGTTAGCGGAGGTTTTTCTAGGAAAGATAGCTTTAGGCCATCCGTGATACCTTTACCCAATGGTCATCTGTAATTGACAACCAATTGGTCAAAAACTTTGTCAGTCTTCCGCCCACCGGACTGCAATAGAGGTCCTGACCATCACCTCCTGGACCTATGAGAAATTCGGGAAGAGAAACCACATCCTCCCCATCCAGAGCCTCATCCTGTCGATCTAGGGGCATCTGACCGGTTGTCTTGGCCAGAACCACGTCCCCTACCTGAGTCGCTACTCTGATGGTCTCTAGAGTAAGAGCTAGAGGATTTTTATACCCTTTATAGGAGCTTCCTTTGGACGTACTCGCACCAGAAGCTCCTGTCTTACTCTTCTTTGCTACGTCAGGTTTTTTAGAAACCGACTTAAAAAGCAGAGAATCTGAAGCTTTCTTGGTAATCTGATCAAAGATAACCGAAAGCTTACCATCGAAGAGAAAATCCCTGAAAAACAGAGCGACTTGAAGAGAGTTTTTCACCTTTGAATCCACTATATTGGATGAAGCCAGGGCCGCATCACGTCTAACCAACTCCAAATTAGCCACTGATAGGGCAGTGTTGTATGTTGAGAATGCAATAACCCTCAAAAGAACTCTTAATGAGGAACGAACGCCCTCGAATTCTTTACCATCGAGACGTTGCGCTAACGCTCTGGTAAGGAGATCTGCATATGATAGTGCGTCTAAATTTGCCCTATTAGATGAAATCGTCGTCTCCATAGTACTAGGGAGGATAAAAAAAGACGAAGGCAGAGACAAATCCAAATCCTCAACCTGACTATCCAAATGCAGAGGAACTCTTGGTATGCCCTGTCCTGCCATTGAAAATCTATTATTACTATTGATGAATGGCAGATGCAGAGCAGTTTGTGATAGGAAACTGTTTTTGCATGTCTTAGAGGCTAAATTAAAAATAGCGTCATTCAGAAATTCAAACGTCCGTGCTGGACTGGACCGGTTATTCAGGAACATCTTCCCTAACCCGGCCAAAGAAGTCAATATCCAGTGACGCTATCAGTCTCTTAATCACTGTCGCAGCAACCTGGTCCGATGGAACAATGTCAGGAAGGTTTTGACGGACAAACTCCATCGCCACCTTATGTTGTTCCCGAAGGGAAAAATCCAGCTCCATTATTTCCCTTTCTCCATCCAAGTGGTCCAGATGAGAATCTCGGTCATCCCTGTCTGACCTAGCATAGGAACGAACCGACCTAGCTTCATCCAACAGTTCCTGATTTGAAACCATTGTAGGATGTTCCGAAGGATGCTGGGATGCTGTGACGAGCTGTGATAGCAAGTCCGTCACTGAGGCCTGTGGAGCAGCAGTCCTCTGTTGCTTAGCTGCTGGAAGCTCCTGGGACGGTGTGTCCGACATAATTCTTTTATGTGAACGTCCCAACTGATGAGGCCTCGAATCCTTGGCTACTGGATGGCGTGACCTAGATGACATGGAATCCTTTGTCAGCGAAGTAGGCTGGATATCTGAGGTCACGAAGCCAAGGTGCGGTCATGTGTGCTGATGTGTGGAAGAGGAAGCCGATAGACTAGCTGAAGCCGGCTGTCTATAAGACGGAGCGTCCCAACCAGGGGGGGTGAACGTATGCTCCGACTGACAAACATTATGAACAACATCTGGTCCCAGATGCTGTTGTACGAGAGAGGAGCCTCTCTCACTCACGGTCTGTGATGACCTGAATGAGCTTACTACTACTTACTTACAAGTCAGTGGCTTCCTTCTTTCCATCCTCCATTCCGTCGTCGCAGGGTGTGCGTCATCCGAGATTATAGTGCTCGCAACACATGTATTCCTCTATTCCTCTCCTGGACCGCAACGGACTTACCCGGCACCACACCACCCATTTGAGGGGTGATGCAACCGCTAGCTGGCGACAAGGCCGTAAATCCCTTTTGGGACCTAGGCACTTGTCTAATTTCCGGCAAGGCCGTAAATCCCTTTTGGGACCTAGGCACTTGTCTAATTTCATTGAGCACATTTTCTGCTAGCTCTTCATTACCTTGCGACGATGGCAGCACACTTCCTGAAGACATCATTGAAACATCACCATGTTCTTGTTCCTCTGTAAAAGAAACTGAAAAACTTGAGTGACCTTGTGGTGAGAGAAAAGGCATCAATCTCTCACCTCTAAAAACGTACCGTGACACACGCCTCCAACATTTGTCATCCCAACAGGCACAAACAGAACAAGAGTTAGTATGAGTACAATGACTACAGCAGACACAATGACTATGAGAATCCGAGGAAGGCTTCCTCGAATTACAATTTGAACAAAATTCTTTCATAATTATAAAATTTTATTAAGCCGTAGTACTCACACTAACCCTTATAATACAAAGATACATGAAATAATACAATCCATATCAAAATTTCAAAAAATAATTAAAAAAAAAAAATTTTTGAAAAAATTTTGACATGAGCCCAAGTTCCCAATGGTAACGATGAGCCCAAATGGATCCTAAAAAAGCCTAAGTGTGGACAAAATTTTTTAAACCATCTAAAAAATTAATGTAGCACATACGGAGAAAATTAATGTATCTGACTACATATATATCCTAACAGATGACAAGAAATTACTAAGGAAAGTAATCGTCAACGTAAACAAATAATAATAAAAACCGGAAACAAGACTCCAGGCACTGAAAAACCCGGCCCGAGGTCAGTAACAGATTCTTAAAACTATCTGATGTAAAACAGAATCTTCATCTGAAGAAACTGGAATACATCAGATGGTAGATGCATGACCAACAACACCTAAACACCCAAAGGATGAGGACGTAATCATGGGGATAACAGAATAAACATTCTGTAACTAAGTTAACTCCCAAGAAATTTTCCAGGAAAAAATTTCCAAAAATATTCCAAAAGCATGGGAGATTAACTAGGGGGATTTCAAGGAAAGGGAGAGAGGAAACACTTAACAAACAGTGGGGATTTCATAGCAAGAATGAAAACATCAGGCCCACGCCCCAAAATTAGGGAACATGAAATAATTGTGTATAAAAATTATAAGTTACAGCCATGAACACATCCAGGTACTGTTTCTTCCTCTCATCCTCTTATTGCATCCTTGGATCCACCATTTCTATCATGATATTGTGTCTGGCATCATTTTAACTGAGATTTATAAGCACAGAAGTCAGTGAGATGTTACTGAGAAAAGGGCCAAACAAAGAATGAGGCTTGGTGCCAATTTTGGTACTTCCTTGACACTGTGTATGCACAGTAGGCAAAAGTATGGAGGACCATATAGGACAGCAATTTTTTTGATTTGGATGCAAATTTTGGGGATTTGGGGGGAAAAATTTGTGTCTGGCCCTGAATATTTAAGAGTTAGCACCAGCTAAGTCTGGGTCATTGGTTACAGTATAAAAATATGAATATGTTGATGATGGACATATTTTTCACGGCAATACAAATTGAATATTTACAACATATTTTCGTTATTATTGATAAAGAACAAGGGCAGAGATTGGATAGGTGATGCACTGAGTATACGGTTAAAAGGCAAGGCTGGTATTTTGTATAAACTAGTCCAATAATGCATAGAAAATAATCCTTTACTTAATCCTCTGCAAACTGATGTCAAAATATTAAAATTTCAAGCCTCAAATCATAATGCGCAGGTAGTAATTTAACCAATTCAATCTTGTTTAACAAAGATTAAAATTTTACAGTTGCATTATGGAGAAAATTTGCTGCTTAAAATCTCAGTATTTTGACACCCATGTTTAAAGAGTTCCTCTGCGCAATATTTCTTTCAAAATAAATTATTTTAATTATCAGCTTTCAGACCACAGACTATAAGGCATTATTACAATGAGCCTGATAGGCTTATTCAGGGCTTATATTTCATATAATGGGAGAATCCATTTGGATTCGCGTGAAAATGGTTGCGAGAATCCATACCTGCTATGAGTGCCTAAGGTTCCCATGTGGCCACCATGGTTGAACCCCTGTTGTATATTGATAATACATGTTAACCCTTTACCCAACACAGCTTTTTAAATTTTATACCATCAACTGATTTATTTTTAAAAAATAAACAATATTTACCTGGGAAAGTGTCAATGACACTGCAGCTCAACAAGTCTACGAAGGGACTGAACCAAATAGAAAGATCCAGCTATGCAAAGTCATTCACTCAAGATTCTACAGAAAAGACATCACACCAAAGCTACATATGAAATGTGAACAAAAATTGGGTGAGGAATGGGGCCTGTTGGGTATACTTGTTGACAATTTATATGTCAAATCCAAGATGGCTGGTGGCATCCAATTTTTTCAATGAAATGGACAAAAATTTGGTAACTCCCACCTAGACATCATAACAAAGTTACATATAAATTTGAAAAAGATCGGGTTAGAGGTGCGGCCTGCAAGGTGTGCTAATGGAATTGTTGACAATTTATATGCCAAATCCAAGAAGGCCACTGACAGCCATGTTTTTCAACAAAATTAAAAAAAAATTGATAGCTCCCATCCAGACATCACACCAAAACAACATATGAAATTCGAAAAAAGATCAGGTGAGAGATGCAGCCTGTGGGTGTGCTAATGAAATTGTTGACAATTAAAATACCAAATTCAAAATGGCTGCTGGTGGCCATATTTATCAACAAAATTCAGAAAAAATTAACAGCTCCTACCTAGACATCACACCAAAGCCACATATGAAATTTGAAAAAGATTGGGTAAGAGATGAGACCTGTAGGCTGTGCTAATGGAATTGTTGACAATTTGTATGCCAAATCTAAGATGGCCACAGACGGCCATGTTTTTCAATGAAATTCGGAAAAATTTGATAGCTCCCATCTAGACATTGCCCCAAATCCACATATGAAATTTGGGACTGATTGGGTGAGAGCTGCAGCCTGTAGTGTGTCCTAAAGGAATTGTTGGACAATTTACATCTAAATCCAACATGGCTGCTGGCAGCCATGTTTTTCAACAAAATTCAGAAAACATTTGATAGCTCCCATCGAGACATAACACCAAAGCCACATATGAAATTTGAAAAAGATTGAGTAAGAGAGATATGGCCTGTAGAGTGTGCTAATGGAATTGTTGACAATTTATATGCCAAATCTAAGATGTCCATTGGCGGTCATGTTTTTCAAATTTGGAAAAAATTGGATAGCTCTCATCTTGACATTGCCTCAAAGCCACATATGAAATTTGGGACTGATCAGGTAGTGAGCTGTGGCCTGTAGGGTGTACTAAAAGAATTGTTGGACAATTTATATCCAAATCCAAGATGGCCACCGACAGCCATGTTTTTCAATGAAATCCAGAAAAAATTGGTAGCACCCATCTAGACACTGCCCAAAAGCCAGGTATGAAATCTGGAACTGATCGGATGAGAGCAGCGCCCTGTAAGGTGTGCTAAAGGAATTGGGAACAGACAAAGGAACATATGTACAGACAGACGATGGATTGCAACCCATCCCAATAGCTCATACTTGATGATATCAAGTTGAGCTTATGAAACCTTACAAATATGGATGTCATTTGAACCGGCTCAATTCCAATGACTGCCATATTTGTACAATTTTATTGGCAAAGTGTTAGGATATTTCAACTCATGTTAGCCTTGTATTGTTTAATTTGTTGCCGATATGTTAGGTAAAGGGTCAAATTGACTCAATTCTTTTCACACGAATCCTAGCAGAGGTGCAGCAAGAATCTACATGGATTGTCAATGGTTTTGTTGCATGAATCTTTGAGTGAAACAATTCTTGGATTCTCATCGAAATATAAGCCCTGTTATTCCAACTACAGGTCATCAGCAACATTTTGGAAGTAAAAATTGAAAAAATAGCAAAATTTCAATGTTAATACAGTTGAACTCCATTAATTGGATAGCCTCATTGTCAGTGAAAACTATTCTATTATCAGGTATATCTAATTAACAGGAATATCATCATTTTCCTGTATTCTAGTAATAAACTGAGCACTTACTCTATTATATCTTAGTTGACAAAGCTCACAGAGCTCTGTCGAACAAGATATACTAGAATAAATGTCTATATTTTGTACTAGGTCTATAAACATAGGGAATTCAGTGTTTATTGAATTCTTTGATATATTACAAGATTTGTTATTCAATTAACAGGAGTTTGCTCTGAAACTAATATTTAATGAACAGGTCAAATTTGTCCTGAGGGCATCGTAAATGGTTTGATGTTTGGAGGTTATGTTCAATTATCAGGATTATTCAATTAAGAGATATACAATAAAGTAGGTTGTACTGTATTTGTGCATAGCACTAGGTAAATTCAACCAATTTGTTTTGTAAAATGTTCCAATGAAGGGAAAAAAGCTATGATTTGGTGAAAAAATGAAAACTGATTGAGTTTAGTGTTGGCATCTGTTCATTATTCCAATATACAGAAGGCCTGTACTGGTAACAGAATATAGAAATAAAAAAGATGAAGTGGAGTGAGATGTACTTTAACTTACTTGTTTTAAAGCTAATAGTGATGTTATGTTTAGAACAGGCAGTGGAAGAGACTTGTGGTTCTTTTCCCTAGCACCTAGGAAAATTAGAGCTTTTTGTACACAATCTGGACTATTCTGGAATAGAAGACAAATTTCCAAGTGCCATATAATAAAGATAAAAAAATCCTTCAAAACTGAAAATATTAAATTATTTCAATATTTATCATACCAACCACTGGGCCAGACATGCTAGCTAGCTAGCTCTTATTAGCAGAATCAGACGAAACACTTGATTTTGAACCTTACGGAACCTTGAAATGAATACATGTACCGGTATTGGTGTTCAAAAAAATACCGCAGTATACCGGTATATTGAAAGACAGTTCAGATATCTGGACATACGTACCATAATCGGGACTTGATCATTCACAATCAGAACAAATCAGCATGTCTTGATGATACAGTCCGAATAACTCTTTACCTGACGCAGACAATATCAAAATTTATTTTTTTAAATATTGGTTTATTGATTTTTTTCAAAAAATATTCAACAAAACCATATCAAGTGACCCCTCATTGGAACGAGCTAAAAATACCACCCTATGATAAGAAGAATGCTTTTTCCCATGATGACAATGACTGTGTGAATGTCTATTACTTCTAGGGTTGGAGTGATGGCTTGGTGAACTTCTATGGTGATGAAGCTGATGTATGAATGAAGAATATGAAACTATGGCCTGTGATTCAATTGGATGGAGTAATGATCTTGATGATGGTAGTGGTGCTACACGTGGATTTTATTGGGGTACCACTGAGAGGTTGCACCTCTTTCCATGACTACCCCAATGGGGTACTTGTCTCTCCTACTTTTAACATATTGTCCAAGCACGCTGAGGCTGTACCTAAACAGGACTGCCCACACCCTTATTGGCTGGTGTCATTTTTGCTGCTGAACAGTCTTGAACACAGGGTTGCAGCAGTAGAATTATTTTGTAGTACCCTTGATTCTAGCTTGCCCTCAGCCATAATGTTCCTTTGTGGAATAAGTTCCTGACGTATGTTGCAAAACACTGGCTGTCATTGACTTCTATAGAATCTTCTGCTGATCGTTCTGTAATAGAAGAAGACTCTTGTGAGGAATAACTAGGAGACAACCTAGGCATAACAGGGTCAGAGCTGACAAGAGATGGTTGAAGCTTTTTTTTCAACACTCGTTCCATTTTTCACAAACTATACAAGATTTCTGTGGGTTGCACCAAGAATAAGGGAAGCACAATGTATGATTATCAAAGCTTGACTTCTTAGTAAAGCAAACTGAGAAAAATATGGGAACATTTCAAATTTTTTGACTGCATGAGAATTCAAATTTTCTCCCAAATTTTATTTCTATCTATATCTACCACACCAACACAATATATTTATTAATCTCTCTTCTCAAAAACAGCAATTTTAGCCTAAAATGCTCACCTTGCTCAAGTTATCAAAAGAAATGAGTGTATCAGTAACTGACCGGCACATAGAGCCCAAATATTAACTCAGGGACTCGATTTGAACAAACTTGAAACTGACACCCCTAGAGATGTTACACACCAACTATGAAAAGATTTTGACTGGTGGTTCCGAAGAAGATTTTTCAAGAAATTTTCTCACATTGCACTGAATTAAACCCAATAAAGTGCCCAAATATTAGCCAAGGGCCCGATTTGAACAAACTTGAATCAGACCCCTCCTAGAGAAGTTGTGTACCAAATATGAAAATATTCTGACCGGTGCATGTGAAAAAGAAGATTTTTAAAGAAATTCCCTCATATGGTACTATGTTACAATTCAGGCTCCCATAGGGAGCAAAAATATTAACCCAGGAACTTGATTTGAACACACTCAAATCTAACCTCCAAAGAGATGTTGTATACAAAATATCAAAAGAATCTGACTGGTGGATCTGAAGAAGATTTTTAAAGATTATTCCCCATATTGCACTAAGTTAAAATTTGGAATCCCATGGGGAGCCCAAATATTGACCCAGGGATTCGATTTGAACAAAATTGAATCTGACCCCCCTAGAGATGTTGTATACAAAATATTAAAAGAATCAGACTTGGATCTGAAGAAGATGATTTTTAAAGCTTCTTCCCCATATTGCCGTAAGTTAATTATTCGGGCTCCCGTGTTAAGCCCAAATATTAACCAAGGGGCTTAATTTGAACACACTTTTGTTTTGTTAAGCAAAATGGACTTCTGCAAAGGCCACCAGATCCGAGGCACAGAGAGACAAACATCAGTAGGCTGTTTGTTCTATCTTGTGGCAAAAAGAACTGTCATTGGACATTCCCACAGGATGCTAATAGCTAGAAAGACTTTCCTGTTGAGAGTCCATTCTGTTGGCAAAATACATCAGTGCCTCAATCCAAAACCTTCATGCACATCTACAGACCCTATGAATGAACATGAACACACTTTCAATGTTTCGAATTGAAACCCCTTGGAGTTTTTCGCCGGAAACCATTCCTCTAATGACAAAAGTGGTGCCCCTTATGCCCCCGAGGGCTGAATCAAAAATCCAAAACCTTTATGCACATTTACAGACCCTATGAATGAACATGAACACACTTTCAATGTTTCGAATTGAAACCCCTAGGAGTTTTTCACCGGAAACCATTCCTCTATGGTGCCCCTTATGTCCCCGAGGGCCGAATCAAAAATCCAAAACCTTTATGCACATCTACAGACCCTATGAATGAACATGAACACACTTTCAATTTTTCGAATTGAAACCCCTAGGAGTTTTTCGCCGGAAACCATTCCTCTAATGACAAAAGTGGTGCCCCTTATGCCCCCAAGGGCTGAATCAAAAATCCAAAAACCTTTACGCACATCTACAGACCCTATGAATGAACCTGAACACACTTTCAATGTTTCGAATTGAAACCCCTAGGAGTTTTTTGCCGGAAACCATTCCTCTATCGAGAAAAGTGGTGCCCCTTATGCCCCCGAGGGCCCAATAAAAAATCCAAAACCTTTATGCACATCTACAGACCCTATGAATGAACATGAACACACTTTCAATGTTTCGAATTGAAATCCCTTGTAGTTTTTCACCGGAAACCATTCCTCTAATGACAAAAGTGGTGCCCCTTACGCCCCCGAGGGCCGAATCAAAAATCCAAAACCTTTATGCACATCTACAGACCCTATGAATGAACATGAATACACTTTCAATGTTTCGAATTGAAACCCCTAGGAGTTTTTCGCCAGAAACCATTCCTCTAACGACAAAAGTGGTGCCCCTTAAGCTCCCGAGGGCCGAATCAAAAATCCAAAACCTTTATGCACATCTACAGACCCTATGAATGAACATGAACACACTTTCAATGTTTTGAACTGAAATCCCTAGGAGTTTTTCGCCGGAAACCATTCCTTTAACGACAAAAGTGATGCCCCTTACGCCCCCGAGGGCCGAATCAAAAATCCAAAACCTTTATGCACATCTACAGACCCTATGAATGAACATGAACACACTTTCAATGTTTCGAATTGAAACCCCTAGGAGTTTTTCGCCGGAAACCATTCCTCTAACGACAAAAGTGGTGCCCCTTACACCCCCGAGGGCTGAATAAAAAATCCAAAACCTTTATGCACATTTACAGACCCTATGAATGAACATGAACACACTTTCAATGTTTCGAACTGAAACCCCTAGGAGTTTTTCACCGGAAACCATTCCTCTTTGGTGCCCCTTATGTCCCCGAGGGCCGAATCAAAAATCCAAAACCTTTATGCACATCTACAGACCCTATGAATGAACATGAACACACTTTCAATTTTTCGAATTGAAACCCCTTGGAGTTTTTCGCCGGAAACCATCCCTCTAACGACAAAAGTGGTGCCCCTTACGCCCCCGAGGGCCGAATCAAAAATCCAAAACCTTTATGCACATCTACAGACCCTATGAATGAACATGACCACACTTTCAATGTTTTGAATTGAAACCCCTGGGAGTGTTTCACCAGAAACCATTCCTGGACGGACGTACGGATGGATGGACGGACGGACGGACGGAGACAACCAATATATCCCCGTATTTTTTCAAATGCCTGGGATAATTATGCCTTGGAGGGTTAACTACAAAATATTGGCTTACCATTTTATAAAGGGCAGCTAATGTAACTGTCATTACTAGAGAATTATAATCAAAATCATTTCTGTAATGTATGTCTTCATGAATCATCACAATGTCCTCATAGAATCCATTTTCAAACAATAAGTCAAGTCCAAGCACATAGTTTGCACTATTGTTCAAAAACTTCACCAGATCCTAAAAATAAAATAATTTGATTTGTTATCTTCCACATTTATATTAAAATAATAATGCCAACTAAATAGAGTGAATCTAACCTATTTATTTTAATTGATTGATTGATTAATTAATTATTAATTTATTTATTTATTGAGGTTTAAACACACTTTCAACAGCCAAGGGCACCTTGTGTCAGTTTTACAAGTGGAGGAAGGCAGAGTACCCAGAGAGAACCACTGGGCTGTGGGTGAGTAACTATCAGACTCCCCAATGTACTAAGTCTGCACAAGCAGGGTAAGCATTGGTTGAAGACAAATGCATTATCGACATGCAGTATGTCTTAATACACAGCGCCACCATGCCCACACATTTGCAATCATGATTAAGTGCCTTGCCCAAGGACACAGTGCAGTGACCCCTGGCAGGGAATGAACCAAGGGCCTTTCGGTTTGAAGTCCAATTCCGTAAGCACTGAGCCACCACACTCCCTGGATATTGGTTAACCAATATACAGGATATCAAAATTTATTATTTATTTTTTTTTTATTTTTTCAAAACATTTCAACAAAATCATATCATGTGATCCCTAACTGGAACAAGCTCGATGAGCTTGGTCCAACTAAGGGTCTCATAATATGGTTTTGTTAAAATTTTTTGAAAAATAGTTTTTTCCAACTACTCACTTTGTAAATTATGAGAACAGATGAGGCTGATTCGTTAGGTAAAGGCATAAAACCCTGTTAACGGCATATAACTTCGAAACACCAAACTATTTGCATACCTTTAGTAAAATTTGACCCATTAATTGTACCGAGGGTACAGAATAAATCTTTAACGAGTCAAGTATCAGATTACTTCTGGTTGGATAGTTTTGTTTGCTTATTTGGGGTTTAATGACACTTTTAACAGCCCGGGTCACACTGTGGTGGACAGTTTTGCAGGTGGAGGAACCTGAGTACCTGGTGAGAACTACTGAGCAGCAGCAAGAAACTGTCAGACTCTCCAACTTATTAACTCTGCATGAGCAGTGTTAGCAGTGATTGAAGGAAAGTGCACGGGGGCACGGTGGCTCAGTAGGTAGAGGTGCAGGTTGCAAGCCGAGAGGTCCTCGGTTCGAATCCCACCTGCGGCAACCATGTTGTGTCCTTGGGCAAGACACTTCATCTCCATTGCCCGCGTGGGGGCACAGTGGTGTTGTGTACTAAGGCGTACTGCACGTCGATGGTGCACTTGTCTTCAACCAATGCTAACCCTGCTTGTGTGGAGTTAGTATGTTGGGGAGCTGACAGTTGCTCGCCGTTGCTCGGTGGTTCTCTCCGGGTACTCTGGCTTCCTCCACCCGTAAAACTGTTGTGGTCATGATTAGCCATTGTGCATAAATATGTGACCTTAAACGCCAATAAATAAATAAGGAAAGTGCACCACTGATGTACAGTATGCCTCGGTACACAGCACCCCTGTGACCCTAGTAGAGGGCAATCGGGATTAAGAGTCTTGCCCAAGGACACAATGAAGTTACTTCTGGACAAAATCGAATCATCAATCTTTTGGGTTTGAAGTCCAGTGCTCTAACCACTGAGACACTCTGTCACCTAGATTACTTCTGGCAGTCAGAATTTGTTTATAAGGATTTGTTTTGTCACAGTGAACTGATAGAGGGCTGGAAGCCCATATTTAGGCTTCAATCTGAAGTACAGGTAACCCATCTTAAATGCTTTATATTCAGTGGATGTACTTCATATCGGAGCACAGTGGCTCAGTGGTAGACTGTTGGACTTCTATGCTAGAGGTACTGAATTCGATCCCTGTCTGGGACGACCCGCATTGTGTCCATGCGCAAGGCACTTTACCCCGGTTGCCATGATGCCATGTACTAAGGCGTACTGCACGATGATGGTGTACATGTCTCCAACTGCTGTAACTCTGCTTGCGCAGTGCTTGAACAGAGTTAGAAAGTTGAAGAGCTGACAGTTGCTCATCGATGCTCGGTGGTTCTCTCCGGGTACTCTGGCTTCCTCCACCCGTAAAACTGTCACAGCCATGATTAGCCATCGTACATAAGTATGTGACCTTAAACACCAATAAATAATAATGTACTTCATATCATCCACAAAGTGAAATTATTTAGTCTTTAAGGATTTGCCTTGTTACAATTTATGGGAGAGTGCCTATGAGAACTCTCCCATAAATTTAAACAAGGCAAAAATATGTTGATGACCAAAAATAATATAGCACTCTACCAGTTGAAGAGTGCCTTGAGGAACTTCCCCAATAAACTACAAGACATTTCTTGAACTAAAAATTTTCATTTTTTGTTTCAAAAACATAGCTTATGTGCCCTCAATGGAATGAGCACAATGAGATCCTTCCAATGATAACAGGGACCTTTCTAACCTTGTCCAGGCCTATTAGAGGAGAAATTACTTCCACCTCTAGAACTTGAGTCCTTCCTGGACATCAGTCTTGGTTGCTTCAAACGCCTGAAGAAGAGGCAAGCTTGTATTCACAACTGCGTTCTGATGTCATTCAGATAGGAGTTGACATTATGTTATGTCAAAGACTGTTCAGTACAAATACACTTGAGCCAATTTGCTATCTGGAAATTTAAATACTGGAAGATTTTCATTAATGGTTGAGTGGAAGAAGCCACTCTATCAGGGATTTAAAAAAAATGAGGTCACCAGAGCAAAAGCCAACATTTTCCTTGCTCATGTTTCATATTCAGCCAAACGCAAATAATATTTTGTGTATATAAATTTGTTTTATCACAAATTATTGAAGAGTGCCTGTTGGCACTCTTCAATAATTTGTAATAAATTAAATTTTGATGAACAAATTCAGACCACCAAAAAATAATGTAGCCCTCAACCAGTTAACTGGTCAACCATTCAAGTGAATTTAGTTTCACATGATTTTTGGGTCCTGTTCCACTTTTAGTGCATAATCACCATCAAATAGCCCATTACAGAAATATTTTAGGCAAAGCTTCTAATAAACACAACATCTGAAGTCAATATTACATAAGATTGTGAGTTGGTTTCAGAAGTAGAATTTAATTAATCTTATTAAGTCATTAAGTGATAATTGCACATTATATGATAAAAAGAATCTCAAATTCGTTAAGATCGGATATGAAATTTCTAAACTCCATTCACTAAAATCATTCTGAGCATCGGTAAACATAACTCAGATCGATTTTAGAGACCTCGGTTCAGAAATTTCATAACCCATCGTGCCTCAACAGAGATTTTCTGTTGTTAACAGACTCAATCCTATTATCAAAAAGGTTAGAGCCTGAAAGTAATGCCGATGTCTGTGACGACACTTTGTGGATTTGATAATAGATTTATTGGTATTCAGCATATTATCCCTTCTCACCACCTCCATTTTTATCAATGTTCATGGCATGAGTGTGAGATAGGTTCATAAAGCAGTGGGATAAACCAAGAGGTGTGGCAATGTCACTCAAGGTTGACTCATCTGTCATTTATGAGGCAGGAGAAGCTACCCAATGATCTGAAAGTGATAACATATTGTTGGTGTACAGGACACAGTAAGTTAGCAGCATCCATATCCTAAGGCAAAGAGGTTACTGTGACACTTCCTTGCCCGAATATTCATTGATTACGGTTACATATTTTTTTGTTTGTTTGTTAGGGTTAAGGAGCCATGACTAGATTTGATGAAACCAATCATGAAACTTTAACTCAAGAAATCATTGGTCAAGAAGTGTGTTTAATTATAATACATATTTTGGTGACAAGAGAGCTCCTGTCCTTGACAGGAATATTCGGCAGCAGGGTGTAAGGAGTTAAGGTATACATACATCAAGGTATGAATCCTGCATGAAGAAACATTTTTAAGAGCTTTGATCCCAAGTTTGTGATAAAGGACAAAGCATCAATAGTCTGGGTCAAATAGCAAGGTCAGATGATGGATATGTTCGTGGCATATCCACCAAAGAGAATTTATCAACTAATGACACAGATCTGAGAGCGTTTATCTACAAACAACACAGGTCTGTTAATTGTCAAAAGAACAGCATGCAGTTTGACATATGTATAGCATCTGAGCTGACATCTAGTATTCAATCAAAAATGAAATTTAACTACTGTCAGAATGAATGATAGAATATGGTGTCATCAATGTCTTCTATGTCATCATCTGAAGCAGGATCAGTGGAAACATAAGCAGATGTGGAGTGCGGCATTAGCCCCTCCTGTACAAGATGGGAATGAATCATCAGGCTTATGGCACAGCCAGCAGCACAGCTGTGTTGCAATACAAAGAATGATTTTTCCTTCACTGGGATAACAGTTCCTCTTTAACTTTTTAAACAATAAGGGAGACAAGTAGATCAGCGAGCATGTATAGGATGAAGTTGACTGGCAATCAATAATACTACTGCATAAGGATTAAGTGTAATCACAGGCACCAAAAATAAATGAAGTGTTCAAATAGGGGTGCTGCAAATAATCAACTAATCGGTTAACCATTGGTCGTATGCATAATCGATTACCATTTTGGTAGCCAACTAATCGGTATTTTCTACTTTCACATGGATCCCCACAGCATTGTGATTTTTGTCCCGCTATTTGCAATTATGTACTGCATTTTTCATTCCATGTGTCAAATTAACTATTTTGAGGTTATGTATTTATTAACAAATAGTCAAATACGCACAGCAAAGACAAAGGGTCAACATGCTTTGAAGTTTGAATCTTCAATTGTACATTAAAGCGCTTCTGAAGAAGTACTTAATTGGTCATTGTCGCAAACAGTTAGCCATGTGTTTTATAGTGCCTCATGCTACAATGTTCCACAATTCCCAAGCCATACGACTGATGAAGAAAAATAATTCATTACCTAGCTTATCACTTGGGAAATTTGGGTCGCCAGACATTTCCCCATCGGACATTTCACCATCCTGACATTACCCCATCCCATTTAGGCCGGACATTTCCCCATCGGACATTACCCCATTCTGCTTAATAGAAAAACGGACAATTCCCCATGCAGACTTTTCACCATCCATTTCTTAATTTTTTGTGGGTCCGTCTGTTTGAAATTTTCCTATTGATTTGTTGTGTATCATTCCTTTTTATTAAGCTGACATGGGTAATGCTGTTTGAATTGTTTGATTGATGTGCTTTTATCACTATAATTGACGGGATAAAACCTAATCAGGATTTAACAGCATTTATATATTTTTATTTGTTCTCTCTGAGAAGCTACTTTTGTTCAAAGATGTTGTCGAGTTGATTGATAAACAGTGGTGTCTTCATTAAAGGAAATGTCAAAGAATGCATCAGTGTTTATCAATCAACTCTATAATTTATTTATTTATTTACTGGTGTTTACGGTCACATATTTCTGTACAATGGCTAATCATGACCAAACAACTCTATAAAAAGTGTTTATAAGACATTTGTGTTCTGTTTTCGTAGCAATTTAGAGTTAACTTTTTTGTTGAGATGATTGATAAACGGTCATGTCTTCAATGATGTGAAATTCAATGAATACATCACTTTTTATCGCACAAGGGGATTTAACAATATGGATGTTTTCATTGCAATTTTAATATTTTTTCTTTCTGTCAAGCTACTTTCGTTCAAAAATATTGTTGAGTTGATTGATAAACAGTCGTGTCTTCATTGAAGTAAATGTCAATGAATGCATCAGTGTTTATCAAACAACTCAACAAGAATGTGTAAGAGATTTATAAGCAAACATATTTATATACATATATACATACACTTGTAACCAGATAAAACTTCTTGTTTTTTATTATTGATGTTGTGTATTCATTGTTGTGAAATTCAGATTGTGCTAAAATGTGCTAATACCTATACCATATGCCAAGATTTTGTTTTTTTTCGAGTTATAAAAGAATAAAAAATGAAAACTTTTTAAGAGTTACTTGTCACTTATTCACATGTGGAAGCTGTCAGCTACATTGGACATGGGGTAATGTCCAATGGGGAAATGTCCACCTCCGATAGGTAAAGTCTGATGGGTAAATGCCCGCCCTCGATGGGGAAAGGTGTTAATATCCGATGGGGAAATATCCACCTCCCATGGGGAAATGTCCGCCTCTGATGGGGGAATGCTGATGGGGAAATGTCCGCCCTCGATGGGGAAATGTCCAGATGGGGAATTGTCCGATGGTGAAATGTCCGGATGGGGAAATGTCCGATGGGGAAATGTCCGCGCAACGGAAATTTGATAGAACTTGTTTCGAGCTGATTTCCAATGAAGTGATTCAAGTAAACCTAAGTAGTGTCAAATGCAAATGAAAATAATAATAACTGCACTGTGTTACAAAATGCTTGTTTTCATCAACCAACAGTACACATATTAATATTCATAAGCAGGATTGGCTGGAGTTGTGGGAGAGTTTGTTTAGATAATTAATATTCATGACAAAAGGTCATGAAGGAGTGATATGGATATTTTTGACATTACACTTGAAAAAATAAAATGGATGAATCACCATGCTGTTCTTTCACTTCCATGTTTATTTTGGATGTTACACAAACAATAAAACTCAATTAATTCCACAAATGTTATTTTAGAGATTTATTGATTCTAAATATGTAAATCTCAACTGCCCATTTGAAAAAAATAAGAAAATAAATTATCAACTTATTCAAACACTAATAACTGCAACAGAACCGCTACCCTCATTCCCTGAGCAACTTCGTTCTATGTAATTCTTCCCGGTAAAAACTAAAAAGATGTCAATTCTTACTCCTCTTATCGATAAGTGGCACAACTTTGTGAACTTCATGCTGGGGGTATAAAGGTACATTTTTTTCACAGGACGGTAGTAATCATGAAAGATTCTGGTCAGGACCACTGTACCACACTAGGGGGTCTATACTGAGAAGTCTTAAAGAAATGTTTAGACCACAAGTAAAAAAAGTACGATTAATTGATAATGGTTGATTATTGAAATCAATAATCGTGGCACCTCTCTGTTGAAATAATTTTGGTAAATATACACTCCATCAACAATAACATAAAAAATAACAGCACATACATACTAAATGTAAACATAAGTATGAAATATTGTGGCTCTGTTTGAAAAATAATCATAGCTTTCAGAACTTAGAAAATCTTTGAAAAATCTGTAAATAACTCACATATTAATACTATTTAACTAGTTAATAATGAATAATACTGTGTAAGCTCACAGATCCACTAAATTACTAAACATTAAAAATATAATAAGTTAAATATTTATTACAATTACGTGTACAGAAAATTTTAATGACATCTTTGTACCTACTGGATCATGTAACATGTCTAACACTAAATCAGTTCTATTCTTCAAATAAATTGCTCTCATCAGAGGAGGCCCAAACCTGTAGGGTACTTCTGAACCTTGAAAACCTCTATAATATCTGCAATAAAAACAGAATAATAAGGCCTATAAAAAAAGTTTTTCTTATTTCTAAGGCAATTTTTCCTCAATTTTAAGATGAGGGAGGGAGGCATTTTTTTTGTTTATTCGCAAAATAGTTCTGAAATAGTTGGAATCAGAAATTTAACTACTTACACTATTATGTGGCAAACCAATGTTTTCAGCAGTGAAAATTTCCCCTAAGGCCCCACAAAGTAGATCTTCTGTTTCTCAGGCCATTATTTGTAAAATTGCATGCAGGCGAGCGTTTTTTTATTTTATTTTTTATTTCTGTAATTATTTCTTTGCCATCAAAAGTTCATATCTTGGTTTATGTTTTAGGCCTCATAATCTACAGAATAGCATGGGAGGTGGTGCATTTTGTCCCTTGAGAGCAAGAAGGCTTTGCAATGCTAAAGCATTGCAAAGCCATCTTGCACTCAAGGGACAAATTTATCAATTTTTTTAACTTTGGTAAAATATCAGACATAAACCATTTAATTTTGATTTTTTTAAAGTTTCCATTGGTTATAAAAAGAGAGCATGCGGCAGCCAAAAGGACCATGTGGGAGGGCACAGAAACAGATTTTTTATTTTTTTAGGCCTAATGTAGTTAAAAATTTAATCAACTATATCTCTCTTGAGTTCTGTCAAACAAGGTATAAGTGGTTAAATATTTGTCCTACAAGTGCAAAATTGTGTTATAGAAGTGATTTCCAGGTGAAAAAATGGTGATGAGGCTGATTTTCTATGACGAAGGAGGTGCATGAGAAAAAAGAATTTTTTTTAATTGCCTAATACATTAAAACTAATTGGGCATATTTTTCTTAATCAAAATTTAACATTTTTCTTAATCAAAATTCAACTTTGAAAATTTGTTTAATTTTCGGACTGTGGATAATAGACCATTACAAATGAGAAATTAAAATATTCTAGTAAAATTGGTTTCTGTTCATATGTACCTCAATTTTTAACCTGAGGTTTCCTGTGTAAAGATCCAAATCAAATGAAAATTCTTTGGGAAATAAATTGGGTGCAAAAGCACCATTTCAATAAAACATTTTGATTTGGGACAAATACCCTAGGTGCATGCCACTAAAGGGTTACTCTCACTGTTCCTGTACTCTCCACTCCATGTTTTATCTGAGATCTCAGACAGTAAACAGGATACAGCCTAAAGATATAAAATCGTGGAACAACATGCTATTTTGTCATTTCCTTCAAATCTGTGAGCTGTACCTGAAAAACTGAAACATAGAGCGGAAAGCAATACTCACCCAACTTAACATATAACTGTTTTAAAGATTCTCGATTGGGTTAGAAGAAAGTTGACCTTTGATGACAAGAAATGTCACTGGAGTAACACTTCCCCCCCCCCCCCCCCCCCACCACCCTTAAAAACCACTAAATGGAAGTGACCGCAATTATTGTGTGAAGTTTGAATGAGTCTAGCCAGTAGCCTGAACAGTCTTTGAGTTATGGTGGAGACATGACATGTGATCTTCAATTAAAGTACTGAAGTATGACTTTGACCATGAGCAATCAAGTACTATATCGTATTATATACTACATACCTCCTGACTGTTCTTAACATTTGTATGCAGTGGGTATACAGACCCAGATGTAGTATGATACATCCTCCATGACATTGACTTTGAAGATATGCAAGTGGCTATTATAAGTGCTATACTTTCTCACTGACCTTAACATTTATATGAATTCTAAATGATAATTGTAGTTCGATATGTTTCTGAGTTTGAACGAAATATGCATATTGACTGATTTTAACTACCTTGAAATCTGACCTTGACCCTGAAGTAACATACCTGGCTACAGTGTGTGACACTTCCTCTCATTGCCTTTTTATATATTGTGAGAAGTTTGATGATTGTGGCCTCAAAAGTTTCTGAGTTATGTATGAGACATGATTTGTGACCTTGAACATTTAGCAGCCAAGTATGACCTTGCCCTTGAAGACACGCAAGCAACTTTTATACCTGACACACCTTCTGACTGTCCTTCACATTTGTATGAAATTTCCTAATTGTAGTTTGATTCATTTCTGAGTTATGGCTGAGACGTTATATTAGCCGATTTTGAAATTACGACCAGGCTATGGTGTGCGACACACCCTTCCATTGTCCTTTATAATTGTGTGAAGTTTGATGCCTGTTGCCCCAATAGTTTACCATGTCACGGGCTCAGACACACCCAAACACACAGGCACATCCACTTACACACTATCACATTGCAACCACTATATGCCATGCAACCTAGGTTGGGGGAGAGACATACAAATTTGCCACTTTAGTGAACGTGGCGAGTTTATCCTTGAATAAAAGTGGCAATGACACTGTAGTTTACCTGGACTTTATGCTGCAGTTATGAGATTAATGTTATAATTACCTCACTAATGTTGCATTCAAGTAAATTGTGTCATAATTATTGACTTTTTTGTTATCTTTCCATCTGACCTATCAGAAAGAAAAAAATTAAAAAAACAAGAGGCCCCATGGGGCCTGAAGCACTCACTTTGAACAGAACCCGATATAAACAGAGTCCAAGACTACATTAAGCAATCAATCTCCATAGGATACATTGTCAATCCTTGAGCCCCTCAGGAGCGACTAAAATAGTCCAAGCATCATGCCTTTTCTTCAGTTGATCATAATGTAAAAAGTGGAGCCCCCTATGGAGCCCCTTGATATAACCTATGTGGATTAATCTTAGTTACACACCTCTAGAGGGTACTAAATAAAAAATTCCTAATTCTTCAGCTACATGGCTAATTCAGGCTCCCATACAGAGCCCAAATATTAGCCGAGGCACACAATTTGAAAAACTTGAATCTCACCCCACTGGAGATGTTGAATATCAAATAGGAAAGCATTCTGACTGCTGTATCTGAAGAAGAAGGTTTTTAAAGAAATTTCCTCATATTGCACTAAGTTAATTCGGGCTCCCATAGGGAGCCTAAATATTAACCCAGACACTCAATTTGAACAAAGTTGAATCTGCCCCCCACTAGAGATGTTGTATACCAAAATATGAAAGCATTCAGCCAGGTGGAGCTGAAGAAAATTTTTAAAAGAAATTTCCTCATATTGCACTAAGTTCAAATTTGAGCTACCACCTCGAACCCAAATATTAACCTACAGACCCGATTTGAACAAAATTGAATCTGACCACCCTAGAGATGTTGTATACCAAATATGAAAGCATTCTGACTGGTGGATCTGAAGAAGCTTTTTAAAGAAATTTCCTGATATTGCACTAAGTTAAAGTACTGGTTTCCATAGGGAACCCAAATATTAACCCACACACTCGATTTGAACAAACTGAATCTGTCCCCCACCCCAGAGATGTTGTATACCAAGTATGAAAACTTTGGGCACCAACAGAGAGCCCAAATATTAATCCAGGGACCCGATTTGAACATTTTGAATCTGAATCTGAATCCCCTAAAGATGTGCCTCCCAAATATAAAAGCATTCTGACAGGCAGAGCTAAAGAGAAAGATTTCTAAAGAAATTTCCTCATATTACTCTCCCATAGCAAGCCCAAATATTAACTCAGGGACTAAGTTTGAACAAACTTGAATCTGACCCCTCTAGAGATGTTGTATACCAAATATCAAAAGATTCTAATTGATGGTTCTGGGGAAGAAGATTTTTAAAGAAGTTCCCCTATACTGAACTTTGGGCTCCAAACGAGAATTCAAATATTAACCAAGGGGGCCGATATGAGCAAACATGAATCTGACCCTCCAAGAAATGTTGTATACCAAATATGAAAGGATTCTGACTGGTGGATCAGAAGAAGAAAATTTATAAAGAAATTTCCACACATTGCACTAAGGCCAAATTTGGGTCCCCATAGAGAGCCTAAATATTAACCCAGGAACTTGATTTGAACAAATTTGAATGGGACCCATCTAGAGATGCTGTATACCAAATATGAAAGGATTCTGACTGGTGGATCTGAAGAAAAAGATTTTTATAAAAATTTCCTCATATTGCACCAATTTAAAATTCGGGCCCCAACAGGAAGCCCAAATATTAACTAATAATAATAACACTTTCGCCAGCCGCTGATTTGTCGCAGTTCTCGTATGAGAAGGCCTTGGTTACCCCTGTTCTACCAACTGCCTCCCTATTCCCACGCTTCTTCTCTCCTCTCAACACTCAGAGACAAACTGCTTGATGACATCCCTTGCCCCATTCTTCCCAATCTCTCTGATTAGCATTATTAACCCTCTCCTTTGAGTCGCCCCCTAACCACATGTCCTTCATTCTCCCATCCCACTTCCCCATTATTCTCCCAGTGAATCTCATTCTTTTAGACTGGTACTTTGGGCATTCTAGAAGAAAGTGTTCCAGGGTCTTCACCATGCCCAGATTACACATCTGGCACTCCCTTTCACCGTCTTTCCCAATTTTTCCCCTCAGCTCCAGGGATCGCAACCTCAGCTTGAACAACAGTGACCCCCCAAAGGTGCCATCAAGGTATTCTTCAAAACCTGGCTTCTCGTTATCACGCAGACCACCCAAAGACCTCTTTGATTTTGTACAAGTATCACTTGGAGTGTCCATCTCGGAAGCAACAGGGAGTATTTTCGATTCAGTTGTCAAAAGATAGCTCACTTATCCATACTTTTCTTCCAGGTGTTATTGTAGATATATATATTGTTTTAGTGGTGTATAGATGTGATTTTTAATAAAAGATAGTTATATTAGTGTTTTGTTTAGTTGTTTCTATTGGATATAAGTGGCGTGTTCCCTATCTTGCGCGGGTCTTTTTCGGTGTTTTGTTTTGTTTTCGATTTCGACAGGTTTTTCAAAATTTTCAATTTCTCATCCTAATTTTGGCTATGGTTGCTATGGACGATAAGTGTTTCTCGACGCGAGATGTTCGACTAGCAGTATCGAGACAGTTAGTATAGGTATAAAGGTGGGGGCAGTGGTTGAGGACAACACGGAGGGGGGGGGGGGGGGTGGCAGTGGTTGAGGACAGCACAGGGGAGGCTAGCAAGATATCAACGGACGCCCAGCAGTCGGATGTGTGTAAGCACTGTGATATGGTGTATATGGATGGGTGTGAGCTGGGGGAGTTGGGGGATGTGCGATATCTGCGTAGAGTTAATGCAGCTGTTAAAGGCCTATGTAAAGTTGGAGGAAGAGGTGCAGGAGGTGAGGGGGAAACTGGGGAAGGTAGGTAAGTCTGGTGTAACCCCAGTTAGGGTGGCATTCGATGGGGGATGGAAGGTGGTGGGTAGCAGGAAGCAGGCTTTTGATGTGGATAGTGGGTCTTTGAGGAATAGGAAGGTGTGTCGGGTTGAGGGTAGGGGAGAGGTGGAGGCTAGAGTGTCAAATCCCCAGGCTAGTAATGTGAGTGTGTGTGTGGGGGGGGGGGGGGGGGGGGGGGGGCAAAAGGCATATTCATTTAGAGTAGGATAGTGAGGGGGATAGTGAGGACCATGTGGTGTCTGACAGGGCAGGAGTAAGAGGGAAGGTTAGGAAGGTGGTAAATGAGGACAAGGAGGCTTGTAGTGGGAGTGGGCCAAAAGCATAGTGCAGTGTCCAAAATAGATTCAGTGTGTTAGGTAGTTTCAAGAATTCTGCGGAGCAAGTGGGGTCTGATGAGTTGGAGGTAGGCATGGAGGTTAGTGTGGCGGAGTGCAAGACTGCGAGCCGGTCCAGTGGGAACAGAGGTGGTAACATGGGTAGTAGGACAGGAAAGAGGCAGCTGGTGGTTGCAGGGAGTAGTATACTGCAGGGGTTAGATAGGGTGGTGTGTCGGCCCAACAGTGTCAACAGGACCAATTTGTGCTTTCTGGGGGCTAGGGTGGAGGACCTAAGGGACAGAGTGGGTGGATTAGTAAAGGGGTCAGGCCCAGATGGAATGGTTGTTATACACATGGGGACCAACAACATCAGGGAGAGGAAATCAGTTCAGCTTATTGAGACTTACAAGGACTTAATAACTCAAATGAATGCTAAGAATGCACAGGTAGTGGTTTCGGGGCTTCTCCCAGTACTAGGTGGTGGAGGCGAGTGTAACTCGTGGATCATTGGGGTCAACGAGGAATTGGGGAAGTATTGTAAGGAACTTGGGATACCTTCTGTAGACAATTGGGGATCATTTTGGGGGAGAAAGGACCTATATGGAAGGGATGGTCTCCATCTTAGCCCAAGGGGTACAGAGGTTTTAGGAAGAAATATGTTGCAGGTGTTGGAGCCTTTTTTGGTATAGGGAACGGAGGGGGGAAACTGAGAATGGGGGAATGAACACAGGAAATGTATTATGAACCATAGTTGTAAAAAATGGGATAAGGGAGATAAGGAAAAGGGACCAAAAATTCACTTCAATAGGAATAGCATCCCAAGGAAAGCCCTGGTATACAAAATAGGATATACAAACATACAGGGACTAGATAATAATGTGACCAGTAGGCGGAAGCCAATGAATCTCGATACCCTGAAAGTGGGTTATAGCAACATCCAGGGTCTCCACCGGAAAGTAAGTGAAATTGCTACATTGATCGAGGCAGAGGAGTTTGATGTCATGGGCTTAAGTGAGACGTGAGTAAGACACAAGGAACGGGTAGACCAAGTAAGGGGGTGCATGTGGATAAGTGTAGGGCAAACGGAAGGTCAGAAAAAGGGGGGAGTCGTAGGCATGTACATTAAAGAGGATTTAAAACCATCGCTGATCACAGACCTGGAAGATGTCAGCACCTCAGCTGAGGTATAGAAAGAGATTTGATGGGTAAAGATCAATCTGAGAATGAAATGAAATGAAATGAAGTTTATTCAACAAAATACCAAATTTACAAGTTAGTTTGTACAAAGAGTTTTGCATAAATAGAATACAATGGTATATTGTTGGGAGACAACATAGCCACATTGGCTGTCTTCCTGTTGCCCCCAGGAAGTGAAAAAGACTACACAGAAATCACTACACAGAAATGGAGTAGACTGGATATTATTGTTCATAGGTACCACTGCCTATGGTCCAACTAATGAATGAATGGGGAGAGTAAGGAAGACCTCGAAAACGCGCAAGTGCAATTTGACGGTAGACTACAAATTTGAATCAATAAGATTAAGCGTAAGATGATGGGTCAAGACATGATTGGGGATTAGTTCGAGGTCTGGTTGGATGAGATAACTGGAGAAGTCATCGGCATGGGCTGACAATTGCGTCATAAGAATGTGGATGTTTTCGTCTTGACAGAGAAGCCTCGAACAGTCAGCGCCTTAAGTAGGAGTGTTTACAATATGGCTCGTTTTTAAGTTGGAGGTGGGAATATTACTCTCGCTCTTTCTTTCTCTCTCTCTCATATTCATATTCATATGAATGAAGGGTCCCACAATAAACTGTGGCGACGTACGTGTATCAATGAGGATTATGCCTACAGTCTGGGCACATATGAAACGAACAGTTAACATGTGAGGAGTAGCTTGCTAAGCATTCGTTAGTAAGTTGTTTCTTGAAAACATGTCTGGAGGGTAGGGCCCGTAGGTTGGCGTCAATTCCATTCCAAATCTTTGGGAAGCTATGTTTTGGCAGTTTAGCAGAGAATTGGGTTCTAGCTCTCAGGGACTGTATCATGCCAACTTGTCTTGTTTGGAGTCCAGATAAAGTGTGTACACTAAAAAATGTTTCAAATGAGTCGGGCAACCTATCGTTTTTCCAGTCGTGCATGAATAGAGAGACATTCACTTTGTACAGATCGTTAAATTTTAGAATATTATTATTCTTGAATAGGGGATCAGTATGACTATTAAACTTTTTACAGCTAATTATTCGCATGGCACGTTTCTGTAGAGAGTATATTTTACTGCAGGATGGACCATGCCCCCAAATTTGGATTGCATACAGTAAGTGACTATGAACTAATGTATAATACAATAATTTCAATGACTTCTTGGGGAGAACATTTTTTACTTTATTCAGACAGTAGATTGCACTTGACATCTTGGAACATACTGTGGATATGTGGTGCTTAAAATTGAGGTTTTCGTCAAGGTACACGCCTAAGAACTTAGCGACTTTTTCTTGTTGGGAGTTACCTATGGGTGAAAGCTTGGTATTGTTAAGAAAAATATTTAGTAGGTCGGATTTGTTCGGACTGTTCGGTGGGTGTAGCATAATATATTTACATTTACTGGCGTTCACTTGAAGTTTGTTGCAACAGCACCAGTCGAATATTTTTTTCAGCTCTGTATTAACTGAAGTCTCCAGGGTATTCAGGTCGTGTCCAGCTGTAAATGGGGTTGTGTCGTCGGCAAATGATAACAGGTTAAGGACAGTGGAGTATCTCATATCATTCACGTAAATTAAGAAGAGGATGGGCCCCAACACAGACCCCTGGGGAACCCCGCAAGTAACATATCGGTTTGGGGATCGATTCGAGTTATACTCAACATACTGTTCTCTGCCTGTTAAGTAACTTTTGAACCAAAGCTTACTAATCCCTCTTATTCCGTAGAATTCCATTTTGCTAAGTAAAATTTCGTGACTAATGGAGTCAAATGCCTTAGACAAATCAAGGAAGACGGCTAGAGTAGAGTCTTTTGTAGGCTTGTCGTTGCATTCAGCGACATATTGCAAAAGGTGCATGATGGGATGAAGAGTTGAATGGTTTTTGCGAAAACCGTACTGATGTTCGTACAGTATATGAAAATCACTGAGAAAATTAGAGAGTCTCCGGTTCATTATTTTCTCCAGAAGTTTCGAAAAAGCCGGTAACAAACTAATTGGTCTGTAGTTACCAAGCTCCCTGGAATTACCCCCTTTGAAAATTGGTATCACCTTTGCTATTTTCATTTTATCGGGGACTTTACCTTGTATAAATGACTGATTGAATATATAGACCAGGGGTTTCGCGATCTCACAAATTGCCTCTTTCATTATTTTTGTAGATAGATTGAAAGCATCGGTACTCGCTTTCCCTTTCAGTTGTCCGGCTGTCAGTATGATTTCTTGCTCGTTTGTTGGAGTAATAAAAAAGGAATCCGGGTAATTTCCACTCATGAAGTCACCGAAGTTGTTATCGGAGGTGGAGACGTTATCGTTAATAAGCAGACCAATTTCTGAGAAGTAATCATTAAAACTGGACGCGATTTTATCGGGGTCAGATATTTCAACATTATTATGAGATATGCTAGGTGGGAGTGTCGCCGTTGATTTTGATTTGTTGATTAAGGTACGAAGTATTTGCCATGTTTTTTTTAGAATCGTGTCTATTTGTTTCTATAACGTCATTGTAGTATGTAGCCTTACTTCGTCTCTTTAATTGATTAAAAATCGAGGAGTACGTTTTATATTTGTTGATGTTAGTTTCCGTGGGTTTTCTCAGTTTGACTAGGTAGAGTTTATTTTTAGTTAGAGAGGACTGTAACAGACCCGATGTCATCCAGGGCTTACGTTTTATGAGCTTTTTGGGTAAATTCAAGCTTCTCAGGGGAAATGCCGATTCGAATATGTCAAGGTAGATATCCAAAAATGTTTCATATGCTGCATTAGCACACGTACAGTTATACACTGAGTCAAAGGTAGTGTTTTGAAGCAAATTTTTGAATAATTCAATATTTTCTCTCTTAAATGATCTTCTTAGTTGGGGTATTGGCTTGTCGGGCTCGTTATCACCTTCCTGTATATAAAATGTGGCGAAGTGATCTGAAATATCAGTGATTAATATTCCCGCACTGTAGCTAGCTGATACATTATTGGAATAAATATGGTCAATTAAGGTCGCTGAATGCTCAGTTATTCTGGTTGGTTTTGTTATTACTGGCATGAATCCGTCACTAAACATACTATCTATGAATGCGTTAGTTTTGCCGTGATTATCAAAATTCAGCAAATCTATGTTAAAATCGCCTAGTAAGAAAGTCCTGCTGTGCTCGGAGTTGATCTTGGTGAGAATGTCGCTTATGGAAGAGGCAAACACATCAATATCAGCTAGAGGTGCAGTGTTTGGCCTGTATATGCATCCAACAATGTACGAGTTTTTGCGCCCTGGATTGATTTCTACGAAAATAGTTTCAATGACATTCGGAATGAAGATCGCCAGATCGGGTCTCAGTCTGAACGAAACATTCTCAGAAATAAAAAGACCCACGCCTCCTCTGCTGTCGTTTGGACTAGGGCGGGTCTTGTAAACAATTGGGTGGTAGCCATCAATTTTGTAATTGAGATGCTCGTGGAGTTTGAAGATTTCTGTTAGACCAATTACGTTGAACATATTCTCCCCCTGCTGGATATCACAGAGGAAGTTGGTGAAAGAGTCCCAGTTAGTACTAAGGCTTCTACAGTTTAGACTAAGAAGGGTTACATTTTTATCCTGTCTGTGGAAATTTTGTCGGAAGTTGGAAGGGGAAAAATAATTGCATGAATGACCATGGATGGTGAAAGGGGACTCTGAATGATCGTCCTGCAAAAGACTCATCGAGTGATTATACTTAGATGCAAGATTGTATCGGTCGTCACTCTGTATCTCATCCAACGATATCTTATCATTCGCCATGAGTGCGCTTCAAGTAAACTAGAAAGATGTGGACCATAAGCAGTGGTAGGATAACAGCTGTAAAAGTTGTGTAGTTAAAATTTGAATAAAGCATATTTGGTGTAAACATATTCAGCTTGTGACAGCTGAGCATAGGTTATTTATAAATTATAAATATTTACACGTGCGTCGTGGTGGAGAACTGTATTACAAAGGTGTCTCATATATACATAGAGTCCACGGGGTTAATAACGGGGTGTATGGGCTTGTCGGCTTGACCTTTTGCAAGGGGATAACACATGACCAGTGTTGATAAGCATACACAGTTATTCAAGGCGAGATATGGTTTGTGTGTACATCAAATGTTCTTTTCTGAACGCTATCAACACATTCAGGGAACAGTCAGGTCGAAATGAGTTTCTGAAGCAACAAATACTGGATGATGAATTAATTTTTGTTGATAAACGTTCATAGTTATTCGAGGCGAGATGAGGTTTGTGTGCACATCGACCTGATTGTTCCTTGAATGTGTTGATAGCGTTCCTTTTCTGAACGCTATCAACACATTCAAGGAACAACCAGGTCGAAATGAGTTTCTGAAGAAACAAATATTGGATGATGAATTTATTTTTGTTGATAAACAAACCTAGTTATTCCAGGCGAGATGAGGTTTGTGTGCACATCAAATGTTCTTTTCTGAACGCTATCAACACATTCAGGGAACAATCAGGTCGAAATGAGTTTCTGAAGAAACAAATAGTGGATGATGGATCAATTTCGAGACCAAGCGAATTGAGTGTTGTCAAGCTCCGCTGGGTAATTAAGTTATTGTGTCCTGAGAACGCGAGGATGACCCAGACAGGTTGATTCACGAGGTCACAAGTCAGTTGACCGGTGTTTACAAATTAGGGAGACAATCTATCACCTCAAGCTTCACTGGCTGAAACAATTACTTGGTAGTGGAGGCATTGGGGAAATCAACATCATCTAAAAGCCGGTTGTCCGTGCTCTCCCATCCAATTTGGGAAATATTTTTTATGATGCAAGTGACGCGTAAAGATGAGTTAGTGCGGAACAATTAAGAACAATAGATATAAAACACTGGAGAATCCCGATTTGGATGCTTCCACCTTTTGAATTAATGATCATAATTCAGTTACACAATTCATGATGCAATTCATCCAAGTTCAGAGGATTATACATTTCCTGTTCGGACAAAGTATATTCCGGGAATTTGTAATTTCCAGGCAGGCAATGAATAGGTGGTTAGAAATGGATCACAAAACCAGGACTTTGTAGTAATGAGGCAACACAAAAGTTATCGAAGGCGTTTTCAGCCTACTCGAAGTAAAAATGGGATCAGTTTCTTGAAAAATGCAGCTGGACTGAGAAGATAGCTATTGCAGGCGTAAATCGATACACTCAGAGGGAGGGAGGTAAGCATCTTAGAAGTGGAGATGGGGCGGGGGGGGGGGGGGGGGGGGAGGGCACATAAATTTCATTGTTTGTAGACAGGCATTTCGAGGCCTCAATGTTACTGAATCATAAGCTCACCTACGCACTTTCTCGGCCCTTTTCACACTCCGCGGACAAGTCGTCCCAGAGTTCCACTCTACCCCTTGCGCCAATAGGCACACAGCGCAGAATGGAACTCAGGCGACGTCTTGTCTGGCGTTAGCAGTAATACAACCCTCTATTTGACAAACCAAGAACCACCTCAGGGCAAGTACCTGGTTGAGAAATTTGCCATTTGGGCAGCAAGCGATTTGTTAACAAATACACAATATACAAAAAGGATTTAACGGGAACAGATATTTCGGCGTCAGATGAGCCCAGAGGACATGAAGAAGGAAACAAGATGAGTTATATTCAGACTATTATACAGAGATGTTTGACATTGGACCTAACGAGTATCCACTGTTGCGGATTCACAGCCTACTGGGCTTTGTACCCGTGGCCGTCGGTTGTTTAACACAATTATTTATTTATTTTTATTTACTTTATTTAGTCAGGTCGGCACCGGAAGGAAAAGATAAAAAACCCGGATAAAAAGGGTAAACAAATTATAACACGTCAGTCGCCGACCATGACAGAGCACACAGTTGTTACTAACTAAGGGCTTCGGCGATGTTGGCGCTTGACTCAACACAATACATTTTTTTTTTTATTTTTTTCTTTTTTCCCTTTTAATTTTTACTGGGAACTTTTTCATCTAATTTCTTCCCTCCAGACCGCGGCGTGCGCCTCCCATTGGAACTGGCTGACTGAACGGGTTCCAACGAAGGGCCACAATCCACGCCCTGTAAGAAAAAAAAAGAGTTCTGAGGGTCAATTGCAAGGTCATTTAGTATATTACGCTTGTCGGTTTTTGCCGTTACGTTGGACACTCCCGCACTCATAAAGGGGACAAAAATGTTCCCTGATTTAGAGGTAGTAATTTGAGGTCTGCTTCTCTGTTAAGAGGGTACTCTGGTGTAAATATTGGATTTTGCTTCCAGTGGATGCCCACTGTTGAGATCTTTCATTTCGTAGCTTGTATCGGATTATACAGATACAAAGGGCGGGGAAGGGGGGGGGGGGGGGGGGTAGGCCCGTACAATCCTTGCCTGCCACCCCCATAATCAATCATAAAACGAAATATACTCCCAATTTAGAGTCCATAGCCTGTATACAAAGGGCGGGGAAGGGGGGGGGGGGGTAGGCCCGTACAATCCTTGCCTGCCACCCCCATAATCAATCATAAAACGAAATATACCCCCAATTTAGAGACCATAGCCTGTATCGGACTACATAAACACAAAGGGCAAGGGTTGGGGCGGGGGAGGCACAACCTCAAAAGTTATAGTTTGTCATAAATGTACTCCCAATTTCGAGATCTCCCCTAGTTCAGGAACAAAATTTAGGACAAGAATATAATAACCATGGTCACGTTTCAGAACTATTTATAATGTACTAAATCTGCAGCATTTATCCCATCATAGTACTCAATGCACCATGGTAGGCAATATAGTGAATATACTTGACATTTTCTCGGTCCTTCTTTAACTTGGAAGAAAGATCGAGACAGGCAGTCCCTCTCCTAGAGGGAGGGGTTCCCGTGTAGATTTTGTTTTCTGTATGTTTGTGTTTTTTTTGAGTGGGGTAACAAACCGATTGAGAACTTTCTGTAAGACTCAACGAATAGGCACACACAATATCTAGCAATGGAAAAAAAATATGAAAAAACGTTTCATATACACACAATATCTGGCAATGGAAAAAAATATGAAAAAAACGTTACATGTACACACAATATCTGGCAATGGAAAAAAATATGAAAAAACGTAACGTGTACCCGGCCCCCGATTGCAAGACTTACGAGGTAGTCTTGGAATCGTGTCTGTAATTTCGAGACCAACACCCTTACCCTTATTTGGTTTGGTATGATTAATTTCTAACAACGGGTGAAAGACAAATTTCATTGATTATTGGCAGGCATTTCGAGGCCTCAATGTTGTTGAATCATAGGCTCACTTACGCACTTTCTCGGCCCTTGTCACACTCCGCGGGCAAGTAGTCCCAGAGTTCCACTCTGCCCCTTGCGCCAGTAGGCACACAGCGCAGAATGAAACTCAGGGGAGGAATTGCCTGGCGTTAGCAATAATACAACCCTCGATTTGACAAACCAAGAACCACGTCAGGGCTAGTACCTGGACGAGGAATTTGCCAATTGAGCAGCGGTTTGTTTACTGATACATAATGTACAAAAAGGGTTTATCGGCCATAACGGGAACAGATTTTTCGGTATGAGATGAGCTCAGGGGACATGAAGAAGGAGACAAAATGAGTTATATTCAGACTCTTACTTAGTTGTTTGACTACTTTCGTGGAGATGTTTGACATTGGATCTAACGAGTATCCACTGTTGCAGATTCATGGCCTACTGGGCTTTGTACCCGTGGCCGTCGGCTGTTTAGCACAATGGATTTTTTGGGGGGGATTTTTTAGTCAGGTCGGCACCGAAATAAAAAAAAAAAAAAAAAAAAAAAAAAAAATAAATAAACAAGTTAAAACACATCAGGCGCCGACAGTGACAGAGCACACAATTGTTACTAACTGGAGACTATGGCGCATTTTGCGCTTGACAGACACAAAACATGGAGTAAGGCTTTCAAGGGCACCAAACAGAAAAAACGTAATTTTGTTCGTCCTTTATATCATCAATATTATTACGTTGGCAGTGTTTATCAAATTTAATTGGATTAGTTTCCATCTGAGATAGCTTAGAGGAGCAGCCACAAATGTATTTTTAATGACGGTCGGTGATTAGTGGTGGGGGGGGGGGGGTGTATATCTAGAGATATTTATATCCAGAAATAAGTGGGTAGGCGTAAGTAGGAGTATAGAAGTCGCGTATTCCGATATTGTAAGGCTTCCAGGGTGGAGAATTCTATCATCTATTTTGGGGATGGGGAACGGTCGGGGGGGGGGGGGGGGGGGCTGTGTCTTGAATTTCTGAAAGTGCATATATGGGAATCACAGATTCAAATATTATATGTCTTTCATACAGAACACTTGCTTCACTCTACCATTTTCTTTCAGCTTAACAAAGATTTTCCCATCACTCGACCATGAGTCATGAACATTTGCATGGTCTTTGCATGATTTTAACAAGGATTGATTCTCTTTGGTTAGGTCTTCCTTAATAACAATGCCCGTCCCCTTTAGTTTCCGTCGATGACTAATAACGGTAGATTTGGCTTTCCGGGTCACAAACTTGACAATTATAGGCCTTGGCTTGTCAGTAGTAAATTTACCTAGTCTGTGGGCTATACTAATGTCAGAGGTAGAAATATCAGCCCCGAGTTTATTCCGACACATCTCTATCACTTTGTTCTCACAAACAGAAACTAATTCTTTTTTGTTATCATCCGGAATACCAAATATTCTGAGACTATCTTTTCTAGTATGTTGTTCAATATTATTATTAAGAGTTTTAAGCTTCACAATCTCTCTATTTAACCCAGTGATTTCACTATTTTTGGAATCGAGATCGGCCTTCAGGTAGCCTATTTCCTCTTCTAGCTTGTCACTACGCAATTCGGCTGATAGTATACGATTTTCCAAAGAGTCAGTAATGTTATTTATTTTTGTGAAAATTTCTTCTTTAACAGAAGCTAGAAGTTTAGTCAGGTCATCGCTTCTAACCAGGGGCCTAACAGCTGCAGCAAGAGAATCTTTCGTCACAACATTGTCAAGTTTTTTATTCATTTCCGACAAAATGACCTCTAGACTGCTCTTATCGGAAGTAAAAGTCTTGATGCTGGGCTGGCTAGAGGCTGACATGTCTGATCTTTGTTTTTTTTAAGGTTGTGTAGACTTAGCGACGGGAATTTTTGTTTGATCTTTGGGTTTTGGAGTGATATTGTTTGTACTCATACTTTCATCAGCACTCGATGCTGAGCTCAAGGTAGCAGATCTTTTCATAATAATAACACATAGTATACAATATAGTTGGAATACCACAGCCCGAATCCTATGTGCTTGTAATCAGTGCAGATTTTGGCTGACCTGGACTCATTTCATGTTGTTTACGTGATGACTGGGTAGCGCCATTTTGGTTTCCAAGACGACAACACAACACACTAACATCAGCAAATAAAATACAACTTTACACACTGAATCTACCTTTGAAATCCAAATTTTCTTCACAATCAGGAGTCTACAAAGTGTAACATATTCAACTAACACAAAATATATAACCACGCCCGTGTTAAAAACTGCATTTTACAACATTTTCTCCACGACGACAAACACCAACTTTCTACTCCATATCACGTGATCCAACCGATTTATGTTCGCAGCTGACAGCTCAATACGGCTCAGCTGACTGAGTGGTGTGACAGATCCGCCTATGGTGAAGTGTAAAGCTCGTCACGCTACTAACAGGCTAATAACAACATAATATCGTGCTAAAGTTCTTTATTGTTAAAATTTTAAGGAATAAAAGCGTCCCTAAACACATTTTACAACAGAAACTCACTGGCTACTGATTAGGCTTTGACGGACACTCTTCTTTAAGCCAGATTATTGTCTTATTATTGTCACATTGCTATAGTTATCTGGCAATAATAAATCAATATTCTGGTGTTATTGACACGCTGTTGTTGCCTAAGGGTACAATTATATACTATAAAAATGTTTTTTTTGTTATTGTGTTCTATGAAATAGACCCGGTTCCAAAATCTTAAGTTTCTAATTTCTTTGACTGGCATATAAAAGTTGTTGATCTGAACAATGGTAAGAGGATTTGGATATACAACTTCTTTATTACAATAAACGCGACGTTTTAGTTTAATTACTAACATCGTTTTCAAACAAGTGGAAACGGTGTCAGTATCTACACTGAAACGTCACATTTATCGTAATAAAGAAGTTGTATATCCCAAAACTCTTAGCATTCGTCATTGAATTTCTATTGTTCATGGAGAGAAGGGGTTTTATTATGATTGAAATATTACATTTTCTGAGCTAAAATCAGTTTTATTCTGTTGTTGTATATGTTACCAACTGAATTGAAGGAATTCATAAATATGAACAACTCAGCCATGTGCGGTGAGTTATAGTACGTTCCAATGTTGATCTTTCTGTGAATACCGGCAACGAAGTTGGTGGCTACACAATGACAGTAGTATGAGACCCTTGACGTTGTCCCAAAATAGGTATGAGAAGCTCAGAACCCTGCCGTAGATAGGAAAACTCAATACCCTCTTCCTCTCCTGTATACTGTATAGTCAATAAATAGAATATTGTGGTTAGATTCAAGCATAAATTTATGTCATACCTTGACACAATAACAAATATGGAAACTAATTATAAAATTAATAAAAAAAAAAATAGAAAAAATGACTTCTCTTGTTTTGGCACTTAACAGAACTAAATGAGAACAGTTGACAGTTTTACGGTTAGCAAGTTTTCAACAGCTTTCTAAGCAAATCAAAAGAGTATGAAATTGTCATGGATAAACGAAATCATACTGCATTTTGCTGGGGCGAGTGATGATCTTTTACTGTTTAAAATTATTCCAGTTGTACTAAACAGCGATTCCACTGGCACACTGCCAGGGCTAACACAGAGATACGCCCTAGCCATTTTCCCCAGCAAAGGGAATTTCTTCTCATTGACACGCCAAAATTCGAGGGGGCACATATTCTCCTCTTTTGTATTCAAGTACTTGTCTATCTGGTCATTAAAACTGTCTTTTTGGGGAAGTGTTTGACCCCCCTTCACCTCTTTAAGAAGGGACATGCGCAAACGCTTGACCTCTGTTGACCCAGCTTTGTCTGGGCTTTCAGACTCACAGTCTGCCGAATGAGATGCTTGATGTCTGTCAGTGTCAAAGTCTTGAGTATGACAAAGAGTTGTAGAGGCTGATTCTCCTTCCATGGTAGAAAAGTTATCTCGGTCAATTAACTCAATTTCAAGCACTTTTTTAGCAAACCGTGAAGACTCTAGGTTTCTATATGTTTTAGTGAGGATACTCTTGGTCTCATCAGGTATCAGAATGACATCTCTAATTGACGGATCAAAACAAACAACTGTTTTCACTAACTTGGATAAGGGCAGTCGCTTGTCAAGATTTGCAACAACAGATTTTTTTAGGCATCTGATCTCATCAGAATCATCAACTTCAACTTTGCATATGCTCTGAATTCGAGAACGCATCAGGGGAACTGTAGACAAACTCGGAGCCACCTCACTCGCTATCAGAGTAAACTTTTTGAAAGGTTTTAAAAAATTCTGTAACTCTTCAAGTAGATGAAGGCCATCATCATTAAAACAGAGCTCAAATTTACCAATTTTCTTCAATGTTTGGTCAACCTCTCGTCGCAAATCAAGAACACTCTCTATCATACTCAGTCTACTATTCCATCGAGTTGGCACCTCTTGCTTGAGGGTTGAGTGGCGATGTCTAGTTTTACCTTTACATGTAGCTCGATCACTTGTCTTGAATGTTTCTGTTGTTTCATCGGTGTTGGGATGAGTGTCATCTTCATCGAGCAGTTTGAAGTTATTTTCTAATTTTTGACATAGCTCCGCCTCTTTAACTGAGAGAGTCTCTTCTGATAGCATGTGCGATTTGAAATGCAGGGCAGTAACAACTTCTTTGCAGTGCAAAATTAAAGCACGAATTCTGTCCGAACCAGCACCACTTAACCCATCCACTGTCAGCAAGTTATGAATACAGTGAGCCACACAGTTCACTCTGTCATGTCCAAGCAGGTGTGATAATTTTATCATATTAGCAGCTGCATCTGTCGTATCAAAAATTACCACAGAAGAAGGCTTCTCTAAATGAAAGTGTCAATGACACTGTAGCTCAACTTGTCAAGACAAAGACATGTACATGTATAGTATGTGACACAGCAATGACAAACATCTAGGTAATGACCTGATAACAAAGGTACATATAAAGTATTGTAACGGTCTGTACATAAATACTGACCGTTGCCTGTAACAAATGTATAGGTAAAGTATTGTAAAGGTGGGTGACAGTCAGATGCTGAACTAGAAAAAATCTTTGAGTCCCAGAGTGGGTCTGACTGAACCCCAAAATATTTGTTCTCATAGCACAGTGATAACAAAGGCACCCCAAAACACACTCGTTCCTGTCCCAAGGTGAAAACAAAAGTACTCAAGAAGTTTTGTGAAGATCAGTTCATATATACGAGCTGTATAGAAGTTGTGACAAAAAACTGATTGGACCTAATTTTGGTACAAAATGGCCACTGGTAGCCATCTTGAATTTTGGACCGCACTCAGAAACACTCGTTCTCGTCCCAAGGTGATAACAAAGGTACCCAAGAAGTTTTGTGAAGATCGGTTCATAAATACAGCCTCTACCCTGAGCCGTATTGACATGTGTGCTTACATTGTGTAAGTAGCACTGAATAAATCAATGTTCATCTAATTTGCATAATTTCTGCACGAAAAAACCCCCCTTACAATATGTGATGTATTCCATGTTACTAAACATTCATACAAAAATTTATTAAAATCAGAACTTTCATACAGAAGTTCTATACAAAAGACTGATTGCACTAATTTTGGTACAAAATGGCTGCTGGTGGCCATCTTGAATTTCGGACCACACCCAAAAACACTCGCTCTCATCCCACGGTGATAACAAAGGTACCCAAGAAGTTTCGTAAAGATTGGTTCATAAATATGGCCTCTAGTCTGAGCTGTATAGAAGTTGTGTACAAAAAACTGATTAGACCTAATTTCGGTACAAAATGGCCACTAGCAGCCATCTTGAATTTTAGACCGCACCCAGAAACACTCGTTCTCGTCCCAAGGTGATAACAAAGGTACCCAAGACATTTTGTGAAGATCAGTTCATAAATACAGACTCTAGTCTGAGCCGTATTGACATGTGTACTTACTGTGTGTAAGTCGCACTGAAAAAATCAAAGTTCATCTAATTTGCATAATTTCTGCACGAGAAAAAAACCCGTATTAAATGTGATGCATCCCATGGTACTAAACATTCACACACAAAAATTATTCAAATCAGGGCTTTCATAAGGAAGTTCTGTGCAAAAATCTGATTGCACCTAATTTTGTACAAAATGGCTGCCATCGGCCATCTTGAATTTCGGACCGGACCCCAAAACACTCGTTCTCGTCCCACGGTGATACCAAAGGTACCCAAGAAGTTTCGTAAAGATCGGTTCATAAATACGGCCTCTAGCCCGAGCTGTATTGGCATTTGCACTTACAGTGCTGAAAGTAACCCCAAAAAACATCAAAATTAGTCTAATTTGCACAATTTACGTACGAGAAAAAAACCTGTATTATATGTGATGTATCCCATGGTACTAAACATTCATACAAAAAATTATTCAAATCAGAGCTTTCATATGGAAGTTCTGTACAAAAAACAGATTTCTGCATCGTCGGTACAAAATGGCAGCTGGCAGCCATCTTGAATTTCGGACCGCACCCAAAAACACTCGTTCTCGTCCCACGGTCATAACAAAGGTACCCAAGAAGTTTCGTAAAGATCGGTTCATAAATACGGCCTCTAGCCCGAGCCATAGCAGCTTGGCACTTACAGCTCTGAAAGTAACACTAAATAAATCAAAGTCAGTCTAATTTGCATAATTTACGCACGAGAAAAAAACCTGTATTATATGTGATGTATCCCATGGTACTAAACATTTATACAAAACTTTATTCAAATAAGAACTTTCATACAGAAGTTCTGTACAAAAAACTGATTTTTGCATCATCGGTACAAAATGGCCACAGGCAGCCATCTTGAATTTCGGACCACACCTAAAAACACTCGTTCCCGCCCCAGGGTCATAACAAAGGTACACAAGAAGTTTCGTAAAGATCGGTTCATAAATACGACCTCTAGCCCGAGCCATAGCCAATTGTTGACGTACGGACAGACGGACAGACGGACGACGGGCCATGACAATAGCTCAAATTTGACTTCGTCAAAGTTGAACTAAAAATCGGCCAAAACACTTTTCACAAACCGATATAAACTCTCAGACGTATGGCTCTCAACTGGCTTGACAGCAAGAGTTACAACTTCAAATTTCCAGTCACGGATGAAACTCAGCCTAATAGCAAAATAAGGCATCACATGGTACTTGTCTGTCCACCCATCCATCATCAACGTAACTCCAACAACAGAACTCAACATTTCCTTAACTTTATCCTTGATAATTATGTTAGTTAGGGCGGTTGTTGCGTGTGTTCTGCTTGTTGGAATGCTGGTGTCCAGATTTTTAGTCGGGAATGCTTTGAAACCGTCTTTCTCAACAACATCGAAGGGCAACAGATCTCTGCACAACCACAATATAATGTCACAGTTGATCTCAAATGGCGTCGAAGATTTTGTGCATGTTTCAACTTTAGTCATCCAGTCAGTGATTTTAGTACTTTTGGCATCTTGTTCTCTTTTTAAATTCAAGCTGTGAACAACTGAGCAGTGCACAAAGAAATTTCCAGTACCTGAGCTTTCTGTCAGTTTATATACTTTTCCCAATGCGCCATTCTTTTTATTTTCGTCTTCAAAGCAGAGTTTGCAATAAAATTGTTTGTCGATTCTCGAAAGTTCTCCACCGTCATTGTTTTTGTGCAGCTCTCCCATGTACTCCCAACATTTTGAAGCGACTCTCTTTTTTCCCTCAAACTTGTGTGGCAACCAGACAAGATTGAGGGAAGACAGATTCTTTGTTTGTCTGCTAGAAATAAACTTGTTTTTCAACGCACTTGATCGTTTCATTTTTCTAATTTGTATGGAAACAAAGGAGTTGTGTACCTTCGTTCGTAATCTGCCGCGGTAAAGCATAAATTGTGTACTTGTATCACAGATTAGTAGACCAAAACAAAACTCAAACGCGGAGGAAATGCACAAGCACATATCTTACTCGGGAAGATTTCTAGGAATTAGGGTTAGGTAGTCAGCAGTAACACATTTAGACATTGTTCTAACATTCATTTAATGAAAATTTGACAATTTACACGGCTTAGCCGGCGCAAACTTTCGTGGCGGCTGATTTATAATACGGCTGGCTGACAAAAAAATGTGGCTGGCTGCGGCTGACAAAAAATATGGCTGGCGGCGGCGGCTCATGGCAGCGGCTTCGGAGTCTATGCTATCCCAAATGATAGAATCCGCGAAAGCAAAAAAGAAAAAGATGTTGATGGCCTTTTTGGATGTTAAAAAGGCATACGATAGAGTATGGAGGGAGGGTATGTGGCACAAGCTGGAGGCTCTGGACTTGGGAGGCGAGTTTGTTGGAATTATGAAAGCATTATATAAAGACATACAGAGTGAACTTAGCCTTGGAAACATTACAACAAAATGTGTGCCTATGGAGATAGGCCTAAAACAGGGGTGTATCTTTTCGCCAATCCTTTTTGCATTGTACATCAAAGGTTTAGATGAACTCCAGCACAGCGATGAGGGGGTAGCATTTGGGGACTTGGAGATCCCAGGGCTATTTTTTTGCAGATGATATGGTGCTAGTGTCAGAAAGCGAAGAGGGGATAGTGAAAATGCTGGGAATTGTTGGGAAATATGGGAGCAAATGGAGACTCGAACTTAATGAGAGCAAGAGCAAAGTTATACCTGGGGGCCGCAAAGTGGACCCCACTCAAAGGTGGAGAGTGGGGGAGTTCTGCATTCCGGAAGGTAGCAGCAAACTTCTTAGTGTAGGAGAGACAGGTGACTTCGAGTATTTGGGTGTAAATATAAACATCACAGGAAGAGGCATCTACCGAAACCACACAAATAAACTGATTCTGAAGGGGAAGCGAATCCTTAACCAAATGAAACTTATAGGGAGAAACAGTTTCAATAAAGTTTTCGTGGGGAAAACCATTTGGGAAATGGTGGGTCTGCCAAGTATAACATACGGTACAGAAGTGGTACCTCTAAACCAGATGGCTGTAAAGAGCTTGGAAACCCTGCAGAACAATGCAGGCCAATGGATAACGGGGTCGAGTAATGCTGCTGTACTAGAAGCAATCAGGGGTGAGCTTGGGTGGATGAGGATCAAGGACAGGATAGACCTATTGAAACTCGGTTATCTTAATTATTTGGTAAATCTCTCTGACAGCCGATGGTGTAAAGTAATGTTCCTGAGCATTTTCAACTCAAATATCAAGACGGGGTGGTTGATCCAAGTGAGGGAGCTAGTAGAGAACTACTCATTGGAGATCTCGGACCTAGACATTGGGGCAAACCAGGGTAAAAAAATCGTCAGAGAAAGGGTCATGGAGGACTGTAACCGTAATTGGCAAGAAGGGGGTCAGATCAAAGAGGTCTTTAGGTGGCCTGCATGATAAAGAGAAGCCTTGTTTTGAAGAGTACCTTGATGGCACCTTTGGGGGGGGGTCACTGTTGTTCAAGCTGAGGTCACGGTCCCTGGAGCTGAGGGGAAAAATTGAGAAAAACAGTGAAAAGGAGTGCCAGATGTGTAATTTGGGCATGGTGGAGACCCTGGAACACTTTCTTCTAGAATGCCCAAAATACCAGTCTTACAGAATAAGATTCACTGGGAGTATAATGGGGAAGTGGGATGGGAGAATGAAGGACATGTGGTTAGTTGGAGACTCAAAGGAGAGGGTTAATATGTTAATCGGAAAGATTGGGAAGAATGGGGCAAGGGATGTCATCAAGCAGTTCGTCTCCGAGTGTTGGGAGGAGAGAAGAAGCATGGGAATAGGGAGGCAGTTGGGAGTACAGGGGTAACCAAGGCCTTCTCATCCGAGAACTGCAACAAATCAGCGGTCGGCCAACGTGTTATTATTATATGGAGAGAACCACCGAGTTACGGTCAGCTCCCCAACATACTAACTCCACACAAGCAGGGTTAGCTTTGGTTGAAGATCGGTGCACCATCAATGTGCAGCACGCCTTAGTACACATCACTGTGCCCCCCACATAGGCAATGGGGTGAAGCGCCTTGCCCAAGAACAAAACGCAGTTGCTGCAGGTGGGATTTGAACCGAGGACCTCTCAGCTTGCAGCCTGCACCTATTCCTACTGAGTCAACATGCCCCCAAGACCATCCTAAAATGGATTTAAATAAAAACAACACAAATGAAATCAGTATGTATTTACTACAAGTATTATGAACTTGTTATTCTGGCTTCATTATTCAGTAGTTCAGAACATTCAGCTTCATTTTTTAAAAGACAGGTTCGACTGTAGTTCCGTTAGCAAAGAGTGTCCCAATACACATATCACATCAAATACAGTGTATCTTATTCTGGAAACATGTCATTTTTCAGGAGTGCACTATTAAGATTTAATTTTACTGATTTTTCAGACATGGTCAGTGATGGAAATCTATCAGACAATTTATCGGCATGCCTATTGCTCATTTAATATTTTAATCCCATGTAACCAATTTTTTGCATGCAAAATTTCCGTTTTTTCGACATCATCAGTATCTCAGACACTCTGACCACTCACTTCAACAAAGGGAAAAACAGATGAGGCATTAAGCCTACCTTTGATCATGAACTATCATAAAAAAAATTTACTATGCTCATTCAGCCTATACTTGGGTAGAAGGTTTGTGAAAATTCAAACAATTCTCCTCGTGAGAACCGAAATAATATTATTATAGATAATATAACAATTAATAACATGATTTTGGAGAGCACTGTGGTTTACTGATGGCCCAGCAGGAATGTTTAACAGCCTGACATGTCACAGACTGATCATAATAAATTTAGTTTTTTGGGAAAAAATTCTAAGGATGAGGTTCCTCTCCATGTTCAACATATCACCCTGTTCTAAAGAAAAGGACTTCTAAAGAAAAGGGCTTAACTCTGCTTTTATGTAATCACCACATCAGTTTATTGGCATTGTTTGGCATGAATGCATTCCATGGAAAACACACACCATTTACTAGGCATTTAGAAGATGTTTGTGAAGTGCCCACTCCCGGAGAGTGATTTTGGACACCCTGGATTAAAGAAAGCCAAGCCTGCATGTATAAATCACAAATGTAGCATGCAGTTCAATGTGCACCTGTTTTTTCCAAAATCAAAGGACTGGACAGCTAATGTCCACTCTCTTCATACTACAAATGATTTTTATTAATTTTACTTCCTTTTCTCTAGAAGAACAGGGTGATATGGTTGAAGATGGCAAGAGCACATTCTTGACTTCATCCTCAGGCACCTAAATACACATAATCATCTACAAACCTTTTAACTAACTCCACTGTCCATTCCAGCTCTTCTTCAGTTTCTATTGTGTGTATCAGGTTTTGTAAATCTTTCAAATATGGAATTTGGGTTGAATCATAACAGGCCTTCATACTACTTATGAAACTATCTGAATAAAAAGAAAATGCAAGAATTAGTTCTGCAATAAAGTTTACATTAGGCATAGCTCAATTAACCCTTTCAATACTGCATTCCCTGAATGCATGCCACAATTCACAAAAAAGCCAAATCCTCCTTTGAAGACCTCGCTTACACAGCAGTAAGTATCAACGATCATTTATACAATAATTTCTTGACAAGTTCACCCAATTGTAGCTGTGGTGAGCTCAAAATGGTAGACCACGTTTTCTTCCATTCTCTTTATGTTGTAAACATTAGAAATAACAATCTCAAACACACAGCTTACACAACTGACAATTATTAATTTAATTTTGAGCGGTCTGATTACCCAGTTCAGGGTATCAATTGTGAATGAAATTTTTGTTCAAAAGAATCCCTGCACAATGACATTCTCTTCTATGGGAGTAGCCTCTACAGTTTTTAAATAAATGAAAAGAACATCAAAACCCCACAAAGGTACATTAATGATTCAGGCAGATTTCATTAAGTGTTTGGTTGGCCTAAAAGTAATAGAGATTTGTTGTCATGCAAGGGTCTGCATCTGCCATCTTAACGATCACTAAAATATGGCATGTGTTTACATGTAGGTATTTCAGTTGTATTTTTTCTTGTGGCGCTCACCCAGCCAGCTCAAAATAAACCAACTCCCCTTTCATATCTGGGCATCATACTGCACAGGCACATATTAAATGTTAATTTTGCCTCTAAAAGATACATGTAGCTAACAGACTTTAATATTTGATCCGATTCACAAGAATCATTGTAATTCTCACAGTAATTCTCACAAACTCATGCTGCAAGAATCAATTTTCAGTTTCTAAATAATTTAGAATTTGAAAGTACAGTACGTGGAGAGTGGATTGTAACTACATCACCCGTGGAGTGAAGTTATCACCCAAGCTATAACTTTCAAATTGTGTACATATCGACAAAAAACACAAGCAATGTTTCAGCCAATGGACCTCCGGGTTTAACCCGGAGGTCCATTGGCTGAAACTTTGCTTGTGCTAGTTATGCTTTGCAACAAATTTGCAATTATTGCTTGGGTGGAATCTCCACTCTGCGGTGATTTAGTGATAATACACTCTCCACGTACTGTACTGTTATACACTTGCCAGTGAAACTAGTCAATATTCCACAATGAACAACAAACATCATCTTCATATCTTTACTGGAGTTTAAACTCATAAATGTCCAGTTCCAAGTTTGGTGAGCTTTCTTTGTCTAAAACAGAGAACATATTTCCACATATAGCTTTTTACTTGTCCAACTGATGGGAGTTACACCACTTTGGCAGCGGTTTCTAGTCAAGTCTTGGCCCCCTACATGTATATAGGCAACCAGGACGTCACTAGACGCCACTACTAAGTCGAAGTGTTCTTCAGAATCTATGACAAGAATCATTTGCAAGGATGGATTCTGATTCTCTCATAAATTAGCCCTTGCTAATTAATGATTGTGAGAACTTGTAAGTGATTTGAAAATTTTGAAAATTCAAATGCAAGATCAGGGCTTACAGTACGTGGAGAGTGGATTGTAACTACATCACCCGTGGAGTGAAGTTATCACCCAAGCTATAACTTTCAAATTGTGTACATATTGACAAAAAACAGAAGCAATGTTTCAGCCAATGGACCTCCGGGTTTAACCCGGAGGTGTATTGGCTGAAACTTTGCTTGTGCTGGTTATGCTTTGCAACAAATTTGCAATTATTGCTTGGGTGGAATTTCCACTCTGTGGGTGATTTAGTGATAATACACTCTCCACGTACTGTATATTTCAATGAGAATCTGAGAATCAATCCATGCAAACAAATCCATGTTGATTCTCACCAACCCTCAAACAGAATTCTCGTGAAATGAATGGAGTCCATTTGACCCTTTACCTTACATAACAGCAGCAAATTAACCAATACAAGACCAACATGACATGAAACATCCTGACACTCGGTCAATAAACTTTTTTAAAATAACGCAGTCACTGAAACAGGCTCAATGAACCGGTTCCAATGACATCCATAATAGTAAGGTTTTATAGGTAAGGCCTAAAAAGGTTAAAAAATCTGTTTCTCAGGCCCTCTCGCATGGTCCTTTTGGCTACCACATGCTTTCTTTTTATAACCAATGCAAACTTCAAAAAATAAAAATTAAACGGTTTATGTCTGATATTATACCCAAGTTAATAAAATTGATAAATTTGTCCCTTGAGTGCAAGAAGGCTTTGCAATGCTTTAGCATTGTAAAGCCTTCTTGCACTCAAGGGATGAAATACACCACCACCCATGCTGTTCTGGACTGTAGATTATGAGGCCTAAGACATAAAACAACCAAGAACATGAACTTTTGATGGCAAAGAAATAATTACAAAAAGTAAAAAATAAAATAAAAAACTGCCCTCCCACATGCAATTTTACAAAAAATGGCCTGAGAAGTTAAAAAATTTATAGTAATGTTAAAAAATTTATAGTAATTTATATATTTTTTATACTTACCAATGACCCAGACATAGCTGGTGCTAACTCTTAAAATATAGGGCCAAACACAAATTTTGCCCCCCAATCCCCAAAATTTGCATCTAAAACTAAAGAAAAAATGTCCTGAAAGGCCCTCCACACTTCGCCCCTACTGCGCATGCGCAGTGTCAAGGACGTTCCGAAATTGGCGCCATTAATCATTCTAATAACCAGTGTCTGGTAAGCGCTATGTACTCAGCGGGGAGGCAAGAGTTCCCAACTCCTGGGAGGGCCATCCCCATCTGGGTCATTGGTAAGTATAAAAAATATATAAATTACTATAAATTTTTTAACATTTTTATACTGTACCAATGACCCAGACATAGCTGAATAGTAAAAAGGCTGGAGGGCCAAGGACATAGAGCAAAATGGAATACGCTCAATAAAATAAAATAGAGTCATCCCCTGTAGGGAAAAGAAGTAATAGGCCTTACATGTATCTTTCTTATTTATGATAAATTAGAAAGATACAACACCTTCCAAAAATTGAGCTTCATACATCCATGTACTCTATTAATATCCAATAATCCTTATACTAATAATTTTTAAGGTAAGCCAATAATAAAGTAAGTCTAGAGAATAGAGACTCTTATACTTCTAAAAGTGTGTGAGAATTGCATAATCATGTCCGTTGACATATGCAATATTCAAAGGCTATACTTTAAAAACTAAGACTTGAATGAATTTTATAAACTTAAACTTCTCACTAAACAACCATCCCAATAACAGCTCAGAATTACTAACTCCGGAGGAGGTATCCCCTTGTTTTCATAGTAAAAACAGGTGACCCAAGGGAACACCCTCCCCCCCCCCCCTTTTTCTTGCCCTGGGTCAAATAGCCCAGAGCGAAGAGGGCAGCCGAACGGAGACACTGCCGAAACAGACAGCCTACCTAGCTATAGTAGCAACTGTTAAGAGAATGACATTCTGAGCAGTAGATAATAGACCTAACAATAGAGGCCTCCAGAAATGGACTCGATATTTCTGAGATAAAATTCATGAATGGATGGCTGAGCGCAATGAGCAGCCTTCAAAAATCTATAATAGCAACACTATTAATGTAAGCCCAAGAAGTAGAAGAACTCTTACTTCATGAGCCGAAATCTTAAGCACAACTGCTAAGCTAATGATATACCATAAGCAGTACGCTAGTTAATAGAAACCATTAACAATAAAATGGAGCGTAACGTCCTTCTACTAGACATCAAAGACAGAAGAAGCTTACGCCCTTGAAATAAACAGATATCTGTTTATAAATACATAAACTGTACCCGGAAAGAGTAAAGGCCTATGCCCATACGAAGACGGAAGGACCTTAAAATAATAGGTTCCGGATAATAGGAGCCTAACTCTTATGCAACAATCCAACCTAAATAGTAACGGAAGTATTGATTCCGAAACTATGAAAGTGAAAATCATCCATCGATAGTGCATGAAACTCACTGACTCTACAGTAAAAGAGAAACCAACAGAATTACTGTCAAAAAGGTCAGAATTTGAAAACTACTGTTTCCAGAGGCTCAAATGATTACTTAGCTAAATAAGAACCGAAGTTAAAATCCGTATAGGAATTTAATCTAAAGATTCTAAGTCTATTTATCAAAAAGTTACTAACTGACTTAGATAAAGAGACAAAAGACTCAATTGTAAACTATAGTAGAGTGCATAGGTATGAGGTAACATAAACCTATAACCTAAATAACACAGGCTGCAGTAGATCTTGTGAAACAAGTATACTAAAAAATAGCAATGAGTAGTATGGAGGGATCAACCATATGAACATAATGATCCCTACACCACGACGGAAGAGCCTCCACTTTAGTCGCATAGAATAGCGAAGAAGAGGATCTCCTATAGTAAGAAATCGCGTCCAAAGCTCGTCCAGTACAGTGCATACAATGCAATACGGACCACACAACGGAATACATGAAGGTTGCGACCTTGCTGGTTGTGATAAAGATGACACGATTTACCCAGTGAAAAAAGATCCTCACATAGAGGAAGATTTCACGTTAAGATCCACAGTAGACAAGAGAGTAAATTACTCATGATCTCTGTGAAGATAGAGATGCTATCAACAGAAATGTATAGTGGTTGTTTATCTTAGCAATACCTGCTAAAACAACAGCGCCGGAGGATACGCGTATCCTATCATTCCGTCCTATAGATCAATAGAGCATTAACAGTATTAGCTCAGAGATCTGGACAAGCCAACACATACGTCTGCAATTGATTAGCAAGCTGTGTCATAAATAAAACATCATTGGGCGCTCCCATAGATAGCAAATCTGATTAAATACTTGTTTGTTGAGAGTCCATTCTGACAGCAACAAGCGACCCGTAAGAGAACGGGAGTGCGATAAAACAATCAGACGACCCAGAATATGACGGACCAAAACTGAACTTAGTGTACTATAACCAACAGACGGATTCTTTCCATTAAATTGAATAACGGAAACGAAAGAGTGCCTCCCTGGTTCCGGAGATACGCCACTACTGTCGAATTAAAGGACAGGAATTTGGGCATGCGTTTCTGAATAATGTTCATGCAATGACATAAAGCAAGCCTAAAAAACATTATTCCGCGGAAGTTAAACTGATAACTAAAAGACTGCGGAACCCAAAGACCCTGGCACTTCGAATCCGTAGGGATCAGTATATATCCCAATCTGTTTGACTGGCAACCGTCATAACAGCCACACTCGGGTCCGGCAACTGCGGCGGCACTCTCTGAGTCAACCACCGAATGTTTGCCCCAGTCTGAATCTCTTGTAACACTAGATAGACAAGAGAATGTATAATTCAAGCAATTCATGGATTGCCGGAAAGTTGCCGTCGAAGAGAAGCTCCTCCGAGAACGAAGCGACTCTGAGAGAGTTCTTAACCTACTATCCACGCGTGGATGTAGCTAGGGCTGCATCACGTCTAACCAACTCCAATCAGCCACTGAAGGGCGGAGTTATACGTGAACAAACTACTGCCCTCAAAAGAAATTACATTGAGAATAATATCCCGTAAATCTTTTCTTGAAGACGTAATGATAACGCCTCAGTAAGGCGGATTACGTATAATAAAGCGTCTAAGTTAAGTCTACTATACATAATGTCGTTCCCAACATTGAAATTGGAAAAGACACAAACGGCGAAAAAGAATATATGCAGTCTTTAATCACCGTCTAGACGCATATGAACTCTCGGTATGCCCTGCTCTGCCAAAATAAACTATAAGTAAAAAAGATAAAATGGCAGAAATGAGCCACGCGGACAAGAAACTAAACTATCATGCTTAGTAGCAGGCTTGTATATATATATATAAATATATAGCGTCGAAAAATAAAACACATGTTGTAATGACAATATTGGACTGCGTCGGTAAGTCAGGGACAAAGCCCCTGTACCGATCGAAAAATCCGAGTCCAATGACGCTATAAGTCTCTTATCCAAGATCGCAGCAATGAAGTCCGAAAAATAATCACTGGAAGAAATGCCAGAAGATAAGAAAGGCATCTTCCGATACTACTAAAGAGAAAACTCGAAATCTTTCGAATCCCTTTCGCCATCCTGTCGGACCCTATAAAGCGTTCGATCGTCCGTAGCTTGATGCAACCGCGGACCGCACCGACCCAGCGCCGTCGGATAATTCCTGATTCGACCGAGAAACCGTCAATTGCTGGGATGCTGCGAAACAACTGTGCTAACTCGGATAGCACGTCCGTCACTGAGGCCTGAGGAGCAGCGGTCTTACGATGCATTGCCGCAGGAAGCTCCGAGATCGTTACCCCGTGCATACTTCCAATATGCGAGCGAACGGAGTGTATAGGCCTCGTGTCCCTTGGCTACCGGATGGCGTGACCTATTCGCTGTGGAATCACTGAATGCCGAAACTGATCGGATACTCGAGGTCACGTAGCCAATGTGCGGTCGTGTGCCCTGCTGTGAGGATGAGGAAGCATTAAAGACAGTCTCTCGGACTGTCAATATAACGGAGCGTCCCGAGCAACGGACATATGCTCCGAATGTAAAATATCTGAACCACAACATGCGGTCCCCTATGTTGTTGGCTTCCTCCGATCTGTCCTCAATCTGCCGTCACTGGGTGAGTACTAAAGTAATTAAAGTGCTCGCATCACCCAAATCTCCTTCCTAGACCGCAACGGACGAACCCGGCAGCCGAACCATTCGATGAATGTACGCTACACCGGGTGAGCTAGCGAATGTCACTTCGTAAGCGATAGACATATTCCATGAGCACATATTGCCGCTAACTCTTCATTAACTATGACGACAGAGGCACACTTTTGAAAGACATCTCCATAACTCTTCGAACAAGAAACCAGAAATGCTTGGATAGCAAGCATAAAATAATAATATATATATAGCGTCGTTCAATAATTCGAAAGTTTGCGTGACATTATTGGACTATGTCGGAACTGAGGGACGATGTCCCTGAACCGAACCAAAAATTTCTAAGTCCACCGACGCTATCAGTTTCTTATCCGGCATCGCAGCATATGTTGTTCCGAAAGGGAAAGCTTGAAATCCACCGAATCCCTTTCGGTATCCCGTCGGACCGGATGAAAATTTTCGGACGTCCGTACCCGCTTCCGCGGAGCGTCCCGACCCAGCATCGTCGGATAAAATATATGCGACAGATTCAGTTGATGCTGGGATGCTGCGATAAACTGTGCGATTAAGGAAAGCACGTCCGTTCCCGAGGCCTGTGCAGTAGCGGACTTACAATGCATTGCCGCTGGAAGCTCCGTGCACGTTGACTCCCGCACACTTCCTATGCGAACGTCCGGAGTCTGCAGGCCTCGAGTCCCCGGCTACCGACCCAGCGCTGTCGGATAATTCTCGATCCGACACCGTTTCTGTCGGCTGCTGGGATGCTGCGATAAGCTGTGCTATGTGCACAAGAATGTCCGGCGTCGAGACCTGCGGAGGCGCAGACTATCGCTGCTTCGCCGAGGGTAGCTCCGCATCAGATGGCTCCCGCATACTTCCTATGCGAACGTCCGGAGTCCATCGGTCTCGAATCCCTGGCTGTCGGATGGTGTGACCTGGTCGCCGAAGAATCCTTGATCGGCGAAGCTGGTAATATATCGGCGGTCACGCAGCCAAGGTGCGGTCGTGTGCGCTGACGAGAAGAGGAAGCCTTAGCAGTCTCAGCGGACTGCCTATACAACGGAGCGTCCCGAGCGACGGACGTATGCTCCGCTAACGACACATTTGTACCACAACATCTGGGGCCAGATGTTGTTGAACGAGAGAGGGGCCTCTCTCGCTTGCCGTCCGGATGGACCGGAACGAGCTATGAACCGGACTAAAAGGCTTCCTCCGTTCTCCCTCCGATCCGCCGTCACTGGGTGTGCATTAAGTTAATTTTATAGTGCTCGCATCACCCCAAAATTCCTTCTAGACCGCAACGGACGAACCCGGCTGCCGAACCATTCGGTGAATGGACGCTACACCGGGCGAGCTAGCAGACGTCAAAGGCCGTCGAACCTACTAGGGTCCTCTTAGGCAATTGGCGTATTACATGAGCACTTTTCCGCTAGCCCTTCATTAATTGTGACGACGGAGGCACACTGTTGGAAGACATCACAGATACATCACCCTAATCTTGATCGTCTGAAATAGAAATTGATAAAGTAGAGTGACCCTTCGGGGAAAGGACCGGAGTGTCCAAATCCCCAACAACATACCGTGACATACGCTTCCCATATTGTCATCGAAATCATACAATACAGAACAGGAGTTAATGCGAGTACACTGACCACATATAGAATGATAATAAGGTCAGAGGAAGACTTCCTCTTAAAACAATTGATCAATATCCTTTCAATGTGAAAAGAAAACAAGTCCTGGTACTCGCACTAACCCCTGGCAATCAAAATACATAATAATAATATGATCCATTAATATAGAAAAAATAATTGAAATCAAAATATTTTGAAAAAATATTTTTTCAGAACAGCCCAAGTTTCTGAAAAGTAACGTTGAGCCCCAATGGATCCCAAGCCTAAGTGTGGACAAAAATTTTAAAAATATTTTAAACAATTTATTCAACACTTACGAACAATAATAATGTATCTATTTATGATTAAAATAACATAAAGATATTATTATTTAGAAATCCCCCCTTCACACAGAGGGCTGTTGTAAATGTAAACAATGAGTGTAAAAACACTAAAATAAGACTCCAGGCACCCAGGCCCGAAATCAGTTACCAAAAATACACCATCTGATGCAAAACAGAGACTTCCAGGGAAGAAACTGCAGAACATCAGATGGTAGATGCAGAACACAACGCCTAACCACCCGTAGGTGAAGACGTAAACATGGGGAAAGAACAGAATTCATTCTGTTATTCAGCTAAAACTCCCAAGAAATTTTAGTAATAATAATTACAGAAACTATGCCAAAAGCATGGGAGAATAGCAAGGGGGAACTTAAAGGACAGGGAGAGAGGAAAAACACTTGAAAAAACAGTGTAACTAAATAATCAGAATGACAACAAAATGGCTGCTGCCTTGAAAATAGGTAACTTAACATAATTTCATTAAAAAATTTTAAGTTACAGCCCTGATAATATTCTGTCACACATTCTTTTCCTCTCCTCCTTTTCTATCCTCCTTAGAATCACCATTTCACTAATATTTATGTGTCTGGCATCATTTAAACTGAGATTTAAAAGCACAAAGATCAGTCAGATGTTAACTGATGAAGGGCCAAACTTAGAATGATTAATGGCGCCAATTTCGGAACGTCCTTGACACTGCGCATGCGCAGTAGGGGCGAAGTGTGGAGGGCCTTTCAGGACATTTTTTCTTTAGTTTTAGATGCAAATTTTGGGGATTGGGGGGCAAAATTTGTGTTTGGCCCTATATTTTAAGAGTTAGCACCAGCTATGTCTGGGTCATTGGTACAGTATAAAAATTTATATATTTTTTATACTTACCAATGACCCAGACTTAGCTGGTGCTAACTCCAACAAAACCAGGGCCAAACACAAATTTTGCCCCCCAATCCCCAAAATTTGCATCCAAAACAAAAAGAAATCATGTCCTAAAGGACCTCCATAGTACGCCTCTACTGCGCATGCGCAGTGACGCAGTCGTCCCGAAATTGGCGCCAATTATCATTCTTACTGGCAGTGCCTGGTCAGCGCTATGTACTCAGCGGGGAGGCAAGAGTTCCCAACTCCAGGGAGGGCCATCCCCGTCTGGGTCATTGGTAAGTATAAAAAATATATAAATTACTATAAATTTTTTAACATTTTTATACTGTACCAATGACCCAGACTTAGCTGAATAGTAAACAGGCTGGAGGGCCTAGGACATAGAGGAAAATCCAATAAGCTCAACTATATAGTAAAGAGGTAACCCCTTAAGGAGAAAAGGAGTATTAGGCTTTACATGTATCTTTCTTATTCAATATTAAATTAGAAAGATACACTACCCTTAATAATTGAGCACAATAACATTCATGTTCTCTATTAACATCCAGTATAACCCTTATACTAATTATTTTTAAAGCAAGCCAATAAATAAAGTAGTCCAGAGAATTGAGACTCTTTATAATCATTTAAAAGTGTCCGAGTATTGTATATTAAAGCCCGTTTGACACTTGACATATACAAATGCTTCACACCGAGCTACACTTTAAAAATAAGACATGAATGAAATTAAACATTAATATTACACTTTAAAACCATCCCGGAAGCGACTCAGAAATACTGACTTGGAGGAGGCATTCCCTTGCTTTTCACTATAAAGCAGGTGACCTAAGGGAACACCCGCCCCCCCCCCCTTCCCCTTGCCCTGGGTCAAATAGCCCAGAGCGAAGAGGGCAGCCGGACGGAGTCACTGCCGGAACAGAAATCCTGCATAACTATAGTTGCAACTGTTTAGTGGACGACATTCTGAGCAACAGATAACGGACCTAAACAATGCAGGTCTCCAGAAATGGACTCAATATTTCTGAGATAAAAATTTGTAAATGTGGATGGCTGAGACCAATAAGCAGCCTTCATTAAATCTGTAATAGCAACACTATTAGCATAAGCCCAGGAAGTAGAAAGAGCTCTTACTTCATGAGCAGAAATCTTAAGCACAGACTGCTGAGAAGAAGATAAATCTTCATAAGCAGTACGGATAGTTAACTGAATCCATCTAGCAATAGAATGGACTGAAATGTCCTTTCTATTAGGCATCAAAGACAGAAAGAAACGTTTCCGTCCCTTTCTGATAAACTGAGATCTCTGTTTATAGATACGTAGTGCTCTAACAGGACAGAGTAAAGGCCTACGCCCGTCTGAAGACGGAAGAGCCTTAATAACAATAGGTTCCGGATATTTATTAGGAGCCTGATTCTTAGCTAAAAAACCCACATTAGTAGTGAAGGTGATAGTGTTCCCAACACTACGATAATGAGAATCATCCACCGATAGTGCATGAAGCTCACTGACTCTTCTGGCAGAAGAGAAAGCTAAGAGAAAAGCTGACTTATAAGATAAGAATTTGAAATCTACTGTCCCAAGAGGTTCAAATGGCTTTTCCTTCAATTTAAGGGGAACCCAAGCTAAATTCCACTTAGGAATTAATCTAAGAGTTCTGGGTCTATTTATCGAAAAGTTTTTAACCAATTTCGATAAAGAGACGTTAGATCCAATTTGTAAACTATCATGATGTGCATAGGTATCAGATAACATAGATCTATAACCCTTTATAGTAACAGGCTGCAGTTTGATTTCGTCAAACAAGTATACTAGAAAGTTTGCAATGTCTGGTATAGAGGGATCAAATATATCTACAGAATGATCCCTACACCAACGACGAAAAACCTTCCACTTAGCCGCATAGTTTAGCGAAGAGGAGGTCCTCCTACAGTTAGAAATCGCGTCCACTGCTCGTCCTGTAAAGTGCTTGCCATGCAAGAAGGACCGCACAACGGAAAAACGTGAAGGTTGAGACCTTGCGGGTTGTGATGGAGTTGGCGCGATTTCCCCTGCGAAAGAAGATCCTCTCGTGGAGGAAGCTTCCGCGGTAGGTCCCACAACAGACACCTGAGTAGATTTATCCACGGTCTCTGTGGCGACAGAGATGCTACCAACAGAATCTTGCATTGAGATTGTTTTATCTTTAGCAATACTTGTTGAATTAACGGCGCTGGAGGATACGCATATCCTATCATTCCGTCCCAAGGGATCGACAGAGCGTCTACTGCAAATGCTCTTGGATCCGGACACGGGGACACATATGTCTGCAACTGATTGTTGAGATGTGTCGCAAATAAGTCTATCATTGGCCGTTCCCATTGGTAGCAAATCTGATTGAATACTTGTTTGTTGAGAGTCCACTCCGATGGCAACAAGCGACCCTTTCGTGAAAGGGAGTCTGCTAGCACATTCAGACGACCCGGTATGTGACGGACCGAAAGAAGAACGTGATGTTCTAACGCAAACAGAAGGATTCTTTCCGTTAGATTGAACAACGGAACTGAATGAGTGCCTCCCTGATTCCGTATATACGCCACTACTGTCGTATTGTCGGATAGGATTTGGACATGAGCATCGTGAATAATGTCCATCCAGTGACGTAACGCAAGCCAAATTGACATCATTTCCTTGATGTTTATGTGCTTGCACAGGAATTGCGGATCCCAAAGACCCTGGCATCTCGAATCCGTTGGGATTAATGATGCACCCCAACCTGTTTGACTGGCATCCGTCATAACGGTAAAACTCGGATCCGGCAACTGCAGCGGAACTCCTTGAGTTAACCACTGAATGTTTGCCCAAGTCTGAATCTCTTGTTTCACTTGATCTGACAAGAGAACGTCTACATCGTGCAAATGAATTTTCACACTCCAATTCTGAGTCAGGAAAATTTGAAGAGGACGTGTGCGTAGCCGCCCCATCGCAATGAGATCCGCGGTGGCTCCGCACAGACCTATCAGTCTCATAAATTCTCTCGCCGTGACTTTGTCTGCGTGCAGACAATAGCGAGCGTAACAACTGACTAATTTCGCTCTGGTTAACGGCAGACGAACGACATTGTTGTGCGTCTCGAAGCTCATTCCCAGATGAGTGAATGACTTGGACGGCACCAGATCCGACTTCTCCTCGTTTACTATGAAACCGAGACGTCAGAGCAATAGAAGAAGATTCTGAACATCGTTCTGAAGCGTTAACTCGTTGCCGTACCTCTGAAGAATGTCGTCCAGGTAGGCCGACGTTACCGCAGACGAATGAGCTCGGAAGTAGATCATTACCGAGTTCATTACCCGAGTGAAAGCCCAGGGTGCTAGATTCAATCCGAAGCACATGGCCCGGAACTGATACACCACTCCTAGGACTGCGAAGCATAGATACTTTCGGAATGTCGGATGTACCATGACGTGAAAGTACGCATCTTTGAGATCTATGCTCGTTGCATAATCGTTCACCCGAATACTCGCTCTGACCGATCGAATCGTCTCCATATAAAACTTCGGAGCGACGATCAGCTTGTTTATCCAGCTCAAATCTATGACTGGACGGAACGAGCCGTCTGGTTTCGGAACCAGAAACAGATGGCTGTAGAATCCCAGAGATTCCTGGTTTTCTACAACCTCTACCGCGTTCTTCATTAAAAGAGACTGCACCTCTGATAACAGAGCGTCTCTTTTCTGTGGATTTGACGGAAGATGAGTCCACTTTGGACTTCGAGTTAATGGAGGCTTTCGTTTGAAGGATATCTATAGACCTTCCGAAGTCACTCCTCTCACCCAAGGGTCGTCCGTAATCGACGCCCACTCTTGTGAAAAACTCGACAACCTTCCGCCAACCGGAACGCGATAGAGGTTTAAGCCATCACCTCCTGGACCTGCGAGGCCTGCGGTAGGAGAAACCACGTCTTCCACGACCCGCACCTCGCCTCGTCGACCTCGGGGCGTCCGACCGATTGTCCCGGCCTGAAGGACGTCCCGAACGAGAGTCGCTATCCAGACGGTCTCTCGAATAAGACCAAGAGGACGCACCGGAACCTCTATAGGAACCTCTCTTGGGCGCATTAGACCCAGAAGTGCCTGTCTTATTCGTGTCTGCTGTATCCGACTTTTTAGGAGCCGATCTGAACAACAGAGAATCATTAGCTTTCTTTTTAATTTTATCATAAATAGCGGAAAGCTTGCCGTCAAAGAGAAGTTCTCCTGAGACCGAAGCGACTCTAAGAGAGTTCTTCACCTTAGAATCCACTAGTGTGGATGTAGCTAGGGCTGCGTCACGTCTAACCAACTCCAGATTTGCCACAGAAAGGGCGGAGTTACACGTGGAATAAGCTACTGCCCTTGAAAGAAGTCTTAAAGAGGATTGTATATCCTGAAACTCTTCCCCTTGAAGGCGCAGTGATAACGCCTTAGTAAGGTGATCTGCGTAAGATAAGGCATCTAAATTGGCTCTGTTAGACGCAATAGCTGTTTCCAACACCGCGGTTGGAATAGAAGCTGACGACGGTAATGATAGCTCTAAGTCTTCCGCCTCGTCGTCCATACGCAGAGGAACTCTCGGTATACCCTGTCCTGCCGTATCGAATTTATTTATTATTAATGAAAGGCAGGTTAAGAGTATTAGCGGACAAGAAACCTGCTTTCCCCGTCCTGGAAGCAAGTTTAAATATAGCGTCGTTCAATAATTCAAATGTTCTTGCAACATTATTGGACTGCGACGGAAACTCGGGAGCGATGTCCCTGAACCGCTCAAAAAATTCAGAGTCCAATGACGCTATAATTCTCTTGTCCGGAAGCGCAGCAGTCTGGCCCGACGGAACAACCTGAGGGAGAAAGTGCCGGATGAAGTCCACGGCAGCTTTATGTTGTTCCGAAAGGGATAGCTCCAAGTCATCCGTATCCCTTTCACCATCCGGTCGGACCTCCCGATGTTCCCGGTCGTCCGCCCCCGATGCTTCGGCGGAGCGTACCGACCCAGCGCCGTCGGATAATTCTCGATCCGACACCGTTTCTGTCGGCTGCTGGGATGCTGCGATAAGCTGTGCTATCTGCACAAGAATGTCCGACGTCGAGACCTGCGGAGGCGCAGTCTTTCGCTGCTTCGCCGAGGGCAGCTCCGCATCAGATGGCTCCCGCATACTTTTCCTATGCGAACGTCCGGAGTCCATCGGTCTCGAATCCCTGGCTGCCGGATGGTGTGACCTGGTCGCCGAAGAATCCTTCATCGGCGAAGCTGTTAAAATATCGGAGGTCACGCAGCCAAGGTGCGGTCGTGTGCGCTGACGAGAAGAGGAAGCCTTAACAGTCTCTGCGGACTGCTTATACAACGGAGCGTCCCGAGCGACGGACGTATGCTCCGCTAAAGACACATTTTGTACCACAACATCTGGTCCCAGATGTTGTTGTACGAGAGAGGGATCTCTCTCGCTCGCGGCCCGGCTGGACCTGGACGAGCTAGGAACCGGACTAAAAGGCTTCCTCCGTTCTCGTTTACTATCCGCCGTCACTGGGTGTGCATCTATTATGTTTATAGTGCTCGCATCACCCAAAATTTCCTCTTGGACCGCATCGGACGAACCCGGCTGCCGAACCATTCGGTGAATGGACGCTACACCGGGCGAGCTAGCGGACGACATTTGTCTAATCTCCATGAGCACTTTTGCCGCTAGCTCTGAATTCATTTGTGACGACGGACGCACACTTGAAGAAGATAACATGGAAACATCACCCTGTTCTGGTTCCTCTGAAATAGAAACTGAGAGAGTAGAGTGACCTTGTGGAGAAAGAGCCGGCATCGCTCTTTCTCCAGAAACAACATATCGTGACACACGTTTCCAATGTTTCTCATCCCAATGTTCACATATAGGACAGGGATTAATGCGAGAACACTGACTACAATTAATACAATGATCATGAAAGTCAGAGGAAGATTTCTTCCTATTACAATTTGAACAATGTCCCTTAATTGTGAAAGAACAACAATAAGTCCTAGTTACTCGCAAAAACCCCTGACACAAAGATACATAATAACATGATCCATTAATAAATGAAAAAACAATTGCAAAACAAAATAATTTTGAAAAAATATTTTTTCAGAGAAGCCCAAGTTGCTGAAAAGTAACGTTGAGCCCCGATGGATCCGATGGCAAAGTGTGGTCAAAAATTTTAAATTTATATAAAATAATTAATGAGACACTTTCGGATAATATAAATGTATCTTATAATGAGATAAACTACCACAAAGGCAAACAGCCCCCCTCAAAAAAGGCTGTTGCCAATGAAAACAAACAGTGTAAACACACTAGGAAACATGACTCCAGGCACTGAAAAAACTGGCCCGGAATCAGTCATCAATTACACTCTATCTGATGCAAAACAGAGACTCCCAGGGGAGAATCTGTAGAACATCAGATGGAAGATGCAGAACACAAACGTTATACACCCATGGGTGAAAACGTAACTATGGGGAAAATAACAGAAAACATTCTGTAACCAAGCAACTCTCCCAGGAAATTTTAGAAATGAAACTTCTCAAAAATATGCCAAAAGCATGGGAGAATTGCCAGGGGGGACTTTAGAAGGCTAGGGGAGAGGAAACACTGAATAAGCAGTGCAACAATTAGCAAGAATGACAACAAGAGGCCCATGCCTCGAAAATAGGCAACTTAACATAATTTCATCAAAAAATTTTAAGTACAGCCCTGATTATTTTTTGCCACTTCTTTTTCCTCTCCTCCTTCTATCCTCCTTAGAATCACATTTTCTCCAAAAATTACGTGTCTGGCATCCTTTAAACTGAGATTTACAAGCACAAAGATCAGTGAGATGTTGACTGATGAAGGGCCAAACAGAGAATGATAATTGGCGCCAATTTCGGGACGACTGCGTCACTGCGCATGCGCAGTAGAGGCGTACTATGGAGGTCCTTTAGGACATGATTTCTTTTTGTTTTGGATGCAAATTTTGGGGATTGGGGGGCAAAATTTGTGTTTGGCCCTGGTTTTGTTGGAGTTAGCACCAGCTAAGTCTGGGTCATTGGTACAGTATAAAAATACAGAAAATCTAATTTATTAGGACTAAATATTGTATATTTTTTTAAAAAGTTAACCCTTTCATGTTACATCGAGTACACATCATCGTAAATTGACAAATGTTTGGTAGTTTTGACAATGCTTGTGTCAGCAAAAGAATTCTAACATCTCGTGGTCAAATACTATTTATTTATTGTGTAAACTATAGGTATACGGTTATCTGGTTGACAGCTTTTCCAACTGTTTGCACCCATAATGTAAATGTTGTAAAACATAGGTGCACCATGTACACCTTATCCCTTTGAGATTTGCATACGCCTTTTTCAGAATGCATGCCAGGGAAATTTTTCAGAATGCATGCCACAGGGCAATTGTATACTAATATCAATACTAGAGGTACTGTGAGCAAACTCACAAAGTGATACCCACCCCCCCCCCACCCCCCCCCCCCCCGCACCTGAAATGTATAAGTTAGATTATCTCCCCTCGGAAATGTCAGAACGGAATTATATTGCTTCGTGCACATCTTCATATGGAGTTCTTCAATTGTGTAAAGTTTCATGAAAATTCTTCAAATGGTTTAGGAGGAGTTGCGCTTACAAGGATGGACAGACGGTATAAGTCAGATTATCTCCCCTTGGAAATGTCAGAACAGAATTATATTGCTTCATGCACATCGTCATATGGAGTTCTTCCATTGTGTAAAGTTTCATGAAAATTCTTCAAACGGTTTAGGAGGAGTTGTGCTTACAAGGATGGACAGACGGTATAAGTTAGATTATCTCCCCTTGGAAATGTCAGAACGGAATTATATTGCTTCATGCACATCTTCATATGGAGTTTTTCCATTGTGTAAAGTTTCATGAAAATTGTTCAAACAGTTTAGGAGGAGTTGCGCTTACAAGGATGGTCAGACGGACAGATTATCTCCCCTTGGAAATGTCAGAACGGAATTATATTGCTTCATGCACATCCCCATATGGAGTTCTTCCATTGTGTAAAGTTTCATGAAAATTCTTCAAACGGTTTAGGAGGAGTTGCACTTATGATGGACGGACAGACGGACATACGGATGGACAGGGTGATTCCTATATACCCCCCCAAACTTTGTTTGCGGGGGGTATAATAAGAACACATATCAAGCTCATTCCAATGGGGTGTCACATGATTTGGTTTTGTTAACATTCAAATTTGGAGGAAAAAATAATTAAAATAACAGAGTTTAATACTGAGAGCAGTGGACAAAGGGTTAAAACATAGTTGACAGAAAATTGTTTGAAATTAAATGGAGACAAAAGTTAAATCATCTGTATTGGACTGCCAAATCAAATGTCCAAACTGCCACCAAATGCCTGAGAACGCAGCTATTTCACCAAGAGTTTTGATGGATAACCTGGCATTTTTGTCTTGCCTACTTTAGCAGAGCTGAGACATAGGTAAAACTAATACTGATGGCCTACGACCAACAGCTGCCAGCAATGGGTTATATCTTAAAGCACCTTAAAGACATTACAGTCAGAGAGGCATAGAGATAAGTTGCAAACCGGTTATCTGGCTAACCATTTCAGCACTACTTTGTAACAATTTACGGAAGAGTGCCTATAGACACTCTCCCATAAATTGTTACAAGGCAAAGACATGTAAATAAATTTTGATGACCAAAAATAATTTAGCACTCTTACCAGTTAAAGAATAGACACCCTGGAGGCCTGCAAAAATGAATATGTTGATGATGGAGGCCTGCAAAAATGAATATGTTGATGATGTACACATTTTGCATGGTGATGCAAGCTGAATATTTACAATATATTTTAGGTATTATTGCCAAAAAAAATGCAAATACTGGAAAGTTAATACAGTGGAGCCCACTTAATTGTATATCTCTTAATTGTATATCCCTGTTAATTGAATATAATTTCCCAACACAAAACCATTTACCACACCTCAAGTACACATTTGACCTGTTAATTGAATATAGAGGTTATAGAGTAAACTCCTGTTAATTAAATAAAAAATCTTGTAACTTGTCGGGAAATTGCCCGGACTCTCCCCAGTTTTCCTTTATTTGGCCTCAGTACATCCAATACAGGCATTTAATCTATTATATCTTGTTTGATAGAGCTCATGGAGCTCTGTCAAACAAGATATAATAGCATGCTAAGTTTATCTCTAGAATACAGGAAAGTGACACAATCCCTGTTAATTGAATAATTTCTATTGGCAAAGTGGCTATTCAATTAACAGGGTTCCACTGTACCATGATGTTGCTAGTCGTGCTGGGCTTTCGGTTTGAAGTCAGATGATTTGAAAGCTGTTATGTCATCAAATGTCACTGATGGGAGGAATTACCAAGTTGATTGACCTGATGCTATCTTGAGGTGAGGGGGAGGAAGGAGTTGATGTTTTTCACTGACATACCAGCAATCTTGTTGCATAGAGATAAGTGTACATGTAACTCCTGATCCGAAGGAGGAGTTTTTCAATTTGACAATTTCAAGATAACCAACAGGGTGGCATATTATTTTATAAAGCACCTTCAAATGAACCACCTGATTCAGCCTTTATGAGATTCTGACTAATGCTGCAAAATGTACAACTAAAAATTTTAATAACAACCTGAGATAGCCAAAGTGGACAGCCATTACAGTACGTGGAGAGTGGATTGTAACTACATCACCCGCGGAGTGAAGTTATCACCCAAGCTATAACTTTCAAACTGTGTACATATCGACAAAAAACACAAGCAATGTTTCAGCCAATGGACCTCCGGGTTTAACCGGGAGGTCCATTGGCTGAAACTTTGCTTGTGCTAATTATGCTTTGCAACAAATTTGAAATTATTGCTTGGGTGGAATCTCTACTCTGCAGGTAATTTAGTGATAATACACTCTCCACGTACTGTATGTGCAAATCAAAAGCCAGACTTTCTAAGAGGATGCCAGAATAAACTTCCACTTTGATAAAAATAATAATAATAATGATAATTTATATGCCTAAAATCCACAAAAGTGTCCTTTGGCTACACATGAATATGCATGTAGAATTCTTTCAGTGGTAATCAAAGGAAGTGAGGTTACTGATTGCGAAAAGACATTTGTAATACAAGTGTTTTCAGGCCCCCTCTTCAATGTGTTGTCTGAGGCTCTTTGAGTCAGGCTGATTGTTCATTCCAGAATGGACTTTGGCTGAATAAGATTGAAGAACTGATGAGTAATTAATCCCACAAACTGTGTGAGACTCAATGTGGGAATTACTTGAGCTACATTAATTTCTACCCTAGAGACAAAAATATTCTTTAGCCATTGTTTCATCAACCATTGACATTTTTTTACCACTTTTGATTTTTTTTCACAATTTGAGACAATGGCTATCGACAGCGTGAACACTCGACATATCAGTTTAGGGAGGGGTATATCCCTGTAAAGTTTCATGGAAATGTCTTTGAAGTACTTTAAAGTAAAGATAAAACCCATTGCTGACAGTTGTTGGTTGTTGGCCATCAGTATTAGTAATGCCTTTGTCTCGGCTCTGCTAAAGTAGGCAAGACAAAAATGCCAAGTTATCCATCAAAACGCTTGGTGAAATAGCTGCATTCTCAGGCATTTGGTGGCAGTTTGGCCATAACTCTGGCAAATGAAAGTGTCAATGACACTGTAGCTCAACTTGTCAAGACAAAGACATGTACATGTATAGTATGTGACACAGCAATGACAAACATCTTGGTAATGACCTGATAACAAAGGTACATATAAAGTATTGTAATGGTCTGTATATAAATACTGACTGTTGCCTATAACAAATGTATAGGTAAAGTATTGTAAAGGTGGGTGACAGTCAGATGCTAAACTAGAAAAAAATCTTTGAGTCCCAGAGTGGGTCTGACTGAACCACAAAATATTTGTTCTCATAGCACAGTGATAACAAAGGCACCCCAAAACACACTCGTTCCTGTCCCAAGGTGAAAAAAAAGGTACCCAAGAAGTTTTGTGAAGATCAGTTCATAAATACGAGCTGTATAGAACTTGTGACAAAAAACTGATTGGACCTAATTTCGGTACAAAATGGCCACTGGCAGCCATCTTGAATTTTGGACCGCACCCAGAAACACTCATTCTCGTCCCAAGGTGATAACAAAGGTATCCAAGAAGTTTTGTGAAGATCGGTTCATAAATACAGCCTCTACCCTGAGCCGTATTGACATGTGTGCTCACATTGTGTAAGTAGCACTGAATAAATCAAAGTTCATCTAATTTGCATAATTTCTGCACGAAAAAAAACCCCTTACAATATGTGATGTATTCCACGTTACTAAACATTCATACAAAAATTTATTCAAATCAGAACTTTCATACAGAAGTTCTGTACAAAAGACTGATTGCATTCATTTTGGTACAAAATGGCTGCTGGTGGCCATCTTGAATTTCGGACCACACCCAAAAACACTCGCTCTCATCGCACGGTGATAACAAAGGTACCCAAGAAGTTTCGTAAAGATTGGTTCATAAATATGGCCTCTAGTCTGAGCCCTATAGAAGCTGTGTACAAAAAACTGATTAGACCTAATTTTGGTACAAAATGGCCACTGGCAGCCATCTTGAATTTTAGACCGCACCCAGAAACACTCGTTCTCGTCCCAAGGTGATAACAAAGATACCCAAGAAGTTTCGTGAAGATTGGTTGATAAAAACAGCCTCTAGCCCGAGCCGTATTGACATGTGTACTTACTGTGTGTAAGTCGCACTGAAAAAATCAAAGTTCATCTAATTTGCATAATTTCTGCACGACAAAAAAAACCTGTATTATATGTGATGTATCCCATGGTACTAAACATTCACACAAAAAATTATTCAAATCAGCGCTTTCATATGGAAGTTCTGTGCAAAAATCTGATTGCACCTAATTTTGTACAAAATGGCTGCCATCGGCCATCTTGAATTTCGGACCGGACCCCAAAACTCTTGTTCTCGTCCCACGGTGATACCAAAGGTACCCAAGAAATTTCGTAAAGATCGGTTCATAAATACGGCCTCTAGCTCGAGCCGTATTGGCATTTGCACTTACAGTGCTGAAAGTAACACCAAAAGACATCAAAATTAGTCTAATTTGCACAATTTACGCACGAGAAAAAAACCCATATTATATGTGATGTATCCCATGGTACTAAACATTCATATAAAAAATTATTCAAATCAGAGCTTTCATATGGAAGTTCTGTACAAAAAACATATTTTTGCATCGTCGGTACAAAATGGCGGCTGGCAGCCATCTTGAATTTCGGACTGCACCCCAAAACACTTGTTCTCGTCCCACGGTCATAACAAAGGTACCGAAGAAGTTTCGTAAAGATCGGTTTATAAATACGGCCTCTAGCCCGAGCCGTATCCAATTGTTGACGTACGGACAGACGGACAGACGGACGACGGGCCATGACAAAAGCTCAAATTTGGCTTCGCCAAAGTTGAGCTAAAAATGTTGTATCGAACCCTGATTTGGGCTCAACCTGTATATCCTGTTGATACACCTACATACCAAATTTTATTTGATTGGGTCAACAACAACTAAATTTATCATTGGGAATAAAAAAAGAAGACTTTTTGAAGTTGAAAAAGTGGAAGAACTCTGTCAAAAGTTGTCGGACTACACCCCGATTCAAACCTGCCCTGTATTTTATGTTGATACACCTACATAACAATTCTCATTTGATTTGGCTAACTAAAGTCAACATCGGGAAACCAAAGTGGGACGGATGGACGGACGGACCGACTATTTTAATAGTCCCCCGAAAAAATTTTTTCCCGGGGTACAAAAAATAAAAATTAAATGGTTTATGTTTGATATTTTACCCAAGTTAATAAAACTGATAAATTTGTCCCTTGAGTGCAATGACGATTTGCAATGCTTTAGCACTGAAAAGCCTTATTCCCCTCAAGGGACAAAATACACCACCACCCATGCTATTCTGTAGATTATGAGGCCTAAAACATAAAACAAACCAAGAACATGAGCTTTTGATGGCGAAGAAATAATTACAAAAATAAAAAATAAAATAAACTGGAGCAAAGTTGAGGGTGGCATATAACCCCGCCTGCAATACCATGGATAGCATTACAGAAATGAAACATTTATTACTGGGTGATGCTGAAGGATGACAGATGACAGACCTGAGGCAGATTATAGACCATTTGGGCATATATCATAAGAATTATTAAGTGTTATCATAGGGTGACACAAAAAGGTACCCCTGCCTATTTACCAAATGTGAGAGTGACTTGATTTGATAAATCTGTGAAAAAAATATTTTTCTGCAAACTTTATATATGCTGCGCATCTGCAAAACATGTGTAATCATATCCTAAAGTTTCAACTCTCTACATTAGAAATTGTGGAGGAGTTGATTACACAACAAAGGTGCCCTTAATTAAACAAGTTATTCATGACTGAATTTTGGGATGGACACAATCAAAGTCCATAAAATGCAACAACGCCTACAATAATACACTGCACAACATCTGCCTTGTACTGTGGGTAGTCATCAATAGTATAGACTTGCACACCAAATATGAAGTCATTCGATTGAGTACTCTACAAGTTTTTCATGAATTAATTTCAAGACGGACTAAAGTCCATAAAGGGCAATGACTCTAGCAATAAAAACTCGCAAAACATCTGCATTTCACTATGGGTATACAGCAATAGGATACACTTGCATACCAAATATCAAAACACTCAACCAAGTACATTACAAGTTATTCATGATTGAATTTCGAGACAGACGGACGGATGGACAAGGTGAATTCTATATACCCCCACTGGGGGCCGGTGTATAATCCTATATACCCCCCACCCCAGGTGGTGGGCATGCAATTTTACAAAAAAATGACCTGAGAAACAGAAGATCTATTTTTAGGGGGCCTAAAAATCTTTTGTTTTAATTGGGATATGCTGGTATACCTACCATCATGGAAGTAGGAACTGAAATTTTCTAATCCGACATACCTTTATTAGTACCCAGAGAATCTCTTACAAATACTTGTTGTCTGTTGAAACTGACCAGACCCAAAACTTCTTGTGAAAAAAGAAATCTCTGTCCTGAAATGTTTAAGTAGTTCAGTAAATCATTCAATTGGATTAAACCTTTACTTAATGTAATGACAAAAAATGGCCAGTGATATTCACAAAAAATCTTTTTTTTAACTTTTGTGTCTCAAAAACATAGCTTATGACTCCTGATTAGAACGGGCTCATTGACATCATTTCAATAGAAGATCATAAGCTGTTTGAGGCAAAAAATGAAAATTGTTAGTTATTCCATGGGTGAGAAGAAAAGGCTGAAAAAATGCAGACACATTAAAAAATGCAGGAATATTAGTGATGCTCTGCGCTAATTAAGATACAATTTTAAAACTCACTACCGTACTTGTCTTAAGTATGGTATTTACATGAGAAAAATACAAGTGGTTTGAATTTTGGTTGCCAGGTGATCCATGTGGTACCATTTGAAATCATCTCTGAAACAATGGTTTCTGGCAAAAGCTTCCTTGGGTATATAATTCAAAAAGCCTCCTTGGGTATATACAGTACGTGGAGAGTGGATTGTAACTAAATCACCTGTGGAGTGGAGTTATCACCCCAAAGTATCTATTTAAAATTCCGTACTCAAGGACAAAAAACACAAGCAATGTTTCAGCCAATGGACCTCTGGGTTTAATCCGGAGGTCCATTGGAATGAAACTTTGCTTGAGATGTTTATGATTTGCAACAAATTTGCAATTATTGCATGGGTGGAATTTCCACTCTGCAGGTGATTTAGTGATAATACACTCTCCACGTACTGTAATTCAAAATGTTTAAAGTGAGCACATGTGTTCAAGTAGTCTGTAGATGTGCATAAAGATTTTTGATTTCACCCTTGATGGCTCTGCTGACACCACTTTTGTCATTAGAGTGTTACTTTCCAGTAAAATGGCTCCTAGGGCACGCAAACAGAAACATTTAAAGTAGGCTTAGGTGTTCAGGTAAGGTCTGTGGATGTGCACAAAGGTTTCAGATTTTTTGTTCAACCCCTGAGTGGCTCCAGTGGTACAACTTTTGTCATTAGAGAGTTGGTTTTGGGTGAAAGGTTCCTTGGGGTATATAATTCGAAATGTTCAAAGTGTATTCAGGTAAGGTCTGTAGATCTGCATAATGGTTTCAGATTTTTGATTCAGTCCCCCGGTGACTCTGGTGTGCAGCTATTGTCGTTAGACATTTGCTTCCTGGAAAAAGGCTCCTATGGAATATAATTTGAAATGTTTCCAGTGAAGTACGCTCAAGACTTGAAGTGCTCAGGTAGTGTCCGTAGATGTGCATAAAGGTTTCAGATTCTTTTATTCATCCCCAGGTAGCTGCGTGGTGCCAATTTTGTCATAAGAGAGTCAGTTTCTGGAAAAAGGAGTGGTTGTCAGCATATAATGTTGTACAAGAGCTATGCCTGGCATGCATTTTATGCTCATTAGTCTTTTTCGACTTGTACATAATCTCTGTTTTCATCCAACAAACAGCCTTTTTTGCCAAAAGCTAAATCCTTCAAAACATAGTTTGGAGAAAGAAAATTGCCCAACTAACAGATTGTGGAGGGGGGGGGGGGGGGGGGGGGTGGGGGGGTGGAGGGGGGGGGTTGATATGGGTGTTATAGGAGTTCATTTTTCTTGGCATGTAATCACTCCAAATCCTTAATGAAAGTGTTGATGACACTGTAGCTTAACTTGACTGTGTGTTGTGTTTGATGAAAAGGATAATATTTAATGTTTATGAAAGGATTATGAAATGCAAGAAGACCTCTGATAATTGAGGATATGTTAATTTCTGTTCCCTGTATGCTATGTTTTCAATAAAAATAATTTGAGGTGTTGACGTTGCTAAAGAATTGAGGGGTGGGTTAATGTGGCTCTCACAGTTAATGTATGTCAGCCAAAGTTATCAAGTTACAGTGAAATTATTCCAAAACGAGTCATCCTATCAAGTTACAATGAAATCCCTTCATAAATATGGTCTGCAGACTGCGCTAAATGTTTTTGGGCTTCGGGTCTGTGTAACCATCATATTTGACCAATTGCAACCAAAAGGAGAGGTGTAGCCGGTTTGGTTTGGCAAGGGTCAGGATTCAGGAAGAACAAAAAACTGAATTCAAGTTATATGTGAAAATTGATCATCTCGTCAACCCAATCATTTAGCCAGCAAAATTACATGCTTGTTGAATAAGATTATAACCCCAAGCTATATTGTTGTTTTACATCATTCATATTTATTACATAATAATGTCCTGGTTGCATTTTGAAGTTTAATATAAATTCATGTGGATTTTGGTAAGAACAGACACCAAAATGCAGACTCAGAATAAATATCCTGTTATGCTGTTCTTATACATTTTTAATAAAAGTTATGTTTGTGACTATGTCGTATTGATATAGTAAATCACCATCGGGTGGTGCCCCACCAAGAGAACCCATGTCACCAAGAGGAATCCCCAGTATGGTGACTTGTCCCGGTCACAGAGGTCCTCATCTAGACATTATACTGAGTCATCCAACCACATTACAATGAAATCCCTTCATAAATACGACCTGTAGGCTGTGCTAAAGGTTTTCAGGTTTTGGGCTTGAGCAGGCATCACAGTTGAACGATCGTGACCAAAAGGGGATGTTCTCATCTGGACATCATATGGAGTCATCCTACCAAGTTACAATGAAATCCCTCCATATTAAATATGACCTGTAGACCTTGCTAAAAGTTTGGGGGTTTCGGGCTTGGGCAGCCATCACAGTTGAGAGATCATGACCAAAAGGGGATGTTCTGATTTAGACATTATACAGAGTCATCCTACCAAGTTACAGTGAAATCCCTTCATAAATACAACCTGTAGACTTTGCTAAAGGTTTTCAGGTTTTGGGCTCGGGCAGCCATCATGGTTGACCGATCACGACCAAAAGGGGACGATCTCATCTAGACATGACCTCAAACCTGCATATGAAATTTCATGACGATCAGACAAGAACTACGGGGCATAGCCTGTGCTAAAAGCAAATGTTAATAGACTCACAGACTAACAGACTTCCACACACGTGGTGGCAATAGCTTATCTTGACATTGTCAAGTTAAGCTAAAAATTGTATTCTTAACTGTGCCCACTGAACTCTGTGATCCTATCGAAAAGAAAGAAAATGTTTTTAAAAGTTTTGATCACTGAACAGTCTGTTATATAAACAGAAGCTACATCAGCATGCATTTTTAAATAAACACAAGCTAAAGTAAGGAATGAGCCCATACCATTATCTTTTTGAAGTTCCCCCTCCCTCCTCATATTTGTTTATCAAATTATATTTATTTATTGGTGTTTAAGGTCACATACTTATGCACAATGGCTAATCATGACCGTGACAGTTTTACAGGTTGAGGAAGCCGGAGTACCCGGTGAGAACTTGAAGAAGCCTGAGTACCCGGAGAGAACCACTGAGCAATGACGAGGAGCTGCCAGCTCCCCAACATCGTAACTCCGCACTGTAACACAGGCAGGGTTAGATTGGTTGAAGACATGCGCACCATCGACGTGCAGTATGCCTTAGTACATGCCGTCATCGTGCCCCCATGTGGACAATCAGGGTTAAGTGCCTTGCCCAAGGACACAGCCCGGGAGTCTGAATCGATCACTCAGAAGGTCACCCATCCGAGGACTAGCCAGGCCCGACATTGCCTAACTTTGGTGATCTGACAAGAACCGGTTACCACAACGCCACCGCGCCCCCATTTATCAAATGCAGGTGCACTGAACACATGGTTATATAAACATAAGCAACATGTACAATCACTGCACAGGACTCTTGTCACAAATTATGTTTTATAAACAAATTTAAGAAAACATACGTGCACTTTCAATCTGTTCAGTGCTTACAACTCAAGTGCTACTAAAATGCAGTAGGTTCCATACTATAAGATATAGTTACATATATATTACTTAGGTTTACTTAGGCTGTACTGACAGCAGGCCTATATTGTCAGATCTGTAGTCATCTTCTTCTCCTCATTTATTTGCGCAGTGTAATCATACTTCAGTTTTAGATTTGCCCAATGTTTGTCCAATTTGTTTTGAAAGCATTCACATTTTCAGCTAATACTATATGTGTGGGTAAATTATTCCAGGTGTTGACTACTCATAGTGCAAAGCTATTTCATCGTATGGTGGTTTTACAATCCTGCATATACACGTATATCTTCACAGGGTGCCCCCCCAGGTTCCGGCTCTGGTGCCTTGTCTGCTTTTAATGGTAATAGGGATGATGTGTCTTGCTGATAAATTCCATGTTATAGCTTGAATACCTCGATCATATATCGCCCCTTAGATGTCAGTATGCTAGGGTTTCCAATTTTAGTTTTCTCAGACTTTCTTCAAATGGTAAGTCTTTATACCCTGGTATCTGTTTTGTGGCCCTCCGTTGAACTTTTTCGACTGTCTCAATTTGGTATTTGGTATGTGGATGCCAGACTGATGATGTGTATTCAACTTGGCTTCTGACCATGACTTTGAATAGTGGTACAAAAGTAGTTTCGTTGAGGTATTTGTATGCCCTTCTTATTATTCCAAAGATGCTGTTTGCTTTATTTAATTTTTCATCTATGTGCTGGTCATGATACATCTGTACCTCATAAATCTTGAATAATGATAATAAAACAAATTAACATTTCACGTTTTGACTTTAATTCCTACCCCACACAAAGAATAAACATTTTTTTATATTAACATTAGGGAGGAGGGGGGGGGGGGGGGCAGATGTCCTAAGTACAAAACAAACAGGAGGGTAGGTGTCCTTCATGAAAAATAAACAGCAGGGGGACAACTGTCCTAGGTAAAAAAAACAGCAGGTGTCCCAGGTAAAGAAAAAACAACAGTGTGTGTGTGTGTGGGGGGGTGGGGGGGGGTTGTCTTACCGATTGGATGAGGTAAGTAGACAAAAGAGTTTGCGTGTTTCGCCTTACCGAGGTACAAAAGACAAAAGAAACCCTTTACCTCGGTTGTTTTCCCAGAACTGTACCAGCAAAATGAGGTAGAAACCGTTAGTCCACACAAAGGACAAACAATGGGGTACCTCGGTATGTGGGGTAGACAAAGATGTGTGTGTGTGTGTTTGAGGTTAAAAAATCGCACTGGCACAGACATTTCCTACTGAAATGTTTTTTTCTTTTAATATGCCGCCGAAAAATTGTTTCCATTTACTGAACCCTGATTGGTTTCAAACATGACAAAAAAGTACATAAAATTGATTTAAACTAAGTGATGAGCTTAGGAACTGGTTAAAATGACTGGCAAAAATTGATGTTATTCTTTGATGGGCTCTAATTTAGTCCTTACAAGGATGCTACGCAAGCTTTTGTTTTTCTTATAGGCGATGACAGGTCGAAGATTCAAAGGTTCATTTAATTTAGCATTGGTAAAATTGAATTCAGCTTTTAACATTTTTGCTATTTCGATATTCATTCTGTTGTACGTTAAAGTGAAAGGAATGATGGACCTCCTTTCGCATTCGCCCTCTGATATGTTCATACTAAATGGCCAGAGGGTTTGAAGCGTATTGATCCAAAAAGCTTCACGTTTTTTTCTAAATTCATCCGTTTCTTCTAATGTGTCTTTAATTGGTGGTTGTTCAATAGGATGGATTTCGAAATCGTCCAAAGAATGGCCAGGAAGGTTAAAATGTTGTGCTACTGGGGCATCAGCATTATGTTTTATATCCTGTTTGTGTCTAGTAGCACGTTCTCGGAAAGGATTTTGACTTTGACCAACATACTGTTTCCGACATCGCTTACAAGTGATAAGGTAAATAATGTTTGCTGAATCACAATGGAGGGGGTTACGGATCTGATAATGATTTTTCGTTTGTTCGGAGGAAAATTCCTCTTTCTGATCAGGCATAAAAGTATGCAGTCTACAACGAGGCTTTTTGCAATTAAATACCGCGCCACTACCATTTTGCAACGGTCTGTTGTGTTCAATCTTCAGTGGTTCGAAATCGGTAGTTTCAGCTGGACTTTCGAGCTTTTTCAGGGTTTGGGATTTCAGGCTACGCAAAAGGCGCAGCGAGTACCCTCTCGATCTGAGGGCGCCAAATAGAGTAGAACAAGCCTCATTGAAATTTACCTTATCACTTGAATTGCGGTGGAAACGAATGAGCTGTGATTTGATGATACCTTTAAATGTATGTGTAGGATGAAATGATTTTGTGTGCAACAATTGATGTGAATCAGTTGGTTTAAAATATACTTTATAATCTAAATGACCGGACGCCTGAAATTGCTTGCCTTTATACATGGTCACATCGAGAAAATCAACAGAATTTTCACTGATAGTAGCTTTCAATTTAATATTTGGATCGTGATTGTTCAAAATTTCTAAAAATTCATCAAAATCTTCTTTTGAATGTTCCCAAATAATAAAAATGTCATCTAAATACCTGAGATATACTTTGCACATTTGCTTAAGGCATTTTCCTCCCATTCCACTACATAAATGCTTGCAAAATTAGGACTGAATCTTTTACCCATAGGACAACCCATTATTTGTAGAAAATATTCTCCATTGAATTGAAAGTCATTACCTTTTAAGCTCAGCTCTAAAAGAACCAAAATTTGTTCATCCGGGCGTTTCGCATCCGGATATTTTTCAAATGCATTTTTAACTGATTTAACACCTTTATCAATATCAATGTTCGTTTACATACTGTCGATATCCAAAGTAGCCAGAATTGCATCTTTCGATATTTTCAATTTCGAAATTTTGGACAGGAAATCCTGTGTATTTTTTAGATAGCTTGGATGTCTATTTGCTATAGGTTTCAGATGATAATCAATTAATTCCGAGATCGCATAAGATTCCGAATTACAATCTGATACAATTGGCCTCCCGGGTGGAGTTAAGTCATCCATGAAGAACGGTCCTTGTGGATCTCAAATGGGGTAACAAAAGCAGATATTTCTTTTGCTTTTTCTGTTAAAGGGACTTGCCAATAACCCTTTAACAAGTCAAATTTTGTCGCAAATTTAGCATGGCCAAGTTTGTCAATCCAGTCATCAATTCTTGGAATTGGATAATTGTCTGTTTTGGTGAGGCTGTTCACTTTTCGGTAATCCGTACAAAATCGGTAACTGTCATCAGGTTTTGGGACGAGTATACAGGGCGAACTCCAGTTGCTATGGCTAGGTTCTATGATCTCCTTGTCCAGCATATACTGTATTTCCTTTCGTATGATCTCAGCTTTGAAAGGGTTCAATCTATATGGATGCTGTTTGATGAGATTTGCCTCTCCAACATCAACATCATGAAAAATAACAGATGTCCTACTAGGCACATCGGGAAATAAGTGTTGACATTTGAAAATTAAATCAACTAAATCTTTTCTTTGGTCAGGCAGTAAATAATCTGTTTTATTTTGTAGATCTCTCAGGACATCTGAGTTCTGTAACTTCAGAGGTACATTTTCGCCGTCTTCATGAATATCCTCTACAGGATTTTCCAGCTCATCCATGTGGGTGACTGTTGAGACTGGTAGAGAGTTTGGATCTCTCTCATAATATGTTTTCAACATATTTATATGGCACAGCTGAGTATTTTTGAGTCTATCAGGAGTCTCAACAACATAATCAGTATCACTGATCTTGTGCTTAACAATATAAGGGCCTGAATATCTTGCTTGTAAAGCATTGCCCTTTAAAGGGAATAATACTAGCACCTTGTCCCCAGGTTTAATGGTGCAAAATTTTGCCTTTTTATCATACCAGGTCTTCATATGTCTCTGGGCTTTCTGTAAATGTTTATTTGCCATTTCTCTGGCCTGGTGCAGTTTTTCCTTAAAAGTGGACACATAGTCCAGAAGAGAAATTTCAGGTGGCTCTTCCTCGAGCCATTTCTCCTTCAAAGCAGTGAGTGGACCTGAGTGTCCAAACACTAATTCAAAAGGGCTGAACCCCAGAGAATCCTGTACAGTCTCACGGACTGCAAATGAGAGGAGATGTACTCCTTCATCCCAATCCTTCTCATTATCCTCCCACTAGGCCTTTATCATGGTCTTCAGTGTTTGATGGAAGCGTTCAAGAGCGCCTTGACTTTCGGGATGGTAGGCACTTGATGTGTTCTGCTTAATGTTGAGCTCATACATCACCTGCTGAAAAATGTTTGACATAAAATTTGAGCCTTGGTCTGATTGCACTGACCTGGGTAGACCGAAAGTCTTGAAAAATTTTATCAAGGCCTTAACTACAGTCTTAGTTTTAATATTTCTTAGAGGTATAGCCTCAGGAAATCGTGTAGAAGCACACATGATGGTAAGAAGATATTCATTTCCAGATCTTGTTCTAGGGAATGGGCCAACACAATCAATAATAATTCTACTAAATGGCTCCTCAAAAGCAGGGATTGATTGAAGGGGAGCAGGAGGAATCTTCTGGTTGGGTTTTCCTACAATTTGACAGGTGTGACAGGTTTTACAAAATTCAACAACATCCTGTCGAAGCTTGGGCCAGTAAAAACATTGTTGAATACGAGAGTAGGTTTTCCTAACTCCCAAATGTCCAGCCATTGGATTTTCATGAGCCAGGCTTATTATTTCATTCCGGTATTTAGTGGGGACAACTATTTGATAAATAACCTCCCAATCACTATTGGAGTGTACTTCTGGTGGTCGCCATTTCCTCATGAGTACATAATTTTTTTTAAAATAACAGACAGGGGAGTTTTGGGCTTCTGCCTCTGTTAGAGCCCTTTCACGTGGCTCGGCAAGGTCAGGATCACTTTCCTGTTCCTGAATTAAAGATGTCCGGGAAATGACATTCAAGGAGGTCCCCCTATCACTCTCAGGTATAGTGGCCTCTTAACAATTTCTGGAGGAGTCATCACACTGACTCAAAAATGTCTGAGACAAATCAATGTCTTCAGAATCCGTAATTCTGTGACTGTTCTTATCCTCAGCTCTGCTGTTCAAATCATCACAATTGAGGTTGTTATCAACCTCAGCTTTCTTTGCCATGGACCGATTCACAGCACATGCTGGAAAAATAAAAGGAAAACATTCCTTCAAATTAATAATGCTTTCATCTGTGCTTGGCTTATCCACCACTTGAGGTTCTACAGTGACTTTGTCACCAGCTAAGTCATTTCCCAATAATAAAGAAATACCTTTTACAGGTAGAGTAGGTCTGATTCCTACTGTCACAGTCCCATTTACTAAACTACTTCTCAAATTTATTTTATGAAGTGGGACATTTAAAGAGTTTGACTCAATATCTGATATTAGACCTTGTGCCCCGGTCGCACTTTCTTCAGAAAATGGCAAAATTCCTTCTAACATTAAAGACTGAGTAGCCCCTGTGTCTCTCAGTATTTTTATTGGTAAGGAACAGTGCTTATCCCCCTCAAGGGAAACAAAGCCTTCAGAAATAAATGGCTTATAATTTTCTAAAGCATCTTGCTTTATTACATAATTTTCAGGGCATGGAGCACATGCTAGTGCATTCTGTGAAGTAGAGGACTCATTTTTCCTTTTTAACAGCCAGCAATCAGATAATAAATATCCTAGTTTCTTACAAAAATTACAGGTTTTATTTGAACTGTTGGATTGTAATGGTATAGGACTGGCATTAGATGACTTATTCTCATTAGGCTTCCTATTAAATTTGGGTGGTGAAAAGTTTGGAGGACTGGAAGGATGAGTTTTATCTGAAGTTGGTCTAGGTCCACTTTGGAAAGAATTCTTGTGAAGCCAAAAATTTGTAGCGTTACGACTCATTTTATGAGTTAAGGCATAGTCATCTGCTAGTACTGCAGCTCTGCTTAATGTGTCAACTTTTTGTTCATCCAGGTGGGCCTTTATATCTGAATGTATCTTTCCTTTAAACTCTTCAATCAGCATCATTTCTTTTAATTTAGAGAAATCTGTCCCAATTTCTTTGGAATGGCACCACCTGTCAAATAAATTTTGCTTCTCTCTGGCAAATTCCACATGAGTTTGATTTTCGCTTTTATAATAATTTCTGAATTTCTGCCTATAGGCCTCTGGAACAAGTTCATATGCCTTAAGTATAGCCTCTTTAACAGTGTCATAATTATTGCTTTTCTCAGAAGATAGAGCGGAATAGATTTCTTGGGCCTTCCCTTTCAAAACACTTTGTAATAGCAAAGTCCAGACATCCCTTGGCCATTCTAAACTTGTTGTCACTTTTTCAAAATGTGAAAAATATTTATCAACTTCTTTTTCTTGAAAGGGGGGAACTAGCCTAACATGTTTAGTTGCATCAAATCTACTTGGGGAAATTACATTTGAGCCTTGACGTTGTGATTCTAATTCTTTTATTTTTATTTCCTTTTGGGTCTGAATTTCAATTTCCCTTAAATGCATTTCTTTTTGAGCCTAAATTTGTTCCCTTTCTTTTTGAGCCTGAATCTGTTCCCTTTCTTTTTGAGCTTCTAATTCTTTTAATTTCATTTCATTTTCCTGCCTTTTCATTTCTTGTTGCATTTCTAATCTCTTTAGTTCCAATTCTAACTTTTTGAGTTCAAGGGCATCAGTAGGTTGTGGTTCAGAGACAGGTGACCCAGACTGAGGCAAAAGACCCTCCTCAATATAATGATTTACAATGAGCTGTTTAAGTTTATGTTTGTTCAGACCAAGGGTGGCAGGTAATTTTAGATACTGAGCAAGTTGAAATAAATCCTCCTTCTTAAGAGATTCTAAAAGGGCCAAACTAGGAGAGCCTTCAAATTCAGAAATAAATTCTGTCGCAATAAATACCATGATGAAAAGGTTTGCTGGTTCTCAGAATATAAATAATAATACTGAAATTTTCTAAGAAAATTTAAATGTTTTGAAAGTGAGCCAAAATAGTAAATGCAATATGCAAATAAAGCTTTCTCGTTATCTAATATTCAATCTCGGCAACGAGCTCTCAATTTCTGTTACGGTATGGAAATATTATTGATATTGGTAACAGAAAGAAATCTGAGAATCAGCAACAATAACTATGAATTTATCTATTCTGAAATTGAATTAAAAAAAAAATTAATATAAAAAAAAATGATACAAAGATCTTTTACACTAATTGGTTTACAGAAAATAAAAACAGTGGTACTTATCAATTATTGAATTAGTCCAAAGTACAGTTTGACAGAATCCAGTAATCCAGTGGTGAAGAATCTTGTGAAGAAAGTTACCAGCTGGTACATGTAGTATTAAATCCAAGAATGTCTCTTCAGAAACGGTATCCCGTAGATTTGTTATAAAATTTTCACTTTGAAATTTCAGCAGTCTCCAATAAAATATAATAAAATGCTCTGTAAAATTCAAATGGAGTAAAAATCTAAGAAGTATTGGCGCCACAGGTAATTTCCAAATAATCCAGTAGAATCCTGGCTTTTCACAAAATGATATTATTCTGTTTCACAGAAAGTATAAATTCTCTTTTCCAAGACGAATAGATTCTCTTCAAAATTCTCTTTTGCAATCAAACTTCCAAAATCACAAAGAAGCACTGCTTCTATAATAAATGCACTGTTCTGAAACAATAATAATCTCAAATGGAAACAACTGCTGTGAAAATAAGTTCTTCTGAAATGGCTTTCTAAAATTGAGTTTTTGAATTCTGTTGACAAACCTTCTTTATATAGTAACCAGATAGAATGTCCTAGAAGATGAAATGTCAACAATGTTCTATCAGTTTCCAGGTGATTCCGTCACAATCCAAGTAAACAAGGTCCCTGACCTACTTAAACAATCAACAGCTATATGTACAATAATTGTAGATCAGTGTAACAAAGATGTAAACAAGGTCACTGAGTGCAAATGAGAAAGACCAGTCAAAAAAATGCAGAAATAAAAAAATATCTTTCTCATATAATTATCTACTAAGGATAACCAATCTCAATATAATATGGGGGCTATAACAAGGGGGGTGGGGGGTAGGGGGGTGGGGGGGGGGGGGGGGGGGGGTGGGGGGCTGGGGGGCATTAATAATAGTTAATGTAGTAAAGAAACGAAACAAACCATCTCGGTGGTAGTGCTGAAATGGTTAGCCGAATAACCAGTTTGCAACCAGTTATTGGCATAACCGGTTGGAAAAGCCGTCAACCGGATAACCACGATACCTATAGTTTACAGGATAGCGTCATGCGGAATCGGAATCTCGATCTCATTCACACAGAGAAGGTCATCAAACTCGGTCGCATTCGCACAGAGCAGATTACCAACCCCTTCTGCGCAATTGCGATCGAATTTCCGATTCTGCATAGATAAAAAAGGTCTATTCGTTTCGGCGCCATTACCGGGTTATTGTTTTTACTGTTTTATATTTATACAAAAACATGGCCGATTTCGAAATCTCCGTTGACGCCTCACGAGTACTCAAATGACGACAATTAAAGAATAAAACATAGTTTGGATCAATAAACTCTGCCCAAATGTAAGGAAATATGTGTACTACCGATTGCAGCCGGTAATATGGGCGAAAGATTGATATGTATTCCTAATTTCGAGTTTTGAGTTCCCATAAAAACTTGATGGGAACTTTTTCTATAGGATTGAATGGGAAGAATCTGAACGTAGAGGGGTAGCCACTACGTTCGGATCGCTGAACTTGTAAAATTCTGATCAAAAATCATTAAAATATATTCAAATATATTCAATTAAAATATAAATTTCAAAAAATTAAACTGAAAGTGAGAAGACTCGGCCCACCACCAGGGCTGAATCTTCCCCGACCCCCAAGTAGTGGGGGGTACAGGACAGTTCACCATCGGGACGATTCGCCATAATCTCGATTTTATGGCGAATCGTCCCACCTAAAATGGCGAATCGTCCCGGTTTTTTATCTAAGATTTTCATTTTATTTTTTCATTTATTTTCAATATTTCAATATTTTTGTTTCTTTTTATTCTACTTCTTAATTTTACATGAATAGAACATTTAAATCAACATAATTTTTTCTCAAAAGATCTTATATCAAATTAGCTAATATCTTATTAGGTACTTACTTACACTGAGTCAATTACAAGGGAAATTGCTGTCAAAACAAACAATACTGGACATGTGTGCAATGAAAAATGCGAAGAAAATGTTTACATAACAATTTGCATTGGAGATTGAAATTGCCTGAAAGGAGAGCTGCAGTCTTGTTTTTACAAGTCTGAGTGATACATGTTTTTTTTTTTAAAACCAGCTTGTTTGTTTATACAACAATTCAGGTTATAAAACAACATATATTTTGTCGAAGCCAAGCGTTCTGTTGTCTGTTTTCTATTTCCCACTCCCGGTAATCCTCTTCTAGTCAATACAGTCAAGGTGCCAATAGCGGATCACTTTTTTCCTTTTTCGTGTTATTTTGCTTCTGTCATTTTTTTAAAAATTTCAAGCATGTTCTGTGGTAAGAACAATTCTTCCTCTACATGACTGGCACCAACCTTTTTTAAAACTATAATGGATGGAAGAATGGATGCTCTCGCCCCTGGTGCTAACGCAGATTCCCTTTCGTGTCATGAGTCCCTGTGTTAAAAATGTTTCGGACCACCCCTGTTCTGCGAGTATTAACCGAAAATGCCAGAACTTAATGAATGTCATATCCAAAACTTTTGATTGCAACAGGATGGCGATCTGTGACATATCATTGATCTATCGACAAATACCGGTGATGTCCATCAGAGACGTCATCTGACGAAACTGGTCATATTTTTAAATGCTGTCGGACACTTCTGAGGAGGGGCTACACCACCTCATTGGTCGGACCTGGCCAGTCAGAAATGCTCGTGTTTTCCTACGGGGTCAGAGCCTTTAAATGAGGGGGTTGTAGCCCCATCCTCCCGATCACACATGGAACATCATTTACAGCAAGCCCCCAATTACTGCACACTCACTCTCTTTGTCAAATCGATTTCCTCATGCTGATGGTGATGGAGGTGAGGTTCTTTGTGTTTTTAGGTCAATTAGAGAGTTCAATAGCTGATCATCGCAACAGCCTTGGGGCTACCCAACAATGTGTCGCAAGTTCCAGTTTTCAGCAAATTCAGGTTTGATAAACTTGTCGAGCAGACAATGGATTGTCTATCCGGTTTATAAGAAGCAAGAACCATATGTCGGATTTATTTATTTATTTTGATTGGTGTTTAACGACACTTTAACAGCTAGGGCACATTGTGTCGGTAACAGGCTTACATACGACAGAAGCCAAGACAGCCAGAGGAAACAACTGAGCAACAACAAATACATGCAAGCTCTCCAACGTCATCACTCCAGACTCTACAAAACACTGCACAACAGTACCATGCACTGCAGAGCACAGGCTGCGTTAGATAGGTTGGAGACACGTGCACTCCAGTGTGCACCCCCCACCCCCACCCCACCAACACACACACATACATGGGCAATATCGGGGTAAATTGCATTGCCCAGGGACACAGAAGCAGGTTGACTAATTTCCAAATAGATAAAAATTAAGTGACAGCAGCATTTTCGAAATTAAAACTTCTACAATCTGCAAACTCCTTCAGCTTCTCTGACCATTTTTGAAGTTCTCCAGCTAATAAATTTTTACAGTATGGGTTCCAGGTGCGTAGGCACGGGGAGGGGGGGTGGGCATGTGCCTCCCCCCATTGAGCTGCACCCCCCCCCTAAAAGAGAGAGAGAGAAGGAGAGGGCGGGAGGGGAGAGAGATGAAACGTGATAATAGAAGTATATAAAATGGAAAGAGAGACCACGCTGCCAAAGCGATGTCACATTTTCAGTAGGGCTGCCAAATACCTAGTCACTAATTATAGGCTAACCGGAGCAGATCTTGTTAGGATTCTTGGCAAGATCTGCTCCAGCTAGCCTAATCAGTGACCAGGTAGGCCCCTAAATTAAAAGGCAGCGGGCTCCGGGGGGCGGTTCGCTTCATGTAGCTTCTCACATTTTGCACCCCTCCCTCCCACCAGACTTGTCCAGGGTACTCCCAACGGGTGAGCCGCCATTGGTCTTTAAACTTGAAAGTCGCAACATTCTGGTTAAAAATATCAAGTTTTGCTAAATTTACATAGTTTTACTGAAAAAGACAATATTCACAAAATGTCGAATTCTGTTTGGAAAAGTTGAGTTGGGTGAAGATGTTCAGTGTTTTATGCTTATAATCAATTTGTTCCAGTGTATCTCAGAAAATAGTTGAGGTCTGCGTTGGGTGCCCCCCCCCCACCCACCCATCTCTCTAATTCCCCTTCTGATCTTTGGAGATTTGATGGGTATCTCTCAATGAAATCGTGCAAATGTGGATATCATTGGACCGGCTCGGTGAGCTCCAATGATATCCATATTTCCATGGTTGTAATATGCAACATTCAATATATTTCAGATTTTAGGAGCCCAATTTGTGTGAACTTTTTAGGCGTTTTCTGTCGCTTTGTTGGATAAAGGATCAATGTACGTTCTCTTCCAATAATCGTGGGGAACCGGCGGCAAGCCCTTATATTATTGTAACTGCTAGTGAGTCGTGGGGGATATATTTTAGTTTTTCTGCACAAACTGAAATCGGAACACAGCACTCAAAGTTTGTCAGCTAGCATTTGGAACGCTAACTACTTTTAAAACACAAAATACCCAGTGGTAGGCCTAGACTTTCACTGCAAGTTGCTCAAGAATTTGTGTGGTCGCCAAGTGAATTCGATCAGTTACATGTATTTTATTTGGGTTTTTTTCTTAACTTTCTTATAGCTCGGAATACTACATTTGAAAAAAAAAATTATAAGCAAATTTCGATGAGAATGTGGAAATGATCATGTGGTTGACATATTTGCACTATCTGAAACAACACATGCAAATAATTCGTTTCATATGTCATCACAGTAAACAAAATTGAGTTTGCTGCGTTTCCTCGTTTTTTGCAGTGCGTGATCCGCTAATGGGTAGTTGACCGAGGCACGCGGATCGAAGTTTATTTCATCTTTTCGTGTCTGATTGGTCTGGACTTTTTTATAATTAGATTGGCTATATTCTAACCTTCAAAATGACACCAAACACCATAAACTTTAACTTTTGTTCAGCTGGTGAACTTCGTGTTTGGTTTTTGTTTCCGTTTCAGTTCTTGAAAAAACTTCCCCAAATCGGAGGGGGTTTGTACTTCCTACTGTCATTTTCATATTAAACGGCAGACTTCACAGGTGATATTCTTCCGGTTGCTAAACACTGCCCATAGTACCTATATGACTGTGGACTTGGTTCATAAAATCAAACACTCACTTTTAATTCAACGTGATCATTCATGACTGAGTGATCCGCTAATGGGGTAGTTCAGCGATCTGAACGTAGTGGTTACCCCTCTACGTTCAGATTCTTCCCATTCAATCCTATAGAAAAAGTTCCCATCAACTTTTTATGGGAACTCAAAACTCGAAATTAGGAATATATATCAAGCTTTCGCCCTTATTACCGGCTGCAATCGATAGTACACGTATTTCCTTACATTTGGGAAGAGTTTATTAATCCAAACTAGGTTTTATCCTTTAAATGTCGTCATTTGTGTACTCGTGAGGCGGCGACGGAGATTTCAAAATCGGCCATGTTGTTGTTTAAATATAAAACAGTAAAAACGATAACCCGGTAATGGCGCCGAAACGAATAGAACTTTTCATCGATGCGGAATAGGAAATTCGATCGCAATTGTGCAGAATGGGTTTGATAATCTGCTCTGTGCGAATGCGACCGAGTTTGATAGCCTCCTCTGCGCGAATGAGATCAAATTTCCTATTCCGCATCGATGAAAAGGTCTATTCGTTTCGGCGCCATTACCGGGTTATCGTTTTTACTGTTTTATATTTAAACAACAACATGAACGATTTTGAAATCTCCGTCGCCGCCTCACGAGTACACAAATGACGACAATTAAAGGATAAAACCTAGTTTGGATTAATAAACTCTTCCCAAATGTAAGGAAATACGTGTACTATCGATTGCAGCCGGTAATAAGGGCGAAAGCTTGATATATATTCCTAATTTCGAGTTTTCAGTTCCCATAAAAACTTGATGGGAACTTTTTCTATAGGATTGAATGGGAAGAATCTGAACGTAGAGGGGTAGCCACTACGTTCAGATCGCTGAACTACTAATGGGGTTGATCCGCTATTGGCACCTTGACTGTACCACTGATCTAAAAGAAATGGCGAATCGTCCCGATGGCGAACCGTCCCGTTCCCGTAGTGGGGGGGGGGGGGGGGGGGGAGGGGTCGTCCCTGAACTGGCTGAAGACTATTTCTCGATATGCCAACGGAACTTGAAGTGCGCTCATTTTCAAATGTGCAAACAAATAAACTATTTGAATTGGGAGCTTGTATGATCTTGAAGGAAATTTGAAGGGAGTGGTAACGACCGGAGGGTTCTAGTGAGGCTAACCTCTGTATTAGTTTCGACGATTTAACATTCAGAGGCTTATTTCGGTGTTTTGGCCAGAGTAAAGTCGGCACAGAATGCTTGATAGCCACTAATTTTTTTAAATAACACATCCCAGATCCTTGCACTGAAGATTATCTGAATTTCTTACCCTGTCTTAAGTGACCGAACAGTGAACAAGATAATATTTTTGAAATGTTAAGAACGGATTTTCGAGGTGAAGAAAGTGAAAGAAAACGTGCAATGGAGGACGCCATATTGATGACTTTGTGCAAATCCTGTATATTGGTATCGGACAGGGTATCTGGACGATTCGTCGTGATTGTAGATTCGTCGTAACGACGAATCGTCCAAATGAATGCAGGAGAAGTCGGCCCCAAACGAAGTCGGCCCATAGGAGAACTCGGCCCAAAACAAAGTCGGCCCACAAGAGAAGTCGGCCCATAAGAGAAGTCGGCCCATAAGAGAAGTCGGCCCATAGGAGAACTCGGCCCAAAACAAAGTCGGCCCACAAGAGAAGTCGGCCCATGAGAGAAGTCGGCCCCAAACAAAGTCACCCATAGGAGAACTCGGCCCAAAACAAAGTCAGCCCATAAGAGAAGTCGGCCCATGAGAGAAGTCGGCCCCACCCAGAAATAAGAACAATACATGTAAAGCTTCAAAAATTAAAATTGTCAAGAAAGTTCACCATCTTGCTAAGGGTGATATATTTCGTTCTGCAGCTTCACTAGTCGAGGATGTGTTTGCGACAGACATTCAACTTGAGAAACCAACAACTAGTCGACCGAAACCGTTGAATCTAACCCACAGCAGCAACTATCAACGCCAAAAAGGCCGTCCTACTGAACCGAAAGATATAGCATTTGACTTAGCAATTGATTGGTTACCGAGCAATTTTCTTCAAGCTGATATCAGTTTAGACGGAGCTCGGCATATTCTGTTCTCGACGCCAGATCAATTACAACTTTTGAGTAATGCTACATCAATCTACTGTGATGCTACCTTCAAAGTAGTTCGCCCACCATTTTACCAGCTTTTTAGCTGGCATGCATTTGTCGGCGACGAAAACAGCGAATACGCCAAACAAGTACCCCTTGCTTTTGCATTAATGTCACGCCGCCGTACCAAAGATTACAAAGCCATTTTCGAACGCATCAATGAACTCATTCCTGACAATCAGTTTAAAAAGATCACAACAGACTTTGAGCGGGGCATATGGCGTGCGGCATACGAAGTATTCCCAGATGTAATTATACACGGGTGCAGCTTTCATTGGGGTCAGGCACTTTGGAAAAAAGTCCAGGACCTAGGCCTAGCGGTGGCCTATCGTTCTAGTGGACCAGTTCATGAATACATAAAAAACCTGTTTGCCCTTCCATATATACCAAATGAACATATAGAGCCTACGTTTCATCAAATACAATGTTGCACTACAGACCAATTGAGACCACTAACTGAATACATCCAAAATACATGGCTCTCTGAGAGTCCCTGGTCTTCGTCCGACTGGTGTGTTTATAAGAAGGCCATTCGTACAAACAATGATGTCGAAGGTTGGCACCACCGCCTGAATGTCAGAGCCCATCAAGGCAATCTATCATTTTACAAACTTATATCATTGTTACATAAGGAAGCTTCACTTGTCCCCATTCAGTGTCAGCTTGTCCAAGAAGAGAAACTTAGACGGATTCAAAGGAAACAAAAACAAATTATGCAGGGCAAGCTCTTTCAACTCTGGCGACTTTACCGTCACGACGAACTAACAACTAGTCAACTTTTAAAAAGGGTGGCCAACTTAACTGCTCCTACTACTCTGTAAATAGGTAAAGAGTGATTTTTTATACATCAGTGTAGGTCAGTGTATTGTAATTGCTGTAAATTAGTTCTGTTTGCAGTAAAATAATGTCTTTTTATCACTGATGATAATACCACTACGTAACATCAGCTCCTAGAAAGCCCTGTGGGCGTTCTAGGAATTAATGTTAAGTACTGGTATTTTCAATGATAAAAAAACAAGACTGCTTTTTTTCATACATCTCAAATTGTGAACTGTTGAATCGTCATTACGGCGAAATACGGAAATAGATCAGTGTATTGTAATTGCTGTAAATTAGTTCTGTTTGCAGTAAAATAATGTCTTTTTATTACTGATAATACCACTACGTAACATCAGTTCCTAGAAAGCCCTGTGGGCGTTCTAGGAATTAATGTTAAGTACTGGTATTTTCAATGATAAAAAACAAGACTGCTTTTTTTCATACATCTCAAATTATGAAGTGTTGAATCGTCATTACGGCGAAATACGGAAATAGATCAGTGTATTGTAATTGCTATAAATTAGTTCTGTTTGCAGTAAAATAATGTCTTTTTATCACTGATAATACCACTACGTAACATCAGTTCCTAGAATTAACTTAACCTTTAGTTTGTGGGGCCGACTTCTCCCAAATTGTCTGGGTCGACTTCCTAAGGACCGAGTTCTCTTGTACTTCATGGGGGCGACTTCTCTCGTGGGCCGACTTCTCTCAAATTGTCTGGGCCGACTTCTCCTAGGGGCCGACATCTCCTGTAGTTTGTGGGGCCGACTTCTCTCATGGGCCGACTTCTCCGAAATTGTCTGGGCCGACTTCTCCTAGGGGTCGACTTCTCCTGTAGTTTGTGGGGCCGACTTCTCTCATGGGCCGACTTCTCCGAAATTGTCTGGGCCGACTTCTCCTAGGGGCCGACTTCTCCGGGGCCGAGTTCGCAATGTGCCGACTTCTCGTGCTCCCGTCCAAATTACGATCACGACGAATCGTCTTTAGGGTTTTCGACGAAACATCCAAGGCATGGATCTGTAACACTGAATTATTTTTCAAATTTTGTCCGGTTGATTTCAATGTACTTTGATGTGGGATCTTTTGAAGTAACATCAATATTTTTCAGACCAGAAGTAAAAAAAATGAATAGAATAGAAACAAGACTTTTTGGCATTTAATATCAGAGTTGTGTGACAAAGGGTGGAAATATATAGGTTTTATGTACGTTTCTTGTCTCAAAAATATAATTTATGACACCTCCTTGAGGCGTGATAAGTTATATTTTTCAGATCAGAAACATGATATTTGGGGCATCCTGTCCACTTGAGGTGTGAATGTCAATCGATTTGTTTGTTCATCATTACGTGTACGCTCCCTGTAAAACACAGCCAATCGACTCCCCACTAACTGCTTTATGAGGTGGGGTATCAAAACCCAACCACGTGACTTCAATAAGGGAGCGGGTCTTTTCGGCCTCGGGAACATTCGGCCACAGGAACATTCGGCCTGGGAACATTCGGCCTGGGAATATTCGGCCTCCGTTTTCTACAAGGGAGACTAAGAGAGACGCGGTTTAATATGAGTATAATTGCCTTTATTACAACTCACAACAAAAATAAATACCGCGTAATATAAAATATACACAATATAAAATACATTTACACTTGATATATACTGGCACATAACCTCAAAAATATGAAGCAGTTATATCATTCTCTTTATATTTCTCCAATGAAGTTCCTCTAACTTCTTGGATACCTTTGGACAAGCAAGTAAGCGAGCAAGATTGATATTGGAGTCGAATGAATGAAAAGTTTCAGCACGCCGACGGCGCACAGGGACGATCTGGGGTTTAAACCCCTTGCGACCCGAATGACTTTGTTTTATAATTTTATTTCCTTGTGAATACTGAAATCGCAGTTTGTTTGTTGTTTTAGAAAAACAGAAAAAGAAACCCAAACAGTCGCTGGTTTGGGAGTAGCCCCAGCTGAAGCAATGAATGAAATGAAAGGCTTCAGCGTGCAGAAGGCGCACAGGGACGATGTTGGATTTAAATCCCTTGCGACCCGAACAACTTTATTTGCTTTATAACTTTATTTGCTTACGAATCCAAGAGAGTTTTTTAAAGCTGGGAGTCATCCATCAACCTATAAGGGAGGGGGCTATAGTTACAGTCCATATAAAAAGGTTTAAGTGTTCAAAGAAACTGTAAAAACAGTATATATGATCGCCTAATCAAGTGCCATTAAATCAATCAAACTTCAGTCATAGTGTAAAAACGCTGTATGAGTATCTCATCAGAGGCCAGAACTTTGATCACAACTTCAGAAGAATTTATAAAAACAAACTTTTAAAGCTGAGTTGTGCCAAACAACACCTAAGAAGAAGTATATCATTTCGGGTTTGCATGTTGGCGTTGGAGCACACATATTGTTATTCTGTTATTCAATACAGTGGATTTTATACAATGGATTTTATATTTCATTATTCATTATGGATCGGTCTCGTGTTCAATATATTTCGACTTTAGGAATAAAGGTAGGTCGTATATATTATTCTTTAAAAAAATATTCTTGAAAAACTCCTAATATACAAAAAAAAACACAAGAAAATGAACTAAAAAATTACTTTTTAAAGTTATTTTTCAACTCCCAAACTAAGAAATTTTTTACCAAAAGTGGGAACATTCGGCCTCAAAAGTGGGAACATTCGGCCTCGACCGAGGCCGAATGTTCCCGGAAAAATACCTGAGGCCGAATGTTCCCGAGGCCGAAAAGACCCGGATCCTTCAATAAGACGTACTATCGGTTATAATTAGCACAAAGTGTTTCCCAGTGTTGTGACAAGGTTATGCTTCCGACACAAAATAGGATCTCCATACATCATTTCTCTGCAAAACAGCCGCTGATAATAAGGGAAAAAAGCGAAACGCTCCCAAACTACACAAATAAAAATAAAATTGTTAAAATTTATTTCGAAATATCGTACAAAATGACTTTTGAAGGCAGTTTCGATCTCGCATGAATATTTGTGAAGACCTTGTCATTACTTTTTGTCGATGTCGGTGTTTCTTTGATCCCGTAATTTTTTGATACCAATTAGCACATTTTTCCAACCAGTTGGGCAAATACTATTTTTAATATCATAGGGAAATTTAAAAAGGCGTTTCGTGTCGAATATATTGAGTAAAAATCAGTGCGATTTCGTCCTTGAATTTGTAAAATCCGACTATTATTAGCGAAGTTACACCAAAAATGAAAATAATAAAAAAAAACTCATTTGTACTTGGCTGAAGAACCTTTCGAAAAGAGTCATTCAAATACACACCTTTTTTATTCTGCAATGGTTGACATATTCCGGACAATGAAAAAGAACTTTACACAATTTGGCTGCGTTTCCAGGTATTCGCATGAAGGACATCTAACGTCAACTTAACAGGTTGAGAACAACGTAGTTTCGTTACCCACTAAACGCCCCAAATTGCCAGAGTTATTAGACCACAGAAGTCTGGAAACCTGATCTAAATCACCCCTACCTCAAAACACCTCATTCTTATATGCACCCCCCTCGAAATATATAATACACAGATCTGTGTGTTATTTATTTTGGAAGTGTGTGTGTGTGGGGGGGGGGGGCATATAGAAAGGGGGGCAGGTGACATGGGGGGGATGTGTTATTAATCAGGTCTCCAGACGTCTGTGGTTAGACTAAGCAGTGGGACCTGGGGGTGGGATGCACAACATCTCCGAACTACGACATCCCCTTTAATCCGAGGATGATATACAACATTTCTCAATAAAAAAAATAAGCGTTCAACGGGTAATGTTGGATTTCAAGGTGTGCAGAGAACGAGCCGGTCCATTGCGAACTCGCCCCAGTGTCGCGGCAAAGCATCCATGTTTTACAAGGCGATGTTCTCACTCAACTTGGCGGGGCAAAAATACAAAAAGAATACCCAAAATACGGGTGCAGAATGTTAATCTGCCCCCCCCCCCCCCCAAAAAAAAAAAAAAAAAAAAATTAAAAAATGTTCTTGGTAAAAAAAAGTGCAGTGGAAGATCAGTCGGGTATAGATATCATCTGACTGGTTGGTAGGTTGGGGGGGGGGGGGGGGGCTAAGTACAAATTCAATGGAGGCAGAGAGCCGACTGTTATGGGCCTACCATCTTGCCATCAGAGGGTGCAGTTGCATAGGCCAAACCCACAAACATTTAATGTCTGAGTTTCTGTCACCTAATGTTCAGTGTTGCTGTAAGCCTACTACTTGTGGGCCTAGGCCTATTAAAACATCCTGGTGAACTTGGGTGGGGTGGGAATCTTATGCAGCATCAAGTGGTATATGCAAGTGCGATATAGGTATAGCTCTTCGCCGTATGGGGCGGAAAAAAATTTCCTGACAGACTAAAATAATTTCCAGACTGATTTCAGGTGTGGAACCAAATTTGATAAACAAACCACGCGTGCACCTACATATCGGTTCCCGGATGTAAGATGACGCTGTGCTGAAATCATCTATTATGATTGAATAACACGTGGGAAATCTGAGTCAATTCCTCTCCAACACAGTTTCGTCCAGCATGCGGTTCGACCTATTGTTCAGGTGAACAGAATATTCTTTTACATTGAACCATGCAGGGCCTTTGAAACACTGTGGATGACCAAGACTGTAATTGTGGATATCCTGGAACCCATCAACGGTACATGGAGAGAAATTCTAAACAGAAACACTAACAGAGAGGAATTTTCACATATGTATCGTCTCAACCCATGTGAAAGAATCATTTCATTGAACCGAGGGTCCTTTGAACAACAACCTACGGTCCCATCTATAGAAATATGTTGTGCTCGGTGTCCCTTTTTCACTGAAACTGAGAGCATATTTTGTGAGTGGAAACCTCACTCCTCGAGTGTTTTAGCAGAGACCCTTCTTTACGTGGCGAGATGGGACGCGATGTGCCTGAATGTATCAGAGATCAGTTAAAAATTGGCAAAATTTGGGAGAGTTTTCAGTTTCCCGTCTGAACTCAGCAAAATTAGAAGAAACGTATACATATATTTTATATTTCGTTAAAAAACGATGCGTATAGTTTGAGGTTTGTTGCTTTGAACCACTGAGAAAGGTAGACCCAGGCTGTTGTAATATAACTGAATATAACACAACACTTAACATGATCAGTTATTGAGTTCTCGTGGCAGCAATATAATTTGGTAGCAATAACATTTTCTAATCCGAACTAATCCTTTAATTACCCTTCCAAAGATGTAAAACAAGAGCCGACAGTTGCTACTGATTGTTTCTGAAACAGCCTCTGGTCGCAATGAAAACATTGACATTAGATAAAGCATAAATTACTCCTATGAAGTTTATTCTTTTGAGATTTCCAAATTCAGAAACTGATTAAATTGAATTACAATTATGTATATCTATACACTTTTATATTTGCACTGCGACTTGTAAAGAAAATTTTGTTTCTTACATTCTACCTATCATTTAACAATTTTATTAGTGCTATGACAAATATTGAAATTATTTTGAATATATATTTATAGGAAAAGACAGCGCTCGTGTGGTGTTTTCCAACAAATAGTTGCAACACGATGAGAAAAAATTCAATTTCTAACATTTGGTCTGTCACTTAAGTTAACCATACACATGTATATTAGCGCTACGAAATAGTCCTGGGCCGATTTAATCCGTGGACCGACTTAGGGGCATACCCCAGTTGCTGACTTTATTTTTGGCCGACTTCTCCCATGGGCGACATCCCACCATTATTTATTTATTTATTTATTTATTTATTTATTTATTTATTTATTTATTTATTGGGGTTTAAGGTCACATATTTCCGCACAATGGCTAATCATGACCATGACAGGTCTATGGGTGGAGGAAGCCGGAGTACCCGGAGAGAACCACCGAGCAACGGCGAGCAACTGTCAGCTCCCCAACATACTAACTCCACACAAGCAGGGTTAGCATTGGTTGAAGACAAGTGTACCATCAACGTGCAGTACGCCTTAGTACACGACGTCACCATGCCCCCAAATGGACAATGTGGGTGAAGTGTCTTGCCCAAGGACTCAACGCGGTTGCCGCAGGTGGGATTCGAACGACTTCCCACCATTTAACTCTTTGTAGACTTTATACCACAATAACAAAGCTTGAGTTTTTTTTGCGACAATTTATTGGAAAACATCCAGAGGTGTTTTGAATAGATAGTTACAAAAAATGAGAAAAAAAACAAAGTTTCTACAGCCCCGTGTCTTGCAGCACACTGAGAGACCATGTGTTCGAGTGCTGTTTTCTTAATACTGGATACCTGTCTTTTCCACCTAAGATCGCCGTATGTACATGTGCTGAGTCGACGTCCAGTAAGAGCAGGCTTCGACACCCTTATAGTTTAAAGTCCCCCCTCCATAAATAACAACACAGCTTATGACCCCTGATTGAAACATACGCTACACGCTCATTTCAGTCAGAAGTCATAAGATATGCTTTGGAAGCAAAAAATTAAGATAAAAACCTAAAAAAATGGAAATGACGAATTTCGCGTATAGCACTGGCCGATTTTTACAGTTATGTCACATAAAGTGTTAAATGGAAATATGAATATTACACAGTAATTAGATGTGAATATTTCTCCATTTGAACTTTATATGGCAAGATTATTTTAATGTGATTTTTTGTTTTTGTTACAAATTACAATTAATTGAATATATTGATATATATGCATTCCAAATAAATTATAGCAAAATACAGAATAAATTTCAAAAAGATATATAATAACATTTGATAAATAAAAGTTGTCAGAAAGGTTATGAACGACATCTCAAAGGTGTTATGCTTCATCAGGCCAGTGCTGGAAAACCCCGTTAATTAGCTCCGCCCACTCATAAAAAGTTCCTCTATAAATAGACACAGAGATCTTAATTTAACCGGATTAACCCTTTACCCAACGTAACGGCCAAAACCGGCCAGCGCTATTCTCAAAAATTGCCAATTAATTTTCACTATTTTTTTCATTTTTTGTCTCAAAAACATAGGTTATGACCCCTCGTTGGAACGAGCTCGTCGAGCTCGTTCCAACGAGGGGTCATAACCTATGTTTTTGAGACAAAAAATGAAAAAATTAGTTATTCAAGAATTTTTTTTGCAAGTGTCGTCTGCTTTTCACGTTAGGTAAAGGGTTAACAGTGACTGTATTATGTAATCATATGTAACAACTGGGGTAATTTTGAAGACAACTTTTACAGGGACTGTACACATAATGATTCTTTTCTTCTCTGTATTTTTGTTGTTTTATTTTTTTTATTTGTCTCTCCAATGTTGCCGTTGGGGAGAGAGGAGAGGGAAGGAATGGGGTTTACATTTTTCGCATGTCATTTTATATTGTGCTGTTGGTGTGGAGGAGGATGGGGGATTTCGCTTATTAATTTACATTGTGTTCATGTGCTATTCTTCTGATTTATTTCAAAATATAAAATAAATAAAAATTAAATATTAAATCTTGTTATTTGTTGTCACAACCAGCTCAAATTAGCGTTAAAGATTCAAAGTCAGAATCTTCAACAAATCGTCCAAACAACCACGGAAATTACCGACGAATCGTCCATTGGACGATTCGTCGGCAATTTCCATTCACGACGAATCGTCCAGATTCTACGACGAATGTGCAATCACGACGAATCGACCAGTACTCTCGGACAGGCTATCACTAAAAAGTGTATACCGAGTCCGGAATTGTGGAAACCATAGATATCAGATAGAACAGTCTTCTATCTGATATCTATGGTGGAAACAGAAATCAATTATCATATTCCCTCAATGCCAAGGTGTTGACGAGATATTTTTTATCTATATGGTATAAACCCATCTTGTTTCGATTCAGTGAAAGAAAATCCAATTTTTTTAATTTTTCTGACTTATATCGTGAAAGATGTCTTTCAAATAGACTAAAAAGTATATACAGTAAGCAATGGCGTAGCCACGGATGGAGGGGGGGGGGGTGGGGGCACGTGCCCCAGCAAATCTAGCTGCCCCCCCCCCCAATGTTTCTGCCAGTAGTTGTTTCAATGAGAAGAACAAGAGAGAAACATAGAGAGAGGCAGAGAGACAGACGGAAACAGAGGAGAGACAGACAAAGATAGAGAGAGAGCAAGTTTACGATAACAACGCCACATTAAGAACAAGCTGCCAGTTTATAATTCAAAATACAATACAATATTACTAATATTTACAATAAAACATATAAATAAAAATAGAAATATAATTAATATATCTGAAACAGATACATTGTCAGTACAAAAATATTACATTAACAAAAATAATACCTTAATAATAATATATATAATTTAAACGTAAAAATAAAACTTGTGCATGATGCAGCAACCTTCATGTAGGAATCGTCCCGGTCTTGTGACAAATCGTCCAGATATTATTGAAAATGTGGTTAGGACGAATCGCCCAGAGAACGGGGACTAATCGCGATTGCGAAACTGGGACGAATGTCACGAATCATCCCAGATGAACCATCTCGGAACGAACTGGTTTGGGGCCGAAACGCCTTGAATTATTTTTATTTTTTTGCCTGCATCTTTAAAAATTCGCAACATCATGGTAAAAAATATCAAGTTCTGCTACCGTGAAAAAGAAGACAATTTTCACCCCAAAACCCACCAGAATGCACCATTTGAGACCAAGATTTTGAAAGTTGCCTCCCCCCCCTGGAAAAGTATTTTTTTAAGAAAGTCGTTAGGTAAAGGGTTCAACAAATAAAATTTATGTAGATATAACGTTTTTATTATTTGGTATAATGTTGTGTAAACTGTAAACTTTGTTATTGATTGTTTAACTTTTGGAAATCAAATAAAGTTATATCAATGAAATATACCACTGTTAGTTATTTATAACACTCATCCTTTACAGGAATTTGCATTGGGGATGAATCGTCTTGGGGACGAATCGCCCTGGGGACGAAACGTCCCACCAATAGGGGACGAATCGTTCCAGGTACGAATTGTCCCGGGCATGAATCATCCCGGAGATGAAATGACCCGATCCCGTGCCGGACCCCGGAAATGACGTCATACAACTCACGGGTGCTACTAAATACTAAATAACAAACACAAACGAACATAAATGAACACAAACGAAAACAAGTAAAAAAATGGCAAAATATAGGCTAATAAAAGTTGAAAAGGGGTTGAGGGTGTGTGTACGGGTATGTTTTACTCTCATGTCTGAAATTTTATCCACTTCTGGTGAGCATTTTGGTCATTAAGGGCCTTTAAAATGTGTTGTGTAATGCAGAACTTGTATTCGTTAATTAGTCTCAGTTGACCTGCCCTACTAAATAACGAACACAAGAAACGAAAGTGGATAGATGATTAATTAGATGTCAATATTGAACCAGATTACAGCTTGCATTAATGGCTGGTTTGAAATTTTGTCTCTTTTATTTTATTTATTTGTTACTATTATTTGCATGACAATTCCCATCATCAATTTACTCGGGCTTTGGACCGACATGTCAACACAAGTTTAACATGGCTGGTTTAAAATTGTCTTTTTTATTTTCATTTTTTGTGTCTCCTCACTCCTCGGTTAATAATTCTGGCGCTTTGACAGAACTTGAAGAAATTTACCTGTACTTTAATTATTCTTTCAGTACGGCTACAGTCCTTTCCCACCTTAGGTCGACCCGTAGTTGGGAAGTTGCCCGTCATTAGATTAGACTATCTTATACCTACAAGTACCAATTATTAACTACAGTTGAGACGGTTTACTGACGTTTTGGCCTTGGGACGTTTCGGCCCTGGATGTTTCGGCCTCCAATCGGGCCGAAACGTCCTGCCTATCGGGCCGAAACGTCCCGGGTTTTAGTGAATTTTTATAAATTTTTTACATATTTTGGAACTTAATTTCCTTCATGCTGATGGCCATAAAAGGCTGTCTTTGAATAAAAAAAACGAACTTACCTTTATCAAATTTTAATTCATCCGTAAAAATCCACGAAATAAAGCAGGAATTAATTATATTTTATATTATTTGTAAGTGCAAATAAAGTATGTTCACTATGTTGAAGACGCATCGAAATAAATGAAATTTTCCCAGCAAGTGTTGTTTTGACAAAACAAAAAGCCACAGCTGTCTGTCGCTGTTGCTACTAGTCTTTTGATACTTTGTTTGATGCTTCTGATTGAAAGTTACTGATGAACTTTTTGAGTTTGTTTTTCCAAGCTTTTGGGAATAAAAGTGACTGATGAACTGTTTGTATGGGTTGATACAGCACTCTCGTTGTAGTATCTTTGGTGACTTCAGATCTACTGACGACAGTGGACTCAGATATTTTTGTGTATAAATAATGTATTCAATGTTTGTAAATAATGTAGCCACGAGAGCTACCAAATGAATAAATTTACTCAAAATGCTAAGGGGCACCGCCTGGGGGGCAAATAAAACCACAAGCGGCAGACTAAACTTGCCTGAAGAATAACAACAAGAAACATCAACATCCATGTTCTTCCGCCTATACACCGCTCAAACATGATGCAGATGACACTGTCCATAGTCAATAGTGATGGAAATTATCTCATTCGGCAGGTTAGATAATAGAGGTTATTAGGTTGTTAAACTGAAATATACTGATCAATTAACACCTCTTAATAGATAAGATGAGATAACCCCCTTCACTACTGACTGTTAATATAGGAGGGCCGAAACGTCCAGGGCCAAAACGTCTCGAGGCCAAATCGTCTCAAGGCCGAAATGTCCTGAGGCCGAAACGTCCCATTACCGTTGAGATGACTACATGTATCTAATACAGGCATTTAATTTGTGGGCTCTGTCAAACTCAAATAAGATATAATAATAGAAGAAATGTTCAGTTTTCCCTATAATACGGAGAAGTGACCAAATATCAACTAATTGAATACTTCTGTTAATTGAATAATTTTCACTCGCAAAATGGCCCAGTCTCCTGTCAGCCCCTTTGTTCATGTTTGTGTTTTTTTTTTTTTGGGGGGGGGGGGGGGGTTCATTTTTTTTTCTTTTTCTTTCAATCATTCAGCTTTTTTGTTTTATGCATTCTTTTGTTGTTTCATTATAGCTGGTTTGGTTTTACACGATTTGATTCTTTTCTGTTGTGAAGGTTTCTTGGCAATGCTAGCAGTTTTGGGAATTGATAATTGTTCGTAAGTCGAGGTCTGGAATTTTCTTGAGTCATTTCCTTGGTTTAGACGTCTTTTCACTTACCTGTCTGGCTGCTCGGATGTCATGTTTGTCCAAGTTTCTTGCTTGACTTTCAAGGCGACAGCATGGTCTCCAAGTCAAAATCTCTGCAACCATGAAGTGAAACCTCGAATATCTCCTATGTGATCTGTCACAATGTCCAATGTTTCAAAAGAAACTGGTTATCAAATATGCAAGCCAATATCAAGATGCTTTCTTCAAAAAAGCATACATACATTATATTTATAAAAACAAGTAAACCGCACTTAAGAAAACTGCATGTAAAAAATCAAAAGTGTGTTGCTTATTACAAAAAAACGATGTTGTACATCAGTAGAATTGTTTGACAAACAATAAAACATTCAACACAGCAGATAAGCAACAAAGAAATTTAAAATAGATCTCAGTTAAAAAAAATAATATTAAATATATAAGACATAAAAGAGACAAAAATTTTAAACCAGCCATTTATGCAAGCGGGAATCCGATTCAGTATTGATTCGATATTAATTATCATCCACTGTCGTTTCTTTTTGTTCATTATTTAGCAGGGCAGGTTAACTGCGACTAATTAATGAACACAAGTTTGGCATCACGCAACACAATTTAAATCATCTTAATGATCTTAATGATCAAAATACTCATCAGAAGTGGATACAATTTCACAAACGAGTAAAACATACCGTTAAAAACAATCTCTACCCATTTTAAACTTTTATTAGCCTATATCTGGCCATTTTTTGCTTGTTTTCGTTTGTGTTTGTTTATGTTCATTTGTGTTCATTATTTAGTAGGAAAGCAAAAGGGTGATCCCCCAGGGAAAACTAAAAAAACAAGTGAATAGAGAATGTCTAGAGGAAACAACTGATCTTAAGTATATCTACAATAAAAAAATACAATGAGGAGAGGAAAACCAGCCCCTAGATACTGAAATGAGGCTAAGAGTCATATGTGCAAGTCACTCGATCGAGCAATTGATCTAAAGCTCATTTGCTCAATGGGATTAAAGTCGTTCAAGCAGTATGTGGAGTCACTGGATCTAAGACTACCTGTAGAGGAGCTGTATACAAGTTGTATAGGAGCCATATAGGAGCTAGGAGCCATATAAGAGCTGGGTCATATGTATTCTTAAATACTGAAATGAGGCTAAGAGTCGTGTGTGCGAGTCACTCGAACAAGCAATTGCTCTATAGCTCATTTGCTCGATGGGATTAGAGTCGTTTGAGCAGTATGTGGAGTCACTCGATCGAGCAATTGCTCGATAACTCATTTACGCGATCAGATTTGAGTCGTTTCAGCAATGACTTATCAGTAACTGCTCGATAGATACTTGGAGTTAGGAATCATATGGGCTTTCATGGAGGTTGTCTATCAGTTGGCTATAATCCAAAGCCCCACCCCCACCCCCACCCCCAGTACAATAGCACTACGTGCTACTATTATAAGCCATGGTATGGCGGTCCTAAAAAGGATTCTGGCAGATCCGAGCCAAGTAAACAATTATCAGGTTGTTTATGGTAATTCTCCGAACCTGAAAAACTAGTATAGTTCAATAGAACTTACCCAGGGGCCCTCTCAGAACTATAACACTATGTGCTACTATTATAAGTAGGATTCTTGACGAATCTGTATCAAATAAAGTCATTTTTGGTGATTTGGAGGGATTGTCCAGTTGTTTGTGGTAATTAGATTCACTCCTGTTCAATTGAACTTACCCCCAGAGGCCCCCCTCGGTACTATAGCACTACATGCTACTCTTAAAATCTACGGTATGGCAGTCCTAAAAAGGATTCTTGAAGAATCCGCAGCAAATAAGTGGATTTTGGTGATTTGGAGGGATTGTCGGGTAGTTTGTGGTAATTAGATTTACTCCCATTCAATTGAAATCCCTCCGAACATACACCAGACCCTTTTTAGGCCTTTGGGTAACATAGCAACCACGTGCTACCATAGAAACCAACATGGCAGCCTTCAATATACAAAATGGACTTCGGAAATACGTTTCACACTAACAACACGTGCTGCACACGCATGCACACTAACACCACATATCACAATCGGGATGGCGTAACAAGATGGCCGCTCTCGCGGGTTACCATTACGACACGACATGGCGCCACTGTGTCTTGTGGCATGCAGGCCTTTAAATTCTTCCCAACTAACGACGGTAAACGCTGTGACCAAATAAGATAATTGCGCCCAAATTATGCAGAGTTTGAAACTTTTTCCAAAGTTTTGAAGTGTTTCGGAAATATATTCTTAGGACAAATTTCCCTGATCCTTGTAATATAGCTCAGAGCCTACCTTTGAATCAAACAATGCAATAAATAAATAATGTTTTTAAAAACCCAGAGTTCACCACAGAAAAGCAATCGGCGTCGACAGTGTCATATATGACACTGTCGACGGCGATTGCTTTTCTGTGCCGAATTCTATATGACCAGGCACTTGAAGCTTGAGACCTATTATATTCATGTTTGTGGCATTTCTGAGTACACGCCATGCGTAATTTAGCTTACATTCAAATAGGCCTTTAGCTCGACATTGGGAAACTGAGAAGCCTTCTCGAGTTAGTCGAGTAAATTACGTCAAGGGGTGTTGGGAACCAGTGATAATGGTGAAGAACTATAACAAGGGGTTGTAAACTATCATTTTAAGATGGGGACCCAAAAGCTAAAACAGATGCCAAAAAGGAAATACCGGTGTTTTTTCTCCAACCATGCAGGCCACATCCATATTTGCCATTGTGCCCAAATTAGACTGATCTAAAGATCTGGCGACATGACGGCACTTCCGAGGTCATGCACCGAGGTTCTGCAACCTGGGGGGGGGGGGGGAGGGTCCAGGTACATGACATACTACTCACATGGACATTTAAAGAAGGCAGTTGTTGGGAGGAGCAGGATTGAGAGTTGCGGCACAAATAAACACGATCTGGTAATTTGTGGTACTCGTAGTATATAAATAAAAACTTTAGTAATTGGTAGTGAAAAACACGACTTCAGACTTGCGGGCTCAAGTTTCGCGAGTACAGGGAAAAGAGTTCGCAAGTAATCTACTGGTCCTAAAAACATCAAGTATATGCAAAACCATGTATATTATATATTCAAAAGATGGTTGCTTTGTTTTTTATTTCAACCAATTTTATTTCAAGTATAATGACTGACAGAAAATCGAAACTGAAGTCTTATATTCTGCCATACAGAGAGACATGGAGATTATGTTAGAAACAATAGCTCTTATTCCCTCACAATTATTACCACACAGGCTACTCTATGTGGAAATCGAAACTGAAGTCTTATTTTCTGCCATACAGAGAGACATGGGGATTATGTCAGAAGCAATAGCTCTTATTCCCTCACAATTATTACCACACATGCTACTCAACATGGAAAGGGGTTGGTGTTCCGGCTGTGTAATGCCTTTAGAATGCTAAACTTGAATATAAGTGACGTGACATTTTAACCCATTTTATTTTATGTATAATGTTTGACAAAGAATCAAATTTACAATCTCGCTTTCTTCCAAACAGATAGACACAGAGATGAAGTTGAGAACTTTCAATACACCCCTGCACCTATTAATAACCTACTTTTAGTGGGACTTGTTGTATATCTAGTAATAAGTCTCGCAGCGTCTGTATTTTCACGATCTCGTATGTAACTGAAGTGGCGAGTAAGAATGAAACTACGCTACCGGTACCAATTGCATAATCTTAAGTCAAGTATGAAATACGCATACTCCTTACTCACAACTGTAACTGAAGTAGCAGTTTCCATATACAAATAAAACAAGAGGCCCCAGGGGGCTTGAGGGCGCTCCCCTGACATGGTAGCCTTAATATCATCCCAGGGAACTGATTTGAAAAAATTGCATCTGCCCTTCCCAAGAAAAGCTTATATCAAATATCCAAAGATTCTGACCAGTGGATCTAAAAAAAGAAGATTTTAAAAGAATATTCCTCATATTGAATTAAGTAATAATTCCGGTTCCCACATGGAGCCCAAATATGAACACAGGGACTTGGCTTTAACAAACAGGAATCTCACCCCATAAGGATGCTGCATACCAAATATCAAGACATTCCGACTGCTGGATCTGAAGAAGAAGATTTTTAAGCAAAAATTCCTCATATTGAACTAAGTTATAATTTGGGCTCCGCTCCCACAGCCTCACAGGGAGCCCAAATATGAACCCAGGGTCTTGGCTTGAATCCCCCCCCCCCCCACCCTAAGGATGCTGCATACCAAATATCAAAACATTCCGACTGCTGGATCTGAAGAAGAAGATTTTTAAAGAAAATTCCTCATTTTGAACAAAGTTATAATTTGGGCTCCCACAGTGAGCCCAAATATGAACCCAGGGACTTGGCTTGAACAAACTTGAATCCCCCCCCCCCCCCAAGGTTGCTGCATACCAAATATCAAAAGATTCTGATTGGTGGATCTGAAGAAGAAGAATATTCCTCATACTGCACTAAATTAAACATTTTGGGCTCCCATAGAGAGCCCAAATATGGACGCATGGATTTGATTTCAATAAACCTCTGACACAATGTTCCAAAAATGTTATATGTGAAATTTGAAAGCTTTTGGAGCAATGGTTTGGGAGAAGAGTAGTCTTAAATGCCCCCCCCCCCCCCCATGTTAAGAAATGCTGACTCAGCACTTTTTCAAAGTCCCGAAAAAGTGCCCTATGATAAAACCGATAGCAATTTTTTTGACCATTCCATTCTGTTGGTCCTAATGAAGCTTTTCACACCAAATACGAATTCTCAGTGCTGTGTAGTTTTGGAGGTATGGGTGTTTTAAATTTTTTCTATTTTTAGCTCCTGCGGTTCCCATGGGGCGACGGGAATTTTTTGTCATAAATTAAGTACCCAATAAGCCCTCATATCAAATTTCATTCAAATCAGCCTCTCGGTTTGGAAAATAGAAATTTTGAGCGGGGCGAAAATTCTTGCCCCTCCCATAATGAAGGCAAATATAGCTCCTCGAACTTCTTTTGAACAAATCTGAGTCTGCACCTCAAAAGGAAGCTGCACACCATATATCAAGTCTCTGCTACTGCTGGTTCATGAGAAGATGTTTTAAGATTTAAGCACACTTTTTGGGCGTGGCCCTACCGAGGGGCGAGGCAACTTGATTTGAACAAACTCAAAATGCGACGTCATTGTGGTGAAGCCCTCCGCATTGTGATTGATTTTTGGCCTCGACCAGTGTAGATCATCTAGACTCCACCACACTCCACTTTCTATTGTAACTGTAATAAAACTGGAAAATGGTCCAAATTCCTTGGAGTCTAAATTCTGTGGTGCATGGGTAAAACACTCAACACAAGACTGTTTATACAGTGGGATGCATAAGCTAACCTTACACCCTTTTATTACATTAAAACTTTCCATATAAATACAGTGTCCTACACTGGAGTCCCTCTGGAAGATGACATCAACTCAAGTATGAACAGAATAAATTCTATGTAAGAAAAAAAACATTTCTGATAGTCCGTACTGGAAATAATAGCCCACTGTAGGTTTCTAGATGTGAACAGTTTGAGTTTTCAGAGGAGACTGCTGACAAAATGGCCGGTTGGGGATTATATATTATTAATCACGTGATTTATTTTCCTATTAAAATCAGGAAAACTTTCCTTAGGAGTTCCAATGCCATCTTTGTTGACATTCTTCTTCAGTATCAGAGAGTTAAACTTTCACGCACTTTCATACCAAGTATTGGGTGTACAATATCACTTGGCAGAAAAGTATCAAATATTGCACTCTTCTGACCAGAGATTGAATTCCTCATTAAGTGCTTAACTCCGATATATTCTAACTTATAATTGGTTTTAGATAGGTTTTATATCCTTATTACCTTTAATATCACATACCTATACTTCTGGTAATTGGAAAGCCATTTGTTGTTATTGGTTTTAGATATGTTTTATACCTTTAATTTCAATAATATCACAAGCCTCTATAAAACAATCAGATTAGAATTGTTTTATGACATTAATCTCCAATACTTCTCCAGAGAAATGAGATATTTAGTTATACCTTTTCTTAAACAATGGCTTTTGGAAATGTTTTAACCTTTCTAATCTTTCAACTTCGTGGGAAACCACTCTTACTTGCACACCTGGCCTTTGAGATAATGATGGTATCATTTCACTAACCTAATTGTGGGAGTAACTTTCCACTGATCTCTTAAAGGGATTCTGGTGCAATGCATGTGCTTGTGGCTGCTAACACTCTGTGAAAATACCTTTCTACTGCTCTCTTAAAGGGGTTCTGATGTAATGCAAGTGCTTATGGCTGCTAACATTCTGTGCCTCTATCCACAGTGTGAGCGTTTTCTAAGAGCTACAAGCTCATTAAGCAAAGGGGGTTCTCACGGGGCTAGGGTGCATTTTGTCACATTCCTCCCTTATCCAAAAGCAAGGCCCGTAAAATGGGGCTTGATCATAGAGGCAATAGGCATGGCTCAGATTTGCACTTGAAGTGATACAAGAGGTGAATAAAACAAAACAAATATACAAGATATAGTAAAGTGCATTTAACCACCGTAATATTTTATTAACTATACATAATGATCGATTAATATTCATTTAGCATCTGGCATCTGTGTTGGAGTTGGATATAGTCAAAACTATGTTTATCCAGGGTGGTACCCCAGACCAAAGGTTGACGACAATGGGGACAATTATGTCTCAGCATCATCCATTTCAACCCACAAAGTATATGCACAATCTTCGCACAATGGGGACATTGATGTGCTTTGCGGGGCCCCATGGGCACATTCTCTAAACATATACAATCTTGACTATTACCATCTACCAGGTTAGTTAACATTTGTTGGCGTTGTAGATGTTGATGATATGATAGAGCTTGTTGTAACCATGTAAACTGAGGCTGCATTTTCTCTCATTCATACATTGCCTTAGGGTCCACAAAGAGTCCTTCCCTCCCAATGATAATAAAATGTGATGCATCCTCAGTGGCAGGTTTAGATAAAACAAACTCACTCTCCCAGAATGGTCGAACCAACCAATCATTAGGTTCGAGATTCTCTGGCATGGGAGATAAAACATCAGGGATACGCTGATCATAATATCGTCCATCCCACCGTCGATCATTCCAGTATCGGATGACATCATGAGAACCTGCAAAATAATATTCATCCCCTTGGGGTTTTCGAGGAGGATTTTTTATGGTAATTAGATGGAGAAGAGCAATTTGTGTCCCCTCTTTACTTTGTCTAAGGCAATATTGATAATACACCTCATATAACACGAGTTCCTTATCACCAGTTTCTGCATTAACATCTGCTGTTTCCCAATATCTAATCCGTCATCGGAATGTAGTCAAATCATCGGGCTGGGGAAGAAGGGAAGTCGTCATAGTCATCCCCCTGGCCATCCAGTCCTCTGCTTGATCTTTAGGGAACTCCATATAATCATCAGTAGATACTGATGCCAACATATTGGCTATCCAGTAGTCGTCTCGTTCTTCATCAAACTCGGCAAATTCATGGATCGACACTGATGCCATTATTTCCCTAAATATGAAAAAATAACAAATCTCCTTCCTCGTTCAACAATAATCAACTTACATGAATTATGGTTCAGCAATAAGAAGAATAATTTTTGATTATTAAATATGATAAACTATTTTACAGTTGCCACCGTGTAAACACTTCTTGTTTGTTTCTTAAAGGGTTTTCTCGCTAGCTGAGAAGTTGTCACCTGCACACCTTCAGGAATACTTATCTAAATCCGTCTAAAGGGGCAGTATTAGTGTAAAATTTGCTTATTTTAAAAGGCAATAGATCACTGATATAGACAACCGTGAGTGACGGCGGAGGTCGTTATTGAGGTTTAGAAAACAAATTGGGGTTAATTTTACGCTTCTTTTGTCCCCACTCAACATTTGTCCAACAATGGGGGCATGTTCGAGAAGTAATCATCCAAGTTTGACCACACGCAACATGTACTCGTTGGTCACAAACATGGCACCGGTAAGTGGTTTCAAGCTGTTGTTCTACTGCATTATAACAAATACAGCATGATTCACCGGCTCCATGCATCATTCCACAGTAAAGGTATCTTTGTCTCCGAGAATCATGGTGACGGAGAGTGTCTATTAAAAGAGTATACATGGGCTGCTCTCTCTCCCATGCATATGTCTTTGGACATCATTATGTTGTGGAACAAGGGCAAAAGAGGGAGCCTTCGGGGCATGCCATAACTCGATACTGCAGAATGGTCGAATCAATCTTGGATTGGGGCAAATCGCATACTGTGAAGTGGGCGAATCAACCCTATGGTCGAAGAAATGGCCATGATAATTTCTCATCGGCAAAAATATCCATTTGATCATGCAGATCCCTCATGTAGGCCTCTGCAGTGAGCAACATTAATTCTAATTGATTCAGTACCATTTCGACTTGATGATACGCATGGGTAAAATGTTCAAGTATGACTATTCACTTCTCATGGTCCTGTATGGTGTGTGTAACTTCTTCAGCGAAGATAGCTACAGACCGTGACAAATTTGTCATATACTTGCAATTCTCTTGAATTGCCTCATGATTCAATTTTATCATTGTTAGACTAACTTTAACACTACGTTATATTATTCCTTGATTTGCACTTAATCGATCAATATTTTCTTTCATTCCCCTAAGATCGGATTCAGTTACAGTGCCAAAGAGGAAACTCAAACCCTTGCCTATAAAATTAAACACTCCCCATCTCTCTCGTGATGAGGGAGTATGCCCATTCAGTGTGCAGTAATCAGTTAGATCGTCTTTGACTTGTTTACAGCGGTTTCATACAAATCTGATCTCTTGGTTCACATCCGTTATCATCGATTTAAACGCAGTTTGAAGGGTGAGGTTCGCATTACCAATGGCCTCAATAACTTCACTAAAATCATGCTCTATATCACGATAAAAGTTAGGCACAAATTTTACGCCTTGTTCAACTCAGCATATTGGATGAATGGTTTCAAGTCAAACACATACATTGTTGTCCAGTCACTCATGACCATATAAACTTCTTTAACCTTCTTGGAAATCACATTGTTTCTTATTATAGTATTTCCTTCCACTATTGTCACTAAACTTATTAGAAGAACAACCAATATTGCCTTGTATAACATCGTGCTCCTACAACAAGAAAGGAGACATGGGTTAGTGTCGACAGGTGATTCTTGGGTCAAAATTTACATTCTCCACCATTTCACTTCCGGATTGTGAGATGGCAGAAAGAACAATCAAATAAGGAGTAACCACTATGTAGGTTCGTGAGACCTACCATGGTCACTTCACTATTTCTCTCTCTTGACAAACTAAAAATCAATATAATTTTGTCACCCACAGTCACCTTCCCTATCCCCATCCCAAATTATTGCATTGCATCTGCATATTATGAAGTCTAGGCTATATTACTCCAGGAAGTTGGTTGAACTATTGTTTCTCTGTTATTCTTTTTAACTTCTTCATGTTTACTTAAAACTTTTTGAATATCATTAATCATCTCACTTATTTTTACCTCTGACGCTTTATTTCTTACTAAATTAACCACTTCTGGATTATCAATTTTTACATGGTTTACATCCATGGGTTGATCATACACTACTGCATCCTGTGGCGGTTGTGTATGACTAGTACTAGCCACCGTTGGCTCTTTGTCCGATAACAGCTTCTTCATTTGTTCTTGGGTTTCCCGAGAACGTTTCAGATGTTTTCTTAGCTCTTCCATGGGAACCATCTCTTCTTCAGAAGATGAATGTTCCCTTATTTGTCTCTTTGAGTTGATAAATTGTGCCAATGGTTTATCATACTCACTTCCATCACTACTGTCACCAGTATCAGTAGAAGATTCAGCTGGTGGGGCTACGTAACGTTGTGTATGTTTTGCTTGGTTGATTTCAGGTACCTCTCACTCCTGGGGTGCTAAACTAAGTCGTTCACCATGGAATTTAATTATTCTACAAGTTAATTGGTCTTCAATTTGTAACTGACAGGTCCTGTCTTCTCGATAACACTAAATGGATATTCTCATTTAGCTTCTAATTTACCTTTAGGCTTCCCATCAGTGTACATGACTGAATCACCAACCTTAAAGTCAATATCTTTTGCTTTTTTATTATATAATCTTTGCTGTTTGATTACATGTTTCGTTTGTGTGGCTTGTTGCCTTGAAAATGCTTTATGTTGTTCCTGTATGGCTATTTCGTGGGGTTCTTCACCCACATATTTTTCTCTGGGCTTGAGTATATTATCTAATGATAAAACTACATCACGGCCATACACTAAGTAGAATGGAGAGAAACCTGATGCTTCACTGCCATTGAACCTAATGGCTGCCAAAGCTTGATTGAGAAATAGGTCCTAAATTTCAAGTTCTTTTTGAGCCAACTTAGCAGTTGTATCATTTAAGGTTCCCATTTGATTGTGGATGATAGTAGGAAGTTGTCACATGATGTACCCTAAAGTATTCTGTTAGATGTTTCATTACTTCATTACAATTTTCAGATCCATTGTTTGTCAGTAATTCCAAAGGACAGCCAAATTTTGGGAATATCTGATCAGTTAGCAAATTAACTGTGGTCTCTGCACGTTTGTCTGAGACAGAAAATGCTTCAGGCCAGCCAGAATATACATGTATGAATGTAACTATATATTTATTTCCCGATAGTGTCATTTGGGAATGGACCACTCATATCCAAAGCAATTTTAGCAAATGGATATGGAGGTCAGTCAGCTTCTTGCAAGGGCAGTTTATGTTTCGGGGTATTTCTTGCTCCACATGTAAGACATTTTTCGACGTAATGATAAATTTGTTTATATAAATTCCACCAATAATATTTCCTACTGATGTTATAGTATACTTTATCAATCCCTACATGTCCTAGGTTGTCTTGGTATTGTCTTAATACGTCTTCAGCCAAGTGTTCAGGAATACACAATCTTGCACGTGGTTCATTATCCACTGCATTGATATAATATAACACTCCCTCAATCATCAAATATTTACTACCAATATTCGATGGGGTGTTATTACTTCAGTATTTCTTCACAATTTCCACAATCTTTTGGACTTTTTCTTGTTCTATTTTCATGTTTAGGTTTTTGTAACTAATACTCTGGGGTTCCACAGGGGAGTCTTGTTTATCTACTTTTACATGGGCATATTTCCTAGGATCAATTTTATTGCTATTAATAACTCCTACTTGTAATGCCTTTTCTGTTTCCACATTATCCATTTCATAATCTGGGTCAGCATTTGCAATCCCTTCAGGTAATCTGGAAAGTAGGTCAGCACAGGTGTTTTGTTGACCTGGTAAATATTCCATCTTACAGTTATAACTGGCTATTTTTAATGCCCATTGTTAGACTTTAGCATTGTTCTGTTGGCTTTTCAACAAATATTGCAAAGGGGCATGATCTGTCTTAATGACAAACTGTGCTCCCTGAAGATAATTGTTGAATTTATCTAATGCATAAGATATTGCAAATGCCTCTTTTTCAAAGGTAGACCATTTTTGCTGAGTCTCACCCCCAATTTATGTGAAAGGAATACAATGGGTTTTTCATCTGGTACTCCTGGCAATGGACCTTGTTCATTCTCTCAAGGTTGGGCTGAAACTGCACCTACACAGGTGCCAGAGGCATCCGTGTAAAGTACATATGGTTTTTGAGGATTTGGGTTTGACAAATGCACTACCCGGGTTAATCTCTCCTTTAGCTCTTCAAATGACTTTTGTTGAGCCTCCTTCCAGTGGAACCTCAAATGTTTCTTAGTCAATGCTATTAATGGTTGGGCTATGTCACTAAAGCATGGAATAAACCATCGATAATAACTGACCATCCCATTAAACTTCTCACTTCAGTAACAGTTTTCGGTGGGGTTAATTTTCTTATAATTTCAACTTTAGATAATTCTGGCTTGATTCCCTCTTGCCTCATTATGAATCCAAGATAAGATGTTTCTGTCTGAAAAAAGGAGCACTTTTCAGCTTTTAATTTTAATTTATGCTGTCATAACCATTGGAATACTTGTTTAATATGCTCAATGTGTGACTTAACATCACAACTAAAAATTAAAATATTGTCGAGAAAAGCCAAAGAAAATACTTCTAGGCCTTCCAGGACTATAGTCATGAGCTCCTGATAGGTGCTACAGGCATTAACAAGCCCAAATACTGTTACATTGAATTCATAAAGGCCTTTGTGACACGTAAAAGCTGTTTTGGGTCTATCTTCTTCATCCATCTTGACTTGCCAATAACCTGACTTCAATGTCAAGGGTTGTAAAATACTGACAACCATTCAGTAAGGTGAAAATGTCATCAAATCAAAGGTAATGGCCAACTAGTTACCTTCGTGACCCAATTTAATTCCCTAAAGTCGACACAAAATCTCTTTGAACCATCTTTCATGTCCACTAGCAAACAAGGAAAACTCCAAGCACTATTAGAGTGTTGAATTATTTTATTTTCCCCCTTATCTGGTCCTACTCTTTGTTCTGTCAGTAGCTGTTTAACTTCCAATAATTTCCCCCTTCATTTACTGGTTCAAGTTTCCCTATTATACAACCCCATTTCAATGTGTAATGTTTATTAGTACTGTTAACTATCATCACCAGTATATTTCCATTCTCATTTGCTACTATGATGTTACTAACAAGTAAACCGGGTTGCTCGGCTACATAGCCTGTCTTTAATCCATAACGTTCTAAAAATTTTGAAGGAAAAGCTGACCTCGCACCAACCGCCTTAGCTGTACAAAGACAGGTGGTTCGTGTTGTTAGTTCTGCTTGATTAACCAGACATGTAAGACAACTAACATGTAAATCTTTAACTAGAGGTATATATTGGTCTTGCAATCTCAATTTTCTCATTCCCCAATAAGCGGTAATTTCATTTACAAGAATCCAATCCGATCCCAGTAGCATACTTCGATTCAATTCATCCAATTCCAAGAAATTATGTCTTTGATAAATACTCTGTATATGAAACTCTATTTCAATGATTCCCTGAGGGCAAATGTCATTTCCTGTAACGCCAGAAATTTGAGGTAGTTGGTTCTTATCTCCCCTCAACTTTGGCCTATTCTTCAAATTTATCCAGAATTTTGTACTAACACATGATGTTTGTGCCCCTGAATCAAGGAGGGCTCGAATCTTTTGCTTACCAATTTGTATTTGAATGCTATCTAAAGAAGCAGTTCCAATATTTATATTAATTGTCTGTATCTTGTCAGACTTTTGTTGTTGTACTTTTCCTGGGTAATTAACATTGTTTATTACATTATTTGTTCTTGTTTTTTTCAAATTATCTCACTTCTTCCTATTTTGTTTGCATGGAGTTTTCTTATTTGTTTGACCTTGACTTCCTATTTTCTTATTTTCTGATTCAGTCTTTTGGTTCTTCGGAATGTTCTGACACATATACCTTAGTATTTGTATGAAGTTTTTGAGATTCATTTCCCTTTATGGTCATGTAAGCATTTTTCTCAAGTGCTACCATTTCAGGATTTAAATCCACTATATGTATTTCCTTAAGATTGTTATTATTATTAGCAGCGGAATGGTCTTGAATGGCCTCAACATAAATTTCTGCACACTTATTCTTGGGTAACCTGTATATGCCACTACTAATTGTAAGCATGGCTACTATCTGGAATTTTCTTTCCTCACTCACCTGTAAAACTTTCCTTATGGTTTTATACAACTCATAAAAACACTTATTTTTATCAGTGTAATCGCTCCATCGAGGATAACCTTGAGGCATGGTAGATAACCACACGTGGTTACTACATTATCACTTACATATAGATTTCCATGATGTTGTATGTGTTGTTGGCATTCTTTCATAAGAGCAGGCCCAGCACTACGAACGATTGCCTTGGTAACACCTCCGCCATGTGACAGCTGACCATTGGCAGCATTCACTATGGCATCGGCATTTAGCTGAGTGATATCGGCTGGGTATACATCCGCCTTCAATCCATTATTGGTCTGGAAGACAAAAGTATCTTGTTTTTCTATTAATCTTTTAAAGTTCTTAGTAAAATGCCTGCCAATTGTGCAATGATCACATTGTTTGACTCCTTTACAAAATTTTGTATAATGCTGTATACTACCATAATTTTTACATATTTCCCCAGGTGTATATGGGTTAATTTCTTTGGGTTCAGTTATCTTTTGTTTTCTTCTGGTCCTCCTCATAGTCATTTGTCTGTCTGTTAAAGGGCTGGGTTTTTGTTTTAGCAAACTCTCTTTCCAATGATGTCCCAATTTTTTACACTTTTTGCACTGATTGGCATTGCCTATTACTGGGGATCTATTTTTAATTTTCCCACATTTATTCACACTTATTTTTGCTTTACCATTACTGAGAACACTATTCTTGTGAGGTTTATTGGTAGTGTGAGGGTTCATTTTCATGGGAGAACCATCCTTGGTTCTCGTTAACTCATGTTTAACTGTCACACTGGGAGAATTATTTTTGATTCTTGTAAAATATTTATTTTGCTTCTGGTGATCCTGAGTCCCATATTTCTTAGTTGGGTTATACACAAATTTATTCCTATTCTCATTAACCTTTAAATTCCTCACTTCTCCGATCCGTTTAATACTATTTTTTCTATTTTCAGTTTCTCGGTTTTTGGGAGCTTGTGATTGTTGTAACTTAGCCCTGTCTACTGCCCCGTGTAAACAGAGTTCTGCTCATTTAAATTAACCCTACAGTTCCGGGCATAATGTCCTAATTTCCCACACCAAAAACAGGTGAAACCAGGTCCCCCTGGTCCCTCATTGGGTTGCTGTACGTCTAACACCCATACCTGCTTTATTATATTTACCCTACAGTCTTTCTTCAAATGACCTGGCCGGCCACAACAGTGACTGATAGGCCGATTAACCCTCATTGTTCCCTGGAACCTATTTGTATTATTTGTCGGATACCGATTATTATTCATATTTCTGGTGGGCATAACCCTAGTATTTTGACGTGGAATATTTTGACGTAAATTACCCATTTACGGTCAGTTATATGTACTTTTGGTCAACATATTTACGCTGTGGCGTCACCTATTTGTGTCCACTTCCATTGATTCGATGTTCCTATCATGCCCATCTTCTCTGCCAATACAATCACGTATGTTTGGTTCCCGCATTTCCCTTGTTATATTTTTACACCATGTGGGCATTCGTACTCCCTGACCTTGACAGTCTGAATGGGCTCAGAATTCAATTCATACTGTGGACTCAAACATAGCCTTCCTTAAAGCCTGGTCAAAATTCATGGGGCTGCCCTAATAAGCTTCTATTTCATATCTCCGTCATACAATCTATCGCAGAAGTAGTCAGCGATTAATTGTTGGATTATTGGTTCATCGATTTGTTCACCATAGGTCTCTTTTGTGAGGTCTAATAATCATTCCCCATAGCCTACTACAGTTTCGTTTTTCTCCTGTTTCATATAGTGGAGAAACTTTCCAGCGATCATCGTATCCATCACTTCGGAATAACGCAAGTGGAATTCCTTGTATAAGTCAGCCCATTTCAACTTTGGATCTTTTTGCATAGATCGCAGCACAAAATCAGACACCACATGGTGGCTGGTTTGTGCAGCGATCATTTTGCGATCGTCTATCGGTATTCTGTTTGTATCACAATAAAGCTCTATTGATTTTATCCACTCGCAGAAGTTGCAAGGATTGCCATCAAAGCATTTAATTTGGGAGGCAAGATTTTGAGATCGAGTTGCAGCAGCAGTTGTTGTTGCATTATGTTCATTGCCTTCCTTTAGAGATTCATGCAAATCTATGATGGCTTGAGCCACAGCATCATTTCCCCCAGTAGTTACTGCAGGAGTTTGGGGTCCAACATTACCCATTTTGAACTCATCCCTCAACCTACTGGTCACTGTATCAATGTATCAGTGTTAAGTGCTTAACTCCGATATATACTAACTTATAATTGGTTTTAGATAGGTTTTATACAGGGTTTCCGCTAGGGGAAAATTTGTGTATCCGGTAGTTAATAGAAAGTTAAAATCAGATGCCGAAGGCATCTGCCGCACGTACCGAAGGATTTTGATTTTTAGGTGCTCTCTGGGGGCATTCTGGTCGCTAAAATGCTGAATAATTGAAGTGGAAAATATGTGTTTTTTCCTTCTACAATTCTCTAAATTCCCACGAGACACACAATACAACATCTGGTCAGAGGTTTCATAAAAATACAAACCCCAAACAACACAAAATCCACGAATCCTGACAGTGACTGCGATGCTTGACCTCATTTTTTTTTATACAACCCTATACGTTCCAACGTAAAAAATTGGAATTGGAAATGCAGAGAGAACAAAACGAAATTAATTTTAGCGTTTAAAAATTATTTTTTTTAAAGTTAGAGAAAAAAACTTTTTTTTAAACCTAGCGTTGTTTTGTTCGGGGAATGGTTGATTGGTAGCACGGTCGAATGGCACCACAGTCAATTCGCACCATCGGTGGTCGATTCCTACCAGTCCATTATTATCGGTCAAACTGACATGACCACTCCATCGTTATCGGTCAAACTGACATAGACAACGAATAGGTCGTTTCATCCCCGGGACGATTCGTTCCCTACTTAGTCAGACATTCGTCCCCATGACAGGGTGGGATGTTTTATCCCCAGCTGGGGACAAAACGTCCCATTTCAATAACCAATTATTGAGAAGATATCGGATTGGATTGTTTTTCATGAATAAGGTATTGAAGCCTTTGCTCGTAACCAATGATGGTCACTCATATGGCATCGAGGTTGGATTATGCATAATTAGTCTTATTAATTAGATATTACATTAGCAGATGAAAATACAAAAGAAGATTTTTGTTTATAACTTAAGAAACAGAAAATTCATTACCCACTTTGTCGGTGAATTATTGTGATGAATGGTGAATTTGAATTTTGTGCGCAGAGACTAAAGGCCGAGGTTCAACTTGAACCTCCGCCTTTAGTCTCTGCGCATGAAATTCAAATTCATCATTCATCACAAAACTTCAGCCCCACCTACCTTGCTCCCTTTTTATGGCTGTATTGAGTTTCTCGTTCAGCCAGCTGGAAACCGTCAGAAGAGCCAAGCAACAGAAGGACCCAGAAATTGTCGACCAGATGACAGGACAACCCCCCACTCCAGCACATCAGAAGCCTGGACGGAAACAGCAGCCCCCCCCCCCCCGCCCCACAGCCAAGCACGACATCCAACAAACAAAGCCACCCACACGTGCGAGAACCCATCCCGGAGACAAATCAACCCATTCGCACCCCCAGACAACCTCTTCAACTGGATGTGAGAATGTGTGAATGGATGTGTGTGTGTGGTAGGGGGTGAAGCAGCTGCCTAGCCTAGGATTTATAAATGGAGAAGAATCAGCGATACACAAGCCATATTTATTTTTATTTTACTCTATACTCATCATGATTGAAAACATCATTGCAGAACATCCCACCCAAAGCTTCGTAATAATTATTATTTTATTTATTTATCGTTTTCTGTGGTGGGGGGGGGGAGGCATACATATTTGTAACCTCCATCCTTGAATAAAAATATGCTCAGTTTTTGAAATTCAAAGACCAGCGGCAACCCCCTCCCCCCTAACACCCACCTACCCCCCACCCCCACCCCACCCCCCCCCCCCACCCCCCCGTCTAGCTTTCTCTCAAACAGAAAGAGAAGAAGAGATAGGATATATGCTGGTTCCTGAATTTCAAAACAGAGAGAGAGAGAGAGAGGAGGGGCGGGGGAACCTTAGAAAAAATTATAAAGTAGCAGCAGTCGAGTTTGCTATTGTGTTGGCAACAATTTCAGCAGAAGGGCGGAAGAGAACAGGAGATTTCACTGAAAAGTCGGCAAGTCAATCAACTAAAGTGGGCTCCGTTGAGATTATCGTTAGGGTGTTTTCTCTGACCCTTCCAAATCTCACACACAGAAAGAGACTTTAGTTCAGTTTTTAAACAATCATAAAACATACCAGCAGTGGTAACCGCTAACAGCACCGAAATAACTTCAACAAAAAGACTAGAGAGAAAAGAATATATTATTGGGCAGCCGGCGAGACCGTGGCTATCAACTAAACTGGATGCCTAGTGCACTGTGATGACTGCTAACTAGGCCAACAGTAGATCAAGTCAAGTCTTTCATAACTGGTATCATTGAACGACATTCTCCATCTGTGTGCACAATTCTTGTCTTGAAAAGTCTTTTTTCACAGAAAGGGATGAACTATTTAAAATTCGATAGCTGCTGTCTCTAGGCCAGAAGATTTCTAAATTGAAATAGCTCACCCCTTAACCACTCAAAGTAGTTTAAACTTCATAAGTTTATTCGAACATCAAATTGGTAAAAGGATGATAACGAAAGTCGCCACCAGTGGGGAAGGAGTTGAAATGCTTCCTGTCCTATCCCCCATGTCAGTTGTTTTATTTGGGGAGGTGTGCAGGGGGGGGGGGGGGGGTCTCGCAAGTCGTGGAGAGCACTGGCAACCTAGTTTCATGAGAAAAAATGAGCAAAGAGAGCTCACGTGTGACTCATAATATAAATATAAGATATCAAGTTGATTAAAGAACTCGACATCTGCTACGTTTCAAATTTGTTGATGCCTCTCACCCCTCTCTCAGGGAGAGAGAAGGGGTGGGGGTGGGGGTGAGGGGCTTCAAACATTTGAAATGTAGCAGCAGTCAAGTTTGCATGTGACTTGGGAAGAACAATAAACTGAAGGGAAGTTAGAAAACAGAATATCTCACTGGGGAATTGGTGCCAAAATGGCCAGGAAATTAAGGGGCTTATGTCTCGTTTTCAGAGAGAGAAAGAGAGAGAGAGTCATGACATGACCCTGGCTGTTAAAAGTTTCAACAGCCAGGGTCATATCGTGACTCTCTCTTTCTCTCTCTCAGAAAACTAGAGATCATAAACCCCTTAATTTCCTCACAAATGAAAGCGACATTAAACATCAATCTGAAATTTATTGATTACAATATCCCAATCGGAATCACTGAATTTTCCCACAATAAGTTTACGTGAGATCCGCATGAGTCCCTCCAGCATTTTCGGCTTTAGACGGGTTCTGGTGCACGATTTGATGTCATTCATCAGGCTAAACATTCATTCAACTGAGGGCGTCCCAGCTGGAATAATGCAAGTCATTTGCAAAAGTTTATAGTACTCTGGGTAGCTACTTGCGATGCCTTTGGAAACTAAGTCTTTTAGCAACAGATTGGGCATATATTGCTCAATTAATTTTAATTTATCGTCTCATGCTTTTCTCTGAGTTTTAGTGGAAGAAGGCATCTCTGACACTTCCCTCTTACCCTTTCTTTATAATCGAGGTGAAGTTGTTTAGTCATGGTGATAAACGCCAGGAATTCTTCTTCAATCCTCTTAGCTTCAACTAATGGCGGTGCTGTTACCCTATCTCCTGGCCATAAAATGTCACAAGATCTCGGAGTTTGGCTTTCCCATACCCATCTACATTATCTGGTATGTTTCTTGGATCGAGTACTCCAAAACAACTCAGAAGATTAGCCGAATCAAAAGCTTTATCTATCTCAACCTTCAAGTCCTCAACTAAAGGGATAGCTATGTTTTTTGTGAACAGGTTGAGTTGTTCATCGTGTGGTCTTTCGCACGATACACGCGCTCCTAATCTGCGAGTAGCCGCTTCTTTAAGCAACGTGGGTGCATCATCATAGCGCAGAGTCAGCGAGCTGCCTGTAGGCATGTGTTTGTCCTCACGCAGCCGAGCTAGAATCCGGTCATATTCGTCTTGTGCTGTTTCAACCAAAAGTGGTATAACCGTGAAATTAAGTTACTGTGTTTGGAGAGTTTTATTGAGTTTTCCCGTAATGGCCAAAATGTCACAGAGAAGTAACCACATTAAGACAAACTTTGAATCAGTGAGGTGAAGCTTCAGTCCAAAAACTTCTGCATCCGATATGTCATCGTAAATGGCGTCCAGAGCATCAATAATTTCGGCGTATCTGTGGTAGACTCTGATGCACGCGTCTCTGTGTGAAAGCCATCTAGTTTTTGACAGCATCACATTTGTGAGTATTTTTTTCTCTGCACTCTCCTGTGTTGTGAAAAACACTTGTAATTTCTTTGGAGATTTATCAAATATTTTCCACGATGTGCGAAGTGTAGAGTCAACAAACTTCATGCTAGCATACTTTTAAATAAGATGGACAAATGGAAGCGCCAATCTGTGGTGATGATAGTTTATGTAGCTAGAAAACGGAGACTCATGTCTTATCATTCTCTGCAAACCACCCTTCTCCCCACTCATAGTATTTGTACCGTCCAGGGCAATGAATAGGATGCGCTGAAAATCAATTTCGTTTTCGGCAAAAACCTCTTTTATTAAATCAAACAATGAAAGTGCATCTGCACGTTTCAGCGGCACCAAAGCCAACAAGCGTTCAGTTACTGAACCAGAATGATCTACCCAATGTCCTAAAATAGCAAACTGCTGCATGCCAAATATGTCTGTAGACTCGTCTGCTAAAACGGTTAAAAAACTGGCAGTTCTACATTCATCCAAAGCTGTTTCCTCTATATATTCATTCATGCACCTGATCATTTCCTCGTTTGACTGATGAGAGAGAGATATGATACATTACCAGGCAGTCTCAAATCTATTCCCAGGTCTTCGACAAGAGAAACAATTTCTGGGAGGGAGGTTGATTACAACCATTTCCTTTTGGTCATCAATTCCATGATTTTGAATATTCCCTTGATTTTGCATCTGTTCGCATTCTGTGCAGTGTTAGAGCTATGACTATGTTGAAGTTGTTGAACTACTGAGCCGGTGGCAACTGTGTGAGCTCGGTGGACACTGGTTGTTAAACAGTTTCGATGGATTGAAAAATTTTCATGCTTTTGAAATTGACATCGCGGGTGATCGTCAAGTTGAATGCCTTTGTCGACCCACCAGTTCGTCTCGCCAGCGTGTACAGAGTCTGTATATCCATCCTGACTTAGCGGGGCTTAAATACGCCCACTGAAATTCGTTGCCCCACTGTGTCCTACTCGATGCCAATGATAAGGTTGGGCGATTGACGTCCACATCGGGCTCCAGCTGTGTCGGCCTGTCGGTTGTTTCTACACCAGCTTCCCCAGAAACTTCACTTTCGGTTTCAGTTTCTGAAATTTGAGCTTTCATTGTACTAGGAACATTGCTACTCACAGTTGCACTTGCAGTCCTTTTGAAAAATTTGTTTATTTTCCCAAACCCTTCAGCATCGCGGGGTCTAAGTTTTCACTTATACAGCCTCACTTTGTGGCTCATTTTTTTAGTAAACTTTGCGTGTGTGCTTGGGCTTTGTAATATTTGAAAAGAACCATGACGCGGACGTGTGAACGTCATGCACGTGCAATTGCATCATTTAACGCTCGAAATAAAAGCCAGTGATTTCGGACCAAACATGACAATTTGAGTCCAAAATTTTACAGGCGATGTTTAGGATTTGAAATTTGTTTTCCCCCCCCTCTAATCTGGGGGTTATAAAGTATCAGGTTGTCGCCAGTAATAGTAGGCATAGTATACAACATAATTATGCCTATATTACATGGAAACAAAGGATCCTGAGTGTCGTTACGATACAGCATTGTACTCGACATTTTAACCACCAGCTTTTCTGACCAATCATAGTATTATCGGCGGGGGGAATGGGTCCAGTCGACGGACTCGCAGCCGGTATAGCAGAAACCCTGTTTTATATCCTTATTACCTTTAATATCACATACCTATACTTCTGGTAATTGGAAAGCCATTTATTGTTATTGGTTTTAGATGTTTTATACCTTTAATTTCAATAATGTCACAAGCCTCTATAAAACACTCAGATTAGAATTGTCTTATGACATTAATCTCCAATACTTCTCTAGAGTAATGAGATAATTAGTTATACCCTTTCTTAAACAATGGCTTTTGGAAATGTTTTTACCTTTCTAATCTTTCAACTTCATGGGGAACCACTCTTACTTGCACACCTGGCCTTTGAGATAATGATAGTATCATTTCACTAACCTAATTGTGGGAATAACTTTCCACTGATCTCTTAAAGGGATTCTGGTGTAATACAAGTGCTTGTGGCTGCTAACACTCTGTGAAAATATCTTTCTACTGCTCTCTTAAAGGGGTTCTGATGTAATGCAAGTGCTTATGGCTGCTAACATTCTGTTCCTCTATCCACAGTGTGAGCGTTTTCTAAGAGCTACATGCTCATTAAGCAAAGGGGGTTCTCATAGGGCTAGGGTGCATTTCGTCACATTCCTCCCTCATCCAAAAGCAAGGCCCGTAAAATGGCCTTTGAGATAATGATAGTATCATTTCACTAACCTAATTGTGGGAATAACTTTCCACTGTTCTCTTTAAGGGATTCTGGTGTAATACAAGTGCTTGTGGCTGCTAACACTCTGTGAAAATAACTTTCTACTGCTCTCTTAAAGGGGTTCTGATGTAATGCAAGTGCTTATGGCTGCTAACATTCTGTGACTCTATCGACAGTGTGAGCGTTTTCTAAGAGCTACAAGCTCATAAGCAAAGGGGGCTCTCATGGGGCTAGGGTGCATTTTGTCACAGTCATAACAAACAATTATCTCAAATTTCAATTAAATAGGTTCAGCGGTTTGGGGGAGAAGACGCAAACACCATGTTCACAGACGACGGACGGTGAGTGATCACTAGAGCTGCCCTGACTGAAAGTCAGGCGAGCTAAAAAACATGTGTGGGTGTAGTGGTTCGACCAAATAGCTAGGAGAAGGTTTGGGTGAAATTGTCCGAAGGCCATATCGTGACCAGGGGACAGTAGAATTAAAAAAGTTAGGTAGATATGTTGCTGGGCCGGACCGGTTCGCGGTCTAGAAGTGGACTGAACCCTGGGCCGGACTGCCATCGCTGTGTCGCTTTTGGTCAGCTCAACTTTGCCACTCTGGATGTTTTTGGGCTGGTCCACTATTCCATTGAGAAAGGTATTATTTCTTGGCATGATTAGTAGCCAGTGGGAGGACTCGGGTGTTTTTGATCATGGAAATAAATGGCTTTTGTATCACACTTCTCACACTGACTCAGAGAAACTGTATAAACGGTATCTATGGTTATTACCCATGGCTTAAAAACGATTAGTGTTTAAAAATCAATAATTCGAAACAGGTAATGTTCGAATCTGATTTAGTTGAAAATGAAACAGCGATGTGCAAGCAGTGATCTAGCTATTCAGTGTTCATGGTGAAAGCGGAGTGAAGGATTTTCGAGAATCTCTGGAATTATGAATAGCATAAGAACACCCGGTGGCCAAGTGCAAGGGTGGCGCAGCCGAGGGGAGGGGGGAGCACAGGGGACACGTGCCCCCACTTTTTCACCAAATCTTGGTTCTCGAATGACATTTTCCGACATAACATACACCACCCGTATGGCCACTACACATTTCTTTCTCATAAATTCTCATTCGATTCATATGTATCATATTTCTTTTCTCATTCACTTTTGCCCTGTAATTTTGCAAAATAAAAAATTGTATTCAAAGGCAAAGAACAAGCTCAATTCAATTCAATCCAAAGTATGCAAATTAGGTGGACGTCATGTTGGTTGTAGTGCGTACCAAAGGGTGAGATATATAAAGACGAATGCTACTCTTAATCAGAAACAAAAAAATTAAATCCAGTATCCTAATCTGGATCTCTTCCCCAGTCATTAAATTCTAATTTTACTCTTTATAATAATAATGCAACTCGTCCCACTACTAGGCACTCGTACTGAAAATGTTAACGCAAAAACTTTTCTCAAATCATCAAACACAAATTATATGTAACAACCCGTATTGCCCAGACTGTACTAGATAGTTTACTATACTCATCAGTAATTCTGTTCTGCTTTTACCAGATAGCTCGTCAGCTTGTCACTCAACTTATTCCCAAATTATTTTCAATATTATTTTCAATGTATTCTAAAATAGCATTGCTATTATTAAGGGTCTTGTTTCCCATGCAACAATGCAACTTTACTTCAAAAGGATCTGCATTTCTTTCTTCCTGACTGTATACTCCATCTGATATGATGTTGCTACAATTATATTTTCACCTTGGAGGATAGCAGGAAGACAGCCAAAAAAACATCTTCCATCCTACACCCGAGTGATGTGGCTCGGGCATGGCTCAAGAAGCAGGCCATCTGGCAGATATACCTTCCCCCTCCGTGACACATTCCGTGACCCACATTTGATGTGTCCGTACCAAATGCAGTCCACCAGGCCGACCTGTTCTTTCTACCACACAACCGGGTAGCCCGCAAAACATACAAATACGCACTCACTATCATTGATGAAGCCTCCCACTATAAAGAGGCGGAGTCCCTGGCCACGATAGAGGCCAAAGAGGTCCTTGGTGCCCTTGACAGGATTTACAGGCAGAGCCCGCTCAGATGGCCGCAATTGTTACAGGTCGACCCAGCCGCGAGTTCATGGGCACAATGAACCAGCTGCTGGCCAAACACGGGACAGAAGGGGGACTTGGCTATGTGGATGTCCACCGGGACCAGGGAATTGTGGAGCATTTCAACTGCACCCTAGCAGAGCGACTCTTTACGCGCAATACGCTCAAGAGATGCGACTTCCACCCGGCAAACAATCAACATAGTGGGTGGCTCGACTGCCTGCCGTCATTGCGGTTCTGAATGGTGAGGTGACTCGCCTAACCGGAAAGAAGCCCTCTGACGCCATCAAGCAGATGCTCCCCTCTGGCATGGGTGTTCGCTACCTCTACCAGCCAGGCGAACTTGAGGGTGGTCGCCATCGTGCAACTGACCCTGTGTGGTCCCTCCAGGTCTACCAGCTTGGACGCTCAGTCACCAATTTTGGCGAACCTATGCTTTATTATTTGTTGGATGGGCCACCACGTGGGTTTGTCTGAGAGGAGCTCCTCGTGGTGCCCCTGACACCCAGTTGCCGCCTGATGGGGTTCTTACCCAGTTGTAATTGAAGCACCCCCCTCTTTCTGTTGCACTCTAGACAAGTCAGTCGTACGTTTCCTCTACAGTGTCCCCTGCTATTGTCCAGCCGGTCAACAGAGAACTGCTGTGTGTCTTTTGGGGTATACGCCCACAGCAACTCGATGTTACATGCAGCGGTTCTGTTGGGCCTCTCTGAGCTGAAAGATGTAGTCAACCTTCAGGTTAAACCCTTGGAGACATTTGACCCGGCCCTGATGCTTGTATGCCACAAGTTTCTTTTGGATTTGCTTGCGGAGTTGCTTGTCACTCTGTAACCTGACCTCAGAACCCTCTTCTGGAGGACAAGTTACCCTCTCAAGATGATGCATATACTCCTCACGTGACACAGCGAGATAGGCAAGATTTGACCACTGGAGATAGTCATCGATAATCCAGACCGCTGATGGTGAGACCCTGACTGGAGTGTACCGTCATCACGTAGCCGAGAGCCCAATCATAGTCCCACTTACCGTCAATGACCCCTTGGGCATATCAAACAGGTACCTCCACGACATCAATAAGAACTAACTCCGCCTGGTCGGGACGGCCGTCATGGACTATTACAGGACCTGGGATCATCACCAAACAATTTTGCCGCCGAGTGTCCTTTGGTCGGTACAACAGGGGAACATGCTCATTTGGGAACGCCTTCTTGTGGTGATGGAACAGAATACTCTGGGCACGATCTCAGACTTTTTGGCGGCTGGTAAGGATTAGGTCCCCGGGCTTCCACTGCTCTACAATCCTGTCCCATCCCAGGAATCTTGGGAGAGCCCTTCGCATCTCCTGGCACTGGACCTTGTCAGTCTGGAGATGGGGTGCCTTTTCAGAGCTTTGAGTGTGTCATCTTTTGCCCTATGGTCAACCTCAACCTCTTCGTAGTAGTTGGCAGTCTGGCACAGCAATCGTGCGGCATCTTGCCTGCAATCGGCGGCTGGCCCTGATTGCCACAGCAGACGACTTGGACACCCCGTTGCTCAAGCCAGCATAGGAAGGTCTCAAGGATTGGTTGGGGCAGAGTACAGACCTCGTCCCAGACGATAACACGGGGAATGACCTTTTGGCCCATGCGATCTGGCATCCATTCATTTTGTCCACTCCACCGGAAGAAGCTAAGGTAGGTCTGGGCCCTGACTCCCCTACCTCGCATCTCTTTGGCAAGGCGGTCAGTTGGAGTAAAGACAAGTGGATCTTGCACCCTGAAAAGCTTGATTGCTCTCGTTGTCTTGCCACTACCACCCCAACCGTTGAGGTAGCTCAGCTGTTGGTGGGTCAGTGGGTCGTCGTACATTGGAGTTGTAGAATCTGGGATGTCTTTTTTCTGGCACCAATACTCTGTCTTTGGAAGATATGCGCATGATCCTGGGGCATGTACAGAGTTTCCCCCCTTATCTCGCCATTGAGCTGGCAGGACATTATGCTTTTTGGGAGGCTGTAGGGTGGGTTCGTCATGATAGAGGCAACACGTTCCCCAAAAACGCTCATGGTGAACTTCTTGTGGTACATAGACTTGGACACTGTCGAGTTTATGGAGTATTGCTTTCTTGATATATATGCTGTCTGTCGCCACCCGAACCGCCTCTTCTTTGTCGAAATGCTGTAACATACTGAGAAGGTTAATATGGGCGTATGCTAACATAGAGGCCCTTAGGCGGGTGTATTAGGGCTGGCTTCCATCGTAGTAAGTTAACACATGGCCTAGGGGACACCTTTCTGGGGCTCCGACAAGAGTGCCACTTTGGCGAGTATCTCTCACAAGATAATCTAGTTCACCATGATCCATGACCAGGCAGCACTTCAATCATTTACCATCGGCTTTTGCGCCGAGTGAATTTCCCGATGATGCTGCAGCCCTGATCTCTATCTTCGGGAAGCCACACTACGTTCTTCTTTTCGAAATCAATGATGGCTTCTCCTACATCTAGTTCGGTTAGGATGCTGGAATCTGTGAGATATTGTTTCGCTTGAGCATGTAGATCATTCATAGTTGTCGGGTTGTGTAATGAATATATCTATACATTATCATTTCTCTAATAGGAAATTTCAAAAGTGTTATCTATCACAGCCAGGTGCCGAAACTCATCCTTAATTTTAGATTGCCTTTGTCGCCATTTAGCCAGCCGAGCATACCCCATGCCACAGTTTTTACAAAGGGCTAGCGCTGTTTTGATGCCATTACCACAGCCTTTGCAGGATAGTGGACCTCCACCCTTCTTTAGGCGAGCATTATGAACCCTCTAAAAAGTCCCACGACACGACCGCCCACAAACGTCGGTAGACCCTAGAAGCAGCCACTCACAAGCGTTCATTGTATTAGTCCTCATGTGTATGTCATGTATACCTATGTGTTTCTCAATCTCTAAATATATTATAAGCAGCAGGGAGGGTGCATATATATTTGACAAACTTAACAAAACAAGAGAGCCGGGGCCGGCGAGGGTGGTGGGCCGTCCCATGGGCTCGAATGTTTTTTTTTTCAAGCTGTCGGAATTGGTATGCTGACCCTCCCTGCTGCTCGTTACGTTGGGTAAAGGGTTAAACCAGAAAGCCTGGAGATTTTTATGCATCTTTGCTACATAATGACAGTCTATATCCTGTGGCTTTGTAGTTGTTTCTATGAATGTCCTGGCAAAAATGCAGTTGAGAAGAAAGTAAAAACGGCCATTTAGAATAAAATGGTCGGGGGAGGTGGGGGGGGGAAGCTTTCCGAAAATAAATGACAAGAGTTTACCCGTCCCACCAGTTCACACACACAAACAAGAGCACCGCTGGGAATTGCATAATACCTCCATGGTGAGCTGTTAAAATTGTAGATTTTTAAAAATATTTTTATAGTATTTTAAAAGTAAGAGAAACAAATTTGCTTTAATTCTATGAAATTAACAAAGAGCAATAACTCCACATTTCGGTATGTATTTTGTATTCATATGGCCAATACCAACAAGGGGTAGTCATTTTTGGAAATAAAATAAGAATTTCTAAATCAGAAAGCAGAACAACCACATCATTAGGCTTTTCCCTTTGGAAAAGACTCTTGTTATTCTAAGGAATATTATTTTTTATTTTTTTTGTGGGGGGGGGGGGGGGGAGGGGGGTTTGTTTTTTTTTTCCACACATTTTGTCCGCACGATTCCGAAGCCATTTTCGAACCGATTTTCACAAAATTTTGCACACTCACAGAGGGGCACAAAATCTAAAAATGTACTGAAGTGGAATTTTCGATCTAACCCTTATTTCGTCAGAATTGGCAAAAAACTGTCAAAATTTAGGTTTACAGGCTCTTTCTCAAAACACGTCTTGTAGATTTTTTTAAATATTCATCATTGCTAGACTGCCTGTGACACGACCATTGATACACAAGAGATATTAGGCGTTGCACATGGTAACCCTCCACAGACTGTCAAACATCAACATTTTGATGAAATGGGCTGTTTTCGAGCCCCCACAGCCCTCAAACGATAAACGAGAGATAAACATAACTTCCTTTATTGGAAGTGAAATTCACTGGTCATCATTTTTGTAAGTAATAAGGGTATTCACAAAACCAAGCGTTAACCCATTTTAGGCTGGTTAAACAGCAATACCCCTCAAAAGTTAAAAAAATCATGTTTTCTGTGGATTTCTCTAAATGAGTCTTGTAGATTTTCAAGAAAAATTGGCCACTTACAGGACCTGGTGTGACAATACAAGATGCATGGACAAAATACTCTGGTGAGCATTTGTTAACCCTCCACGGGCTGCTAAAAGTAAAAGTTGTGATAAAATGGGATGATTTTGGACAGCAACGGCACCAATGGGCACGCCACAAAGAAAAGTTTTAGGCTGGTTAAACAGCAATACCCCTCAAAAGTTAAAAAAATCATGTTTTCTGTGGATTTCTCTAAATGAGTCTTGTAGATTTTCAAGAAAAATTGGCCACTTACAGGACCTGGTGTGACAATACAAGTTGCATGGACAAAATACTCTGGTGAGCATTTGTTAACCCTCCACGGGCTGCTAAAAGTAAAAGTTGTGATAAAATGGGCTGATTTTGGACAGCAATGGCACCAATGGGCACGCCACAAAGAAAAGTACCTCCTTTTATCGAGCGCAAAATTTATACGGAAACATTTTTGTAATTAGTAAGGGTATTCAAAAGTCGAAGTCTTAACCCATTTTTGACAGGATAAAAAGAGATACCCCTTAAAAGATTAAAATTCCCATTTTCTGTAGATTTCTCTAAAAACATCTTGTAGGTTTTCGAGAAAAATTGACTATTCGCAGGTCTCTGTATGAGATTACAAGTTGCATGGACAAAATGTTCCGATGAGCGTTTATTAACCCTCTATAGGCTGCCAAGCATCATAATTTTGTTGAAATGGGCTGTTTTCAGACACGCACAACACACAATGTATACCCGAGAGATACACATAATCTCCTTTGTTGGAAGTGGAATTCACTGAGGACCATTTTTGTAAGTAATAAGGGTATTTAAAAACCCAAGCGTTAATCCCTTTAGGGTGGTTAATATGGATACCCATCAAAAGCTTTAACAAGAGCACCGCTGGGCATTGCATCATACGCCCGTGAACTGTTCAAATTGTACCATTTTAACACATTTGCAATTTTTTTAGAGTGCGAGAAATTTATACTGGCATATATATATATGTTACGGTCAGACTTTTGAAATCAGTGATTTTGTGAAATGACTAAATTTTTCAGTCATTTGAGAAAAAGACTAAAAATTAAGGACAATAGCTTCACAAAAGGACTCAATAATTTAATAATTTCAAAAAAAAATTCTTGATTTCACAGTTTGACTGTAACATATTTATATAGATATATATACATTAGAAACACTGAAGCTTCCTATCTTTAGTTATTTATTTATTGGTGTTTAAGGTTAGAGGATTTCCAACTCAAGCATTGGTGAATGAATCCTATTTGGACTGTAAAATCTTATTTGTTTTCCAAAGAAAACAAGTACTGTTTCACTTCCTGTGGTTTACATAGAGACATGTGTATAGAAAAAGATATAAAGTTTAAATAAAACACATCAAAACCATGAGATTTATTTGACTAGTCAGTTTGTTAATTGGGTAATTATTTGACCAATTAATTATTTGACGCAGTAAGTCACACAATATTGGTGTGTTTTCTTTGAACTTCATACATTTTTATTTGCATTTTCCAACGTTTCATGGTAGTTTTGCAATATATCTGAAGTGAGTATTAGATTTATATGGTTGAGACCCCATGATCACACTGTGAACCTGTTCGACCTCTCTAGCTTCACTTGACAGTGATTTGTCATGCTGCAAAATTATAAAGGAAGCCAAAGTGGTTTCACTATTATGTATCAGTGTGAGAGGTTTCAAGAATTACTTTACCTTATACATCATATAATGTCCAACAGGGGCCATAATTCAGGCAAAAATTGTTCAGACCGACCCCATATTCGAACTTGACCTGTATTTTGTTGTGATTAAACCACATACCAAGTTTGGAGCCGATCGGAAAACAAATACTAAAGTTATCATCCGGAAACCAAATATTTGACGAATTCTAAGTCCAACAGGGGCCATAATTCAGGCAAAAATTGTTCAGACTGACCCCATATTCGAACTTGACCTGTATTTTGTTGTGATTAAACCACATACCAAATTTGGGGCTGATCGGAAAACAAATACTAAAGTTATCATCCGGAAACCAAATATTTGACGAATTCTAAGTCCAACAGGGGCAATAATTCAGGCGAAAAATGTTCGGACCGACCCCATATTCGAACTTGACCTGTATTTTGTTATGATTAAACCACATACCAAATTTGGAGCCGATCGGAAAACAAATACTAAAGTTATTGTTCGGAAACCAAACGGACGGACGGACGGATGGACAGACGGACGGACAAACCATACTATAATATGTCCCGTTTTTCAAACGGGCGTATAAAAATCATGTTTTCCATGGATTTCTTTACAAACATCTTGTAAGTTTTCAATAGAAAATGGCTATTGATAGGTCTTGATGTCGCATTACCGTTTGCATGGATAAAATATTCCGGTAAGCATTTGTTAACCCTCCATGGGTTACTAAATGTAAACATTTTGAAAAAAAATAGTCTGTTTTTGGACACCAACAACAAAAAATGGGAATGCCACAAAGAAACATAACTTCTTTTACCAGACGCAAAACTGATAGGGAAAATTTTTAGTAAGTAGTAAGGGTATTCAAAAATCGAGGTCTTAACCCATTTTGGACTGTTAAAGGAGATGTACCCCTTAAAAGCTTAAAGTTCGCATTTTCTGTGGATTTCTCCAAAAAATCTAGTAAGTATTCAAGAAAAATTGACCGTTTGCAAGACTTGGAGTAACATTACAAGTTGCATGGACAAACAAATTCCGGTAACCGTTTGTTAACCCTCCTGAGGCTGCAAAACACAGAAATTTTGAGAAAATGAGCTGTTCTTGGGCACCCATTGCACCCAATGTGTACCTACGAGATAAACATAACCTCCTTCATTGGAAGTGGAATTCCCCGAGGATTATTTTTGTAAGTAATGAAGGTATTCATAAAACCAAGCATTAACCCTTTAGAGCTGGTTACAGAGAGATACCCCTCAAAAGGTTAAAAATTCATGTTATCCGAGGATTTCTCTAAAAACGTGTAGATTTTCAAGAAAAATTGGCCATTCTCTTCTCAGATCTTAGTGTGACATTACAAATTGCATGTACAAAATATTCCAGTAAGCACCCTATGCAGGTTCTCAAACATCAATTTTTTTTTATAAAATGGGCTGTGTTTGTGTACCCGCAGCACCCAAAGTTAAGAGGAGAAATCAACATAAGTGGAAGTAGAATTCACTAAGAAAATATTTTTGTAAGTAATAAGCGTATTTGGAAAAAAAAGCCTTAACCCGTTTTGGGCTGGATAAACAATGATACCCATCAAAAGCTTAAAATTCATGTTCTCCCTGGATTTCTCTGAAAACATCTCGTAGATTTTAAGTAAAAATGGCCATTTGCAGTTTTTGGTGTGAAATTACAAGTTGCACGAATAAATATTCCTGTTAGCACTTGTTAACCCTCTACAAGCTGCCAGACATCAATATTTTGGATACATTTGAGATAAAATGGACCAGCTCTCAGTGGGTATATGTCAAACAAACATAACTCCATTTGTCGGTCATTAACTTGTCGGACGACGATATTGATATTAACCCACTCCACCGTTAATGATGGTTTTTACCTAAACATGTTTTTTATCAAACTGAGTCATTTGAGACTACTAGAGTCGCCTTTCTCATAACATCAATGAAGGAACTTCAGTGAGACAGTTCTCATCTGCAAAAGTCATGATTCTCCAAAATCATAAAGTCTAGTCTGTATTTGAATTTCAATCTGTCGTTTTCTTCAAGCCCTTCATCTCAGCTGGTCTCCTTCATATTCTTGAAAAATATTTTATTTGGAAAACAAGAGTAAATGGGTGGACGAATGGAAACAGAGATGGGCGTATTGTTGGACAGATAGACAATGCCATAACATAATTTGTTCAGTTTTTCAAATGGGCGTAGGTGCATTGAATAAGACAGTTATCATCCAGAAACGTTAAATATTAAATTATTTTGTAAATGAAGGGCAATAACTACAAAATTAGTATTTCGAATCAACATCAAAGTCAAGCCCGACCAGATTTTTTTCTCTTAAGGCTATATACAAAATTCAGATTAGGTCTGTTGAATATAAAGTTATCATCCGGAAACTTGAAATATATATGATAATCTAATTGAATAAAGGACAATAGTTCCACAATGGAATATCGAATAAACACCCAAATCAAATTTGACCTATAGTTTTTTTTATTTTTATCAGGCCATGTAGAAAATTAGATTAGGATTAGGTGTGTTGAATACAAAGGAATTTATCATCCGGAATAGAATATCGAAAAAACGTCAAAATCTAAATTTATTCGTATTTTCTGTTTATAAGACCAAATACCAAATAATGAATTGGATGTCACATATATAGCAGAGCTGAAACGGTTAACCAATTAATCAATTAATCAATGATCAACATCTTGATCGATCCCAAAAGTAATTGATCGATTAACTGTTACTTTTGAAATACTGTATTATTATAACATATAACAAAGGAACAAACTTGCTCCAAAACAGGCAAACATTGTCACACTGACTCACATCAATTATATGAGACAGAGTAAAGCATAAAAGTTGCTTGCTGACATACTTGTTTACTTGCATGATCATCATACTGTATCAGAAGCTGGAAATGGTCATTCTTAACCCTTTACGCATTGTGGGTAGCAGACGATACTTGCAAAATAAATTCATGAATTACTAAAAAATTTCCATTTTTGTCTCAAAAACATAGCTTATGACCCCTCATTGGAACGAGCGAGCTTAACGAGCTCGTTCCAATGAGGGGTCATATGCTATATTTTTGTGACAAAAATTGAAGACATAATAAATTTGAATGGAGATTTTTGTATATAGGCCTAGTCGGTTTTGTTTGTTATGTTGGGTAAAGGGTTCACTGTTAATTATCAACGGACAAGTGATTAATCTGTTAACCAAGGTTTATCCAAGTGATTAATCGATCAAGATAACCCCTTAACCATTTCAGCTCTAATATATTACTCAAAGTTTGCTAAGCACCACATATTTGACACATCATTGTGAAATTTTCTTGTGACACATTTGCGATATTTTTGTTGGATATGATTGAGGAATGTATTGAGATGCCCCCCCCCCCCCCCCCCCCCTCCACCAGTGTTTACATTAGCTCTCTTGACAGGCAGACATTTCGTGACAGTCATGGGAAAGCATGTACCCCTTCATTTCCATGATGTTTTCGTGTACTGTCTACATGTACATGAGATGTGTAAGGTATTCAGTCTTCATTTCAACACAAACCCTTGTGATTTAATTACTGAATATGGCGAATGCAAATGTAAGAAGACATTTGTCTGCAGCAGAAATGTGGTGGGCTGTAGGGATGGTGGAACAAGGGGCTACCCATCGTCGGGTTGGTGAAGCCCTTGGTGTGCACCATACGGTGATCACCATAGCCTGGGCAAGATTTCAGTGGTATGGCACACATGTCAAACGACATGGTGGTGGCAGAGACAGGGCAACATCTGCAGCTGAAGACCGGTTTTTGATCATTCTGGCCCGTAGGAACCACTTTGCCACAGCAACCCAGCTTCGCAGTGACCTTCAGAATGCAACCGGGGTAAATGTTTCCACGCAGACTATCCGGGCAAAGTTGCACAAAGGTGGTCTCCGATCGAGAAGACAATATATTCGCATTCAGCTGTCCCAGAACCACCGCCAGGCACGATATGAATGGGCTGTAGATCACGTTGGATGGACCAGAGACGATTGGCGACCAGTCCCTTTTACAAATGAGTCAAGGTACTGCCTAGACTACACAGATAGGCGTTCTAGAGTATGGAGAAGACCTGGAGAGCGATTCCATGCAGCCACATTGCTGAGCTTGACCGCTATGGTGGATGGTCAATAATGGTCTGTGGTGGCATCAGCTGGGATGGACGTACAGAGCTATGTGTCCTTGATCGTGGTACATTGACTGAACAGCGGTATATTGATGAGATCCTGGATGCTCACGCCAGATTGTATGCAGGTGCAGTGGGTGATAGATTCATTCTGATGGATAATGCCCGTCTTCATGTTGCCCATGCTGCCCAGGAGTACCGACAGAGGGAGGGGATTGAATGTAGGGACTGGCCAGCAAGATCCTCTGACCTCAATCCAATCGAACATGTCTGGAATGAGTTGCAGCTTGCAATTTCAGTTCGTCCAGTCCAACCAAGAAGTGTCCAGGAGCTTGGTGCCATGCTGGTCCATGGAACAACATCCCACAAAGGACCATCTGGAACTGATTGGGAGCATGATAAGGCGTTGTCAAGCTGTAATTAACAACAGTTGGCCTCTACTCGATACTGAACCCATTTCAGTTCGCTCTGTCAACTTCTTGGTAAATTTGAAAAATTTCCTCTTTTACCAATAATATCCATTTTCCATGGTTATCGTATTCAAAAGCTAAAAAATAATGTCAAACACAAACAAAATCTCCATTTCTGTGCTTCAATCCTTAAAGATATAATTAAAAAAACAATATATACACTTTTCATAACAATATTTCAACTAAAACGTAAAATAGGTAGCTGGATATTCTTGGTGCTTAGCAAACTTTAGTATATATAGCCAAAGTTATCGTCTAGATCATCCAGAAACTTGAAATATAAGAAATTCTAAGTCCATAAAGTGCAATAACTCTGCCACGGAATATCAAATAAACGTCAAAATTGAACTTGACCTGAAAATTCTGTTCATGAGGATAAATACCAATCTCCTATTAGCTGGAGTGAACATTATGGAAGTTATCATCCGGAAATTTGAAATATAAGAAATTCTAAATGGATAAAGGACAATAACTCTGAAAGAGAATATCGAATGAACGTCAAACTCAAACTTGATTTGTATTTTCTGTTAAAACGACCATACATCTAAAATGAATTGGATATCACATATATAGCCAAAGTTATCGTCTGATCATCCGGAAACTTGAAATATAAGAAATTCAAAGTCAATTTATTTATTTATTAGGGTGTAACAACGCTTTTACAGACAAGGTCATATCGTGTCGGTGACAGTTTTATGGGTGGAGGAAGCCGGATTACCCAGAGAGACCACCGAGCAACGACGAGCAGCTGCCAGCTCCCCAACATCGTAACTCCGCACATGCCGAGTTAGATTGGTAGAAGTCATGCGCATCATCGACGTGCAGCAGCAGTACGCCTTAGTACACGGCGTCATCGTGCCCCCACGTGGACAATCGGGGTGAAGTGCCTTGCCCAAGGACACAATGCGGGAGTTCGAATCGATCGCTCAGATGGTCACCCATCCAAGGACTAACCGGGCTCGATATTGCTTAATTAACTTCGGTGATCTGACGAGAACCGGTTACCGCAAAGCCACCGCGCCCCCCTCAGTCAATAAAGGGCAATAAGTCTGCCACGGAATATCAAATAAACGTCACAATTGAACTTGACCTGTATATCCTGTTCATAAGGCTAAATATCCAGCTCGTATTAGCCGGAGTAAACATTACGGAAGCTATCACCCGGGAACTTGAAATATATGAAATTAGTAGTAGTGTATGCACGTTTCATGGAATATTGGCAGGACCTCGGTGTAGGACCTCGGAAGTGATGTCATGTCACGTGACCTAGTGGCGCCATGTTGTGTTGTCATGGTAACCCGCGTGAGCAGAGAATGCTTTTGATATTCACAAGGGAGGTAACTACATTATGGGAAATCAAGTCCTGGTAATTATAAGACTTGGACGAGAGAACCAGAGATAGTTTGGACTGGATAGACTGTTAGTGATAGAGAAACATATGCAATAGGCATTAAAAATGGGATTCTGGGAAAATCAGGCCCTGTAGTCCTATTCAATAGAACATACCCCCTGTACCCCTTGGTACTAGAGCATAACGTGTTATTTTTATATGCCCAAAATGGGCTTCACATGTCTGTTTGGGTGGTTTGGTGGAGATTTTGGTGGTTTGTAAGGGTGGTCGGGTCTATTTGGGTAATTAGGTATACTCTAGTTCAACCAAACACACCCCAGGGGACCCCTTGGTACTATAGCACTACGTGCTAAGCCGATAAAATAGAAAATCCGTATCAAATAAAGTCAATTATGGTGATTTTGGGTGGATTTTTGGTGATTTGGAGGGATTGTCGGGTTGTTTGTGGTAATTAGATTTACTCTTCTACAAAGGAACATACCCTCCGAACATACCCCTGTCCTGTTGTAAGCCTTAGGTAACATAGCAATCACGTGCTACCATAGAAACCAAGATGGCGGCCTCCTGTATACAAAATGGACGACGGAAACACGTATCACCCTAACAACACGCGCTGCGCATGCGCACTAACACCACGTATCACTATGGAAGTGACGTCACAACATGGCCGCTCACGCGGGTTACCATGACAACACAACATGGCGCCACTTAGTCACGTGACATGACGTCACTTCCGAGGTCCTGCACCGAGGTCCTGCCAATATTCCCTGAAACGTGCATACACTACTACTGAAATTTTAAGTCAATAAAGGGAAATAACTCCATATAAGAATGTCGAACAAATGTCAAAATGAAGCTTATTCTGTATTTTCTGTTGTTAAGAACATATACCAAAAAAATGAATTGGATATCGAATGTATAGCCAAAGTTATCATCTGAAAAACAAAAGTGAACGGACAAAAATATTTGAAATTCTACTCCACAAAAGAAGAATATCTTAAAAATGTCCAAATCGAACTTGACCTGTATTTTTTGTTCATAAGACCATATACTAGAAGTGAATTGGATATCACATATACAGCCAAAGTTATCGTCTGGAAACCAAAAGTGAACGGACGGATGGACGGAACGCCAGACAACGCTATACTATATTGCGTCTCTTTTATGCAGAGGTGTTTTAGTTCGATATTCGCCTTGACTCTTTTGAAGTGAGGACGCCCCCTATATTTGCTGGGGTGCCCCCTTGCAGTTAGGGAAGATGGGGGACTCTGATCTACAAGATTTTGTGATGTGATACCAATCACATTTCATGCAGGTCCGTCCCCCCCCCCCCCCCCACCCCTGCATTTGTTAGAGATATGCCCGAACTTTCGCCATTTGTGACGCTGGACGGGAGGAGGGGTATTTGTGTACTGCCCACTGATCATGCCAATACACGATATCTGAAGAACACTTGGACACGAGTTGTTCTCGTGAAATATTATTTTTGTATCAGTTCTGGTACGAATAAGGTAGCAGACTTCCTGGAACCACTGGTGTCTGCTGTCAACTCTGTGTGAGTTGACGGCATGTATTTCTCGTGTTCTATACATCACAACCTTCATTTTTATGTAGAATTTGTATATATTTGATTTGAGTTTAAGGAATATCAGAGGTGGGAATTTCAAAGTAAATAAATTCCTCTTACTTATATAGCACCTTAAACCGCATCCCCCATCGATCTGCCCATTATTCCAAACTCCAAAGATCTAAGGTCGTCTTGCAGTGCATTTTAGTGCAATGTGATCCCGTTGATTTGCTTCCTGGCAGCCCAGAAGGCAGTCGTCGTCGAATAGTTTCACCTCTGATGCGACGCAAAGTGGGAGGTCGTTGATACGGCATAAGAAGAGGAGTGGGCCGGGCACAGTTTCTTGAGGTGCGCCGGACTCCACTGGTACTTAGATGAGAATTCCCCTTCTGGAGCGACTCTCATGTGTCTTCGTGTCAGGAACGATGTCATCCATTTGTGGATTTGGACAGTTATCACGTAGCTCTCTAGATTATACAAGAGGCTTCTGTGTGGGACGGTGTGAAATGCTTTTGAGAAATCCAGCCTGAGTGTCGCTATGTCCATCTGGATATTCTTTTCATAGGTGCTCAATAGATCATCGGTGACATTTATGAGCTGGATGACACACAAGTATCCAAGGCGGAATCCATGGTTTTTATCCGTTAAGATGGTATTTTCCTCCAGGTGGTTTCTGGTGTGGTGGCAGAGGATGTGCTCAAGCAGTTTGCAGGAGACTGATGTCAGCGATCCCGGTCTGTAGTTTTCTGGTTGGTGAACGTCTCCTTTTTTGTATATTGGTGTTACGTTTGCGTTGAGCCAGTCGTCTGGCAAGTCACCTGTATCTAGGGAGTGTTGAAATATTATTGTTAAAGCTTGTGCAATAACGTGTGCACATGTCTTCAATACCAGATTTGGGATCTCGTCTGGTCCTGGTGCCCGGCCTTCGATGGTTTGTTGTCTCTCGGTAGTTTTTTAACACTTTCCTCGTCTATCACTATATCTACTATCTCGTATTTAGCTAGTTGTTGCAGTGGTGGCAGTGCTTTTCCGGTGTCTTTGGAGAATACTGATCGGAAGGGGTTGTTCGGTATTTCCGCTTTTTTTTGACTGTTTGTCAGTGTGGTTCCTTTCTTCATTTGTGGTACCGGTACTCCCAGGTTGTCCTGCTTTTTTGACTTCATGTATCTCCAGAATGTTTTGGTATTCTTCTGTGATTCTCCTTCTCTTATTACCTGGTTGACATGATCACACTCTGCCTTCCTCATCTCTCTTCTACAGACGGCAAAGCTAGGCCTGTGTGATCCAAGTGAAATAAAATAAGGTTAACCGGGTTGCAAGGGATTTGTAAATCTCACATCGTCCCTGCGCGCATTCGGCGCGCTAAAACCTTTCATTCATTCCTTCAAGGATCGAGATCAGGATAGACTTAATGAAACTCTGTTATCTTAACTATTTGGTAAGTCTCCCCGACAGCCAATGGTGTTAGTAAATTAATGTTCCGGAATATCTGGAATTCAAACACAAAGACGGGGTGGATGGTCCAGGTGAGGGAGTTAATAGGGAACTACTCAATGGAGATCTCGGACTTAGAAGTAGGGACAGCCTAGGGTAAAAGAAATCGTCAGAGAAAAAGTTATGGAGGATGGTAAACTTAATTGGCGAGAAGGGGGGGGGGGGGGTCAAATCAAAGAGGTTTTTGGGTGGCCTGCGTGATAAGAAGAAGCAAAGTTTAGAAGAGAACCGTGATGGCACCTTTGGAGGTCCCTGTTGTTCAAGCTGAGGTCGCGGTCCCTGGGGCGAAGGGAAAAAGTTGGGAAAAACTGTGAAAAGGAGTGCCAGTGTACTTTAGGCGTGGCGGAGACCATGGAACACTTTGTAATAGAATGTCCAAAACACCAGTCTTGGCAGTCTAACAGAATAAGATTCACTATGAGTATAATGTGGAAGTGGAATGGGAGAACGAAGGACATGTGGTTAATGGTTAACACAAAGGAGAGGGTTAGTACGTTTATAGCACAGACTAGGAAAAATTGGGTGCTGGGTGTCATCAAGCAGTTCTTCTCAGAGTGTTGGTATGAGAGAAAAGGCGTGGGAATAGGGAGGAAGATGGGAGTACATGGGTAACCAATGCCTTCTCACCTAAGAACCGCGACAAATCAGCGGCCGGCCAAAGTGTTATTATTATTATTGTTGAATCATTAGGTTAGATGTCTGGGGAAAGGATAATTTTCTCCTCAATTAGTGAATACGATTTTTGGGGAACTTTTGTGTTAAATTTAATATTCATGGAAAGGAATTATTATTCTTTCATGTGTGCTTTGTGTTGTGGATTAGAAATTTGCATTTGAACAGGATTTTCGTATTATAATTGTTTGTTTTTTTTATTAAAAAATATAAAAATAAAGTTAGTAAAAAATTGTTTTTGGCTGGTCAACTTGCCCAAAGCGGATCAACTCGCCACAAACCAGGTGCGACTTGACCCGGGAATATACGTGGGGGCGACTTGACCCGAGGCGCCTTGACCAGGAGCCGTTGGGACAGTTATTAAAAATTATGATGTCAGAAAAATGCAAGTAAAAATACTTTTGCATTAAAACATTTGGGGCGACTTGCCTCAGTAAAAAAACTGACGGGGAAAAGATAAAAAAAAAACTGGGGCAAGTTGTCTCATTCAAAATTGGTCCGACTTGTCTCGCTTGGGGCGACTTGTCTCAGGGGCGTGTTGTCTTTAGACCCTTTAAACAACTCATTGGCGATCTTTTCGTCTGTTACTCCGTTAAATGGGCAGTTATCCAAACTGGGGGTGATAGCGGTAGGCCTATTTGCGACTGGTGAAAAAAGTACTGCGCCACGCACCACATTTAAATCCTCTTAATCATCAAAATACTCATTAGAAAATTTTACACGTGAGTAAAATATACCAATAAACACACCCTCCACCCTCTTTTAAACATTTATCATTTATTAACCAAAATTTCCCCATTTATACTATTGTTCATGTAGTGTTTGTTCTTCAGTGGGACCCGGGAATTCCGACAATTTTCCGGGTGGATCCATTTTGAAAATAAGATGGATTTCCCCAAATATTTATTTCTTCAGCATTATTTGTAATTACATAAATAGTGCAATACCGAAATAACTGGTTGAGAGCGAAGTTGATCTCCCACTTGTTCAATTCTGACTTCAGTCTCTATTCAATAGTTTTGGTGTTTGGGAATTACACAACAGTCAGTTCCTATATATAGAATGTGCGCGGATGACTCATCTCACGCGCATGAACCGCCAGCGCCCCACCAAAACATCACCAATGAAAACAAAAACATTTTTCCATGTGGTGCGTAGTAGACGTGAGAAAGGCAGGAATTGGCCGTGTTACCATAATTTCCTCGCATCAGATGCTGCACATCGAGAAGTAATAACTAATATTTTTAAAACAGTTCAAAGGTAATGCATAGGTTTAGGTATGTTAAAATGCATAGGGCAATGTGAAACCCTAGGAACTTGAATCGACTGAAAATTAAATATTTGGAGAACAAAACACCGAAATGAACTCCAGTCTTCACTTACAGCTGCTTCATCAAGTTCAGGTTCTGGGGAATCCTGGTCAAAATATCCCCAAACCAAAATGTCACCTAATTTTTTAGTCGAAAGGTCCCCCAAGAGTTGGTCAAAACGTACTCAAAAAGTGGTCAAAACGTCTCCAACAGTGGTATTGGGACGTTTCGGCCTCAGGACTTTTCGACCTAGAGACGTTTCGGTCCTGGACGTTTCGGCCCCCTATATTGACAGTCAATAGTGAAGGGGATTATCTCGTCCGCCAGTATAGATAATAGAGGATTTTAAGAGGTATTAATTGATCAGTATTTTTCAATTTAACAACCTAATAACCTCTATTATCTAACCTGCCGAATGAGATAATTTCCATCACTATTGACTGTTAATATGGATTAGGGAATTAATTGATTGACAACACACAGTTCGAATAGAATAGAAAGAATTTATTACTGTCTCTAAGTATAGAATGCCCAAAATACCAGTTTAAAGGAATAAGATTCACTGGGAGTATAATGGGGAAGTGGGATTGGAGAGTGAAGGACATGTGGTTAGTGGGAGACTCAAAGGAGAGGGTTAATATGCTAATCGCAGAGATTGGGAAGAATGGGGCGAGGGGTGTCATCAAGCAGTTTGTCTCTGAGTGTTGGGAGGAGAGAAGAAGCGTGGAATAGGGAGGGAGTTGGGGGTACAGGGGTAACCAGATTTCTCGATCAGTTAAAAATGCTGCTATGATCCTTAGCACTTTGGTAGGTAGCCCCATTTTAGCTAGTTTGTATCTCACGCCATTGTGCCAGACAGAGTCAAACGCTTTTTCTATGTCGAGTAATAGCGCAGTTCCTATTTCATTTTGACTGAACGCCGTTTTTCCGTCCTTGGTCCTCATCCACCCAAGCTCACCCCTGATTGCTTCTAGTCTGAACGGTTGATGAACAGTGGTCAGCCGCAATCACAATCCACTAAAACACCCATTGATCAGATTGCTTGTTTAAACAAACGAAATTATTTATGATTACTCTTTTCAGAGCTATTAATGAAATATCATCAGCCACAAAGTGATCAGTTTGCTTGTTTAAACAAATACAAATTACAATTATTATTATAGAGGATCAAGGATAACCAGATACCTCATAAGCACATACAGCATCCTATCTCCCAGAAGGCTTGATGGATGACTCCCGGTTTTTCAAAACTAAACTATTGGAGCTTTCTCCAAATCCCTCCCCTGTCCTAGATGACTTGAGATGTTCAGACTCCTCCCCATACATACGCCCTTCACATATTGTATGTGTAAAGGCTATATACTATGTGCAAGGTGTGAGTATATGGGACAGTGTTTATAGTATTTAGGATATACATGTAGTTCCCAGATCCCATGGTAAAGTGTGCTTACTGTCTTTTTCATATCATACTGTGCTTTAGACTAGATCGCATAGCTCCTGTTTTGTTTGTTATTCAATTATAAACAACCACTCAGATTAAAGAATAGGTGAAGGAGTAAATTTTCACATTACTACCTTGTTGGTGGGGGTCTTCATTTTTCCTTGATTTCACTCAAAAGATCACCGTTAAGTTCACACTGATAAATTTTTAACAGCTTTACAAACATTGTGCACAAAAGCAGACCTGTGAATGATTTAAATAGTGTTTTTCTGCATAAAATTCCTTTTCCGAAGAAAATTCTTTAGTAGGGTCGAAGTTTATCATCGGTAGGGGTGGGCATAAACCCCATATTTATCACCAGACCAAAACACTGATATCAACAGCTTTCTGATTGAAGAACCAAATCATGTACCGTTTTTAGTTAGTTATTGGTGTTTAACTGGTTGAGTGCCAGAAGCCACTATCAGGGCTTTCAGAAAAATTAGGGTATGAGAGCAAAAGGCAACATTTGCCTTGTTCTTGTTTCATATTCAGTCAAATGCTAATAATATTTTGTTTATATAAATTTGTTCCATTACAAATCATTGGAGAGTGCCTGTGGACACTCTCCAATAATTTGTGATAAATCAAATTTTGAATAACAAATTCAGTCCACCAAAAATAAACCAGCCCATAACCAGTTAAAGTCACATATTTCTGCACAGTGGCCATCATGACCACGACAGTTTTACAGGTGGAGGAAGCCGAAGTACCTGGTGAGAACCACTGAGCAGCGGCAAGCAACTCTCAGCTCCCCAACATGGTAACTCCACACAAGCAGGGTTAGCATTGGTTGAAGACAGGTGCTTCATCCACGAGCAGTATGCCTTAGTACACAATGCCACCATGCCCCCACGAGGGTAGTGGGCTAAAGTGTCTTGCCCAAGGACACAACACGGTTGCTGCAGGTGGGATTCGAACTGAGGACCTCTTGGCAGGGCTTGCCTTGAGTCGGGGCTGATCAGCCCAGGCCCCGAGGAGCACTTGCTGGGGGCTTTTTTTCAAGCCCCGACATTTTCCAGAAAAAAGCACTAACAATAATGGACAAAATGGAAAATCAGCCCCGAAAAGGCCCCAACCTCAATATGTGGGGCACTTTTTTTAGGCCCCGACCATTTTACTCAAGGCGAGCCCTGTCTTGGCTTGCAGCCTGCATCCCTACCAACTGAGCCAATGCGCCCCATGTAATGTTTCTGCATCCAACGCGGATTATGTATCAAAAAATCAAGCTCTAAAGTATGTTTCAGCCAGAATACTGGCTTTTACTTCCATTTTGCCAAATTTACCAACAAGAGACTTAAAACAAAATTCCCCTCAAGCCAAGATCAAAAACTTCTCTCACAAAACTATGAGTGGACTCTGGGTGATGCCCCCCACAGACACAACCAAAGTCCACTCCAGCACGGTCCTTTCATTGACCTGAGTAGAATAAAATTTAAATAATTAAGTAAAATGAATCACATTAAAATCAAGTTTGGGGAAATGGGCTAACCATCTTTGGTTTATCGCATATATGTCTTGCAAGGAAACATATTCAGGACAGTCTGGGGTTGAGATAGCTGGCGGCAGGTCCTCGATTTGGCATCACTGACTGTGTATACAATGCTCACAAAAAAATGCACTCCACCTCTCGTCCTCTCCAAGTGACATATAGACACACATTCCAATTTTCACTGTCAGTGAATTTATAACCCATACCCTTTGTAATCTAGGCGGCGCATATAACTTGGAACTAAGTTTCAAAAGATTAACCTGGCTATTCAGGATGAGTCATGTTTCGACCAACCTCCCCCTCCACCTGAACCAGTTCAATAACATTAAACTCGGACTTCGGCATAGTAATTTACATATGTTTGGGGGTCATCAGCCTTTAATACCATTCAAATCATCGTTAGAAAAAATTGTACCATACTTCGCGAGGCTAGGTTAATTTTAGGCTTGTACATCTTTCCGTAAGTACTGTTTTCAGTGTGTGTAGATTATCTCTCTTCCACATTACTAAGAGGAAAAGTTACAATGTCTCAATTAAAGAAGTGAAGAATGTCTCAAATTTTTAACTTTACAAACAAAATTTTCAAATATGAAGCAAGAATAAAAAAAACGAATGCAACGGATGAGGTATTCCGTCATGGCCTGCACATATCTTTTTCATCTTCCACCAATCTTGGGGGCCAGAAAATAAGCTTTTTAAAAGCAAATAATTTTTAGCTCAACTTTGGCGAAGCCGCATTTGAGCTTATGCCATGGCCAGTCATCTGTCTGGCCGTCTGTCCGTCAACAATTCAATACGGCTCGGGCTTAGAGGCCGTATTTATGAACCGATCTTTACGAAACTTCTTGGGTACCTTTGTTATGACCGTGGGACGAGAACAAGTGTTTTGGGGTCCGATCCGAAATTCATGTTGGCTGCTGGCAGCCATTTTGTACAAAATTAGGTGCAATCAGATTTTTGCACAGAACTTCCATATGAAAGCGCTGATTTGAATAATTTTTTGTATGAATGTTTAGTACCATGGGATAAATCAAATATGTTACGGGTTTTTTTCTCGTACGTAAATTATGCAAATTAGACTAACTTTGATGTATTTAGTGTTACTTTCAGCACAGTAAGTGCAAATACCAATACGGCTCGGGCTAGAAGCTGTATTTATGAACCGATCTTTACAAAACTACTTGGGTACCTTTGTTATCTTAGTGGGGCGAGAACGAATGTTTTGGGGTCCGGTCCGAAATTCAAGTTGGCCGCTGGCAGCCATTTTGTACAAAATTAGGTGCAATCAGATTTTTGCGCAGAACTTCCATATGAAAGCGCTGATTTGAATAATTTTTTGTGTGAATGTTTAGTACCATGGGATACATCACATATAATATGGGTTTTTTTCTCTCGTGCAGAAATTATGCAAACAGATGAACTTTGATTTTTTCAGTGCTACTTACACACAGTAAGTACACATGTCAATACGGCTCGGGCTAGAGTCTGTATTTATGAACTGATCTTCACGAAACGTCTTATCACCTTGGGACGAGAATGAGTGTTTCTGGGTGCTGTCCAAAATACAAGATGGCTGCCAGTGGCCATTGTGTACCGAAATTAGGTCTAATCAGTTTTTTGTACACAACTTCTATATGGCTCAGGCTAGAGGCCATATTTATGAACCGATCTTTACGAAACTTCTTGGGTACCTTTGTTATCACCATAGGATGAGAACGAGTGTTTTTGGGTGTGGTCCGAAATTCAAGATGGCCACCAGCAGCCATTTTGTACCAAAATTAGTGCAATCTGTCTTTTGTACAGAACATCTGTATGAAAGTTCTGATTTGAATAAATTTTTGTATGAATGTTTAGTAAAATGGAATACATCACATATCGTACGGGTTTTTTCTCGTGCAGAAATTATGCAAATTAGATGAATTTTGATTTATTTAGTGCTACTTATACACTGTAAGTGCACATGTCAATACGGCCCGGGCTAGAGGCTGTATTTATCAACCAATCTTCACAAAACTTCTTGGGTACCTTTGTTATCACCTTTGATGAGAACGAGTGTTTCAGGGTGCGGTCCAAAATTCAAGATGGCTGCCAGTGGCCATTTTGTACCGAAAGTAGGTCCAATCAGTTTTTTGTCACAACTTCTATACAGCTCGTATTTATGAACTGATCTTCACAAAACTTCTTGTGTACCTTTGTTTTCACCTTGGGACAGGAATGAGTGTGTTTTGGGGAGCCTTTGTTATCACTGTGCTATGAGAACAAATATTTTGGGGTCCCACTCTGGGACTCAAAAGATTTCTTTTCTAGTTTAGCATCAGACTGTCACCCACCTTTACAATACTTTACCTATACATTTGTTACAGGCTACGGGCAGTATTTATGTACAGACCGTTACAATACTTTATATGTACCTTTGTTATCAGGTCATTACCTAGATGTTTGTCATTGCTGTGTCACATACTATACATGTACATGTCTTGACAAGTTGAGCTACAGTGTCATTGACACTTTCATTTGTTGGACAAGAGAATTTAAAGTTTTGGTCCCAAAGTTGGAATCTGATACACAGGGGTAAATTACCAGATGAATTATGGGAAACAATGGCTTCGAAAAATTGGCTATTTTTTCAAATGTAATTTTTAAACGGGTTTGTTACCAGACAGGTAACAAAAAATGAGCCCAGACACATACAATTTTTTTTTGCATTTTAGAAACAGGGGATGCTCTGATCCAGGGGTGGGTAGGTGGGGTTGGTGGGAAAATTCTGCTTTTGAGGCTGCTAGGTGGCTGAAAATGACTGGTTTTGGTATTTTTTCAGGCAATTTTTCAGGTTGAAGTCTTGCCTTTGACAATAAATAATTCCACCCACATTCAGATTGTTTATTTCTACTTAGCCAGATAGTGTTATATGTTTTTTGTGGATTTGGGAAATGTAATACATGTAATGGGTTAGATAACTAATTTACAGAATATTTGCATTTGAAGAGAGTGTATGGCATGTCATATTTGGAAAAGCATGGAAAACTATGGAGCGGAGCCTTAAAAAGCATTCTGTCGTCGGTGTCAATTCTTGAACCAGGAAGTTCCTTATTTGTGTTTGAGTTATAAAATATAAATACACCATTTTTCAAAAAACTTTTCATTATTTCTGGTTTGTGTGCAATTGTTAGTAGTAGTTAACATTCATTAAGTGATATCTCAGCACAACTGGAAGGAAATAAGTGGAAATGTTTAGAAATATATTGATGTAGCCTAATTTCGCACTTGTTTTGAATTTTTGACAAGATTTCGAAAACATTAAGGTAGAGCACTGCCTTTCCTAAACATCGAGCCATTCATGACAAATATATGCAGTTATGGACAGTTTGGTTGTTTTTGTTGTTATATAGCCCCCATATTATATCTAGATTGATAAATCCTTAGTGAATAATTATATTGAGATTGATATTTTTTTCTGCATTTTCTGACTGGTCTGACTTATTTGCACTGAGTGACCTTTGTTTACACCTTTGTTACACTAATATATTGTACATATAGCTGTTGTTTAAGTAGGTCAAGGACCTTGTTTACATGAATTATGACAGAATCACCTAGAAACTGACAGAACATTGTAGACATTTCATCTTCTAGGACATTCTATCTGGTTACTATATAAAGGTTTGTCAACAGAATTAAAAAAAACTCATTTTTAGAAAGCCATTTCAGAAAGACTCTCTTCAGTTAAAACACAGCAGTTGTTTCCATTGGAGATTATTATTGTTCTAGGACAGTGCATTTATTATAGAAGCAATGCTTCTTTGTGAATTTGGAAGATTGATTCCAAAAGAGAATTTTGAAGAGAATCTATTCATCTTGGAAAAGAGAATTTATACTTTCTGTGAAACAGAATATTATTTCGTGAAAAGCCAGGATTCTACTGGATTATTTGGAAATTACCTGTGGCGCCAATACTTCTTAGATTTTTAATCCATTTGAATTTTGTGAAGCATTTTATTACATTTTATTGGAGACTGCTGAAATTTCTAAGTTAAAATTTTATTACAAATCGACGGGATACTGTTTCTGAAGAGACATTCTTGGATTTAATACTACCAGCTGGTAACTTTCTTCACAAGATTCTTCACCACTGGATTACTGGATTCTGTCAAACTGTACTTTGGACTAATTCTATAATTGATAAGTACATGTACCACTGTTTTTATTTTCTGTAAACCAATTTGTGTAAAAGATCTTTGTATCATTTTTTTTATATTAATTTTTTTTTCAATTAAATTTCAGAATAGTTAAATTCATAGTTATTATTGCTTATTCTCAGATTTCTTTCTGTTACCAATATCAATAATATTTCCATACCGTAACAATTGTTGACCAGAGATTTGCAGTCATGGTGTCTACTTTTTCATTTTGGTCATTGGTGTCAAGTTTGTATGTCATCCGTCCGTCAAGCTGTTTACACTTTCATATCTAGAGAGCAACACCCCCCCCCCCCCCCCCCCCCCCCACACACACACACAAAGCTATGGTTATTAGTGCTTATTGTTTTACATTTGGATTGTATTTAACAGTGCTATTGGCAGGACCTGGGGAGTCAATGTGGCTGGTGGTAATAACAAAAATACTCTCTGAAGTGGCTCAGAGAAATGGGAGTGATGAGGTGGTGTGGTGTGGTTGTGAAAATCGGGCAAAGACTGGCTGCAAAAGCGATTTGGCAGACAGAAATGCCATGCTGCATCTTTTTACTGGTTGAAAATAGAGACTTGTGGTTTTTGTTCATTCAACTCAGGATAGACTCCAGATTCTTTTGCCTGAGTGAAATCCAGAGGGAGATCACTCTTGTTTTCTCTTAAGGTTCCGCTCTACAGTTTCACACTATTGCACAGGGGTGAAATTCTAAACTTAGGGCATATGTTGAAACTAAGGCCATGTAAAATAGAGATATATTTTTAGTATCAGATATATGCTTACATTAGGTTTTTTGTTGGACAAGAGAATTTGAAGTTTTGGTCCCAAAGTTGGAATCTGATACACAGGGGTAAATTACCAGATGAATTATGGGAAACAGTGGCTTCGAAAAATTGGCTATTTTTTCAAATGTAATTTTTACACGGGTTTGTTACCAGACAGGTAACTAAAAAATGAGACGGAAACATATAAATTTTTTTTTGCATTTTAGAAACAGGGGATGCTCTGCTCCAGGGGTGGGTTGGTGGGAAAATTCAGCTTTTGAGGCTGCTAGATGACTGAAAATGACTGGTTTCGGTATTTTTTCAGGTTGAAGTCTTGCCTTTGACAATAAATGATTCCACCCACATTCAGATTGTTTATTTCTACTTAGCCAGATAGTGTTATATGGTTTTTGTGGATTTGGGAAATGTAATATATGTAATGGGTTAGATAACTAAGTTACAGAATATTTGCATTTGAAGAGAGTGAACGGCATGTCATATTTGGAAAAGCCTGAAAACTATGGAGCGGAACCTAATGCATATCTGACAGGATCGTATCCAGAAAATTTACCATATTACCAATGTGTGTGTTTAAGCTTCAGGCGCCCCGTGGAAAAAAATTATCGAGTTTATAAATAAGTGTCCATCCCAATTGGAAAGGTGGGGGACATTCATTCCACGTATAATAGAAGTGAATGATATCATGGGCTTTCGGTCACTTCGTCTTTATCAACGATTATAAAAAATATAAACTTCATCACGCAGAACGCTAATGTTAATTGTATTTCCGGAAGTCTACCTGCATGATGTAGTGTGCATTTATGTAACATCAGTAGTAGTAGATGTCGAGATCGCACCGCATTGGGGGCCTAGTGGGAGACCTAGGAAGTGATGTCATAGTCACGTGACCCAGTTACGTCATGCTTGGTTGATGTGGTAGCTCGTGTGAGCAGCAATCTTGTGGCGTCATCTCATAGTGATATGAGGTCATAGTGTGCATGTGCAGCTCCTGTTGTTAGGGTGATACACATTTCCGTCAGCCATTTTGTATACTGGCCATAGGTTTCCTCAAATACCTAAATGAGTCGAAGAGCAGTATGTTCAAGTCACCCGAACAAGCAATTGCTCTATAGCTCATTTGCTCAATGGGATTCAAGTCGTATGAGTAATGACTTTTCAGTAACTGCTCGATGGATTCGTGGCTTTAGGAATCATATAGGCTTTCATTGTACACAATGAAGATAACTCGGCATACATGTTATGGGAAATCAAGCACTGGTGATTATAAGACTTGGACGAGGGAACTAGAGATAGTTTGGGCTAGACATGCTAATGTCTCTGCTAATGTTAGAGTAGCATCTGTAATAGGCATAAAAATGGGGTTCTTGGAAAATCTGGACCAATACTCCAGTGTAATAGAACATACCCTGTAGACCTCTCAATCCTATAGCACTGTGTGCTACTAATATAAACCCTAGATGGGGAGTACAAGTCTGTTTCGGTTGTTTTGGGTGCATTTTGGTGATTTGGAGGGATTAACAGCATGTTTGTGGTAATTCTACAAAGTAAAACTACTCTTATACAAAGGAACATACCCGTTGTTGAAAAAAAGTAGGATTCGTGGGGAATTCGTATCAAATAAAGTTGTTTGGGGTGGTTTGGATGGATTGTCAGGTCTATTTGGGTAATCAGATTTACTCCTATTCAAACGAACATACCCTTCGAACATACCCCCATCCTGTTGTAGGCAATTCAGGCTCATAGCAATCACATGCTACGATAGAAACCAAGATGGTAGCCATACCAGAAAATAAGTGCTCAGACAAGGACAATGTCAGGTACAAAAAGGCCAATGTCAGACTGAGGTTTAAAATCATCAGTCAAAATGTCTGATGCCAAAATTATCAATGAAGTTAAGTGATCAGAAGATCATACATGCTTGAAATCATGGTCATAACCACCAAGCCTAAAATTAATGATGATTGCGATTCCTGGCAAGTTGGGAAGTGTGAAGAATTTAAGTGACTGCACAGCTCATCAGTATTAACAGCATGTGAATACAAATGATTTGACATAGCCATACATGTATGTGAATTATGTCTAAAGGGTAAGTCAGTTCCAATTTAGAATGAAACCAATCCTACCTTGTTTGGAAGGGCTCATTGAGCCCTGCCAAACAAGGTATGGTTGGATGAATTCTGAGTAGTTTTAAGATGAAGGTACATGTACACCCAAAACAAAATACTCAAATTCCATTTTGTAATATGTCAGATGTCATTCTTAAATGACAGACATGATTCATTTGGTGTCTGACATTTTGTCTGGAAGCGCAATGAAAATTATTTAAATTATTTTCAGGCTTGATGCTGACCACCAGTAGACAAAATGGCCGACGGAAATACATATCACCCTAACAACATGCGCCGTGCATGCGCACTAAGACAACATATCACTATGGAGATGAAGGGGGGGGGGGGGGGGAGAGGAGGGGTCATGAATATGTCACTACATGATCACACTGCCTCCCCCCCTCTTTTAGCATTAGCAAGCACCTGATAAATCTTCTGAGGGAGAAAGCACTCCGCATAGTTGATCAGAGAATTTATATAATATTAATCATATTTCGACTTCTCTGGGAGCGTGGTGGCATTGCGGTAACCGGTTCTCGTCAGATCACCAAAGTTAAGCAACGTTGAACCCGGTTAGTCCTTGGATGGGTGACTGTCTGAGCGATCGATTCGGACTCCCACGTTGTGTCCCTGGGCAAGGCACTTAACCCCAATTGTCCACATGGGGGCATGATGATGCCGTGTACCAAGGCATACTGCACGTCAATGGTGTGCATGTCTTCAACCAATCTAACTCTGCCTGTGCTGCAGTGCAGAGTTACGATATTGGGGAACTGTCAGCTGCTCGTCGTTGCTTGGTGGTTCTCTCCGGGTACTCAGGCTTCCTCCACCCGTAAAACTGTCACGGTCATGATTAGCCATTGTGCATAAGTATATGACCTTAATACACCAATAAATAAATAAATAATTTGACTTCTCTGTTTATACTCAACATAGGTGTATATAGACCAACGGACTAACTTCTTTTCGGGGGAGGGGCTGGAAGATTTTGTCCGAAAAGTAGCTAGGTGCATAGCCCTGGGGTGAGTGTTCGTGAGCGTGTCTTCTCCTACTCGTGGGGTCGAGGGGAAGCCTCCCTGGGAAAATTTGTTAAAATCTGATCTGCTAGAGGGTTTCTAGAGCACCCAGGCTATCTTTCGAATCTTGTAATTCAAAGAAAAGATGATCGCTTTTGTAGAGGTGCCTGGCTGAATGTGTTCGAACAATCTCGTCTGGTATCAGTCAACTGCAATAAAACATTATATGATTCTCAAGATTCAGCTGGAGTAAATACGTGCAATGTTAGGCCTGTGCGACCATGGCATTAGAGGATCGAACCCTACATATTGATGAGGCTTTGACACTATATACGTGGGTCAATATACTATTAATAACAGTTTGGCTAGCTGCAGATTTTTGTCTGAATGTTTAGTAACATGGAATACATCACATATAATACAGGTTTTTTCACGTGCAGAAATTCTGCAAATTAGATGAACTTTGATTTATTCAGTGCTACTTACACACAGTAAGTACACATGTCAATACGGCTCGGGCTAGGGGCTGTATTTATGAACCGATCTTCACGAAACTTCTTGGGTACCTCTGTTATCACCTTGGGATGAGAACGAGTGTTTCTGGGTATGGTCCAAATTTCAAGATGGCTGCCAGTGGCCATTTTGTACCGAAATTAGGTCCAATCAGTTTTTTATTCACAACTTCTATACAACTCAGGCTAGAGGCCGTATTTATGAAACGACCTTTACAAAACTTCTTGGGTACCTTTGTTATCACCGTGGGACTAGAACAAGTGTTTTTGGTTGTGATCCAAAATTCAAGATGGCCACCGGCAGCCATTTTGTACCAAAATTAGTGGAGTCAGTTTTTTGTTCAGAACTTCTGTATGAAAGTTCTGATTTGAATAAATTTTCATATGAATGTTTAGTAACATCGAATACATCACATATAATACAGTTTTTTTTCTCGTGCAGACATTATGCAAATTAGATGGATTTTAATTTATTCAGTGCTACTTATACACAGTAAGTACACATGTCAATATGGCTCGGGCTAGGGGCTGTATTTATGAACCAATCTTCACGAAACTTCTTGGGTACCTTTGTTATCACCTTGGGACGAGAACAAGTGTTTTTGGGTGCGATCCGAAATTCAGGATGGCTGCTGGTGACCATTTTGTACTGAAATTAGGTACAATCAGTTTTTAGCTCAACTTTGACGAAGTCAAATTTGAGCTATTGTCATGGCCCATCGCCCGTCTGTCCATCTGTCCGTACGTCAACAATTGGCTATGGCTCGGGCTAGAGGTCGTATTTATGAACCGATCTTTACGAAACTTCTTGGGTACCTTTGTTATGACCGTGGGATGAGAACGAGTGTTTTTGGGTGCGGTCCGAAATTCAAGATAGCTGCCAGCCGCCATTTTGTACCGATGATGCAGAAATCTGTTTTTTGTACAGAACTTCCATATGAAAGCTCTGATTTGAATAATTTTTTGTATGAATGTTTAGTACCATGGGGTACATCACATATACTACGGGTTTTTTTCTCGTGCGTAAATTGTGCAAATTAGACTAATTTTGATGTTTTTTGGTGTTAATTTCAGCACTGTAAGTGCAAATGCCAATACGGCTCGGGCTAGAGGCCGTATTTATGAACCGATCTTTACGAAACTTCTTGGGTACCTTTGGTATCACCGTGGGACGAGAACGAGTGTTTTTGGGTCCGGTCTGAAATTCAAGATGGCCGATGGCAGCCATTTTGTACAAAATTAGGTACAATCAGATTTTTGCACAGAACTTCCATATGAAAGCGCTGATTTGAATAATTTTTTGTGTGAATGTTTAGTACCATGGGATACATCACATATAATACAGGTTTTTTTCTCGTGCAGAAATTATGCAGATTAGATGAACTTTGATATTTCAGTGTGACTTACACACATTAAGTACACATGTCAATACGGCTCAGACTTGAGTCTGTATTTATGAACTGATCTTCACGAAATATCTTGGGTACCTTTCTTATCACCTTGGGACGAGAACGAGTGTTTCTGGGTGCGGTCTAAAATTCAAGATGGTTGCCAGTGGCCATTTTGTACCGAAATTAGGTCAAATCAGTTTTTTGTACACAACTTCTATACAGCTCAGACTAGAGGCCATATTTATGAACCAATATTTACGAACCTTGTTGGGTACCTTTGTTATCACCATGGGATGAGAGCGAGTGTTTTTGGGTGTGGTCCAAAATTCAAGATGGCCACCAGCAGCCATTTTGTACCAGAAATTTTTGTATGAATGTTTAGTAACATGGAATACATCACATATTCTAAGGGGTTTTTTTTCGTGCAGAAATTATGCAAATTAGATGAACTTTGACTTATTCAGTGCTACTTGCACAATGTGAGCACACATGTCAATACGGCTCAGGGTAGAGGCTGTATTTATGAACCGATCTTCACAAAACTTCTTGGGTACCTTTGTTATCACCTTGGGACGAGAATGAGTGTTTCTAGGTACGGTCCAAAATTCAAGATGGCTGCCAGTGGCCATTTTGTACCAAAATTAAGTCCAATCAGTTTTTTGTCACAAGTTCTATACAGCTCGTATTTATGAATTGATCTTCACAAAACTTCTTGGGACCTTTGTTTTCACCTTGGGACAGGAACGAGTGTGTTTTGGGGTGCCTTTGTTATCACTGTGCTATGAGAACAAATATTTTGGGGTTCAGTCAGACCCACTCTGGGACTCAAAGTTTTCTTTTCTACTTTAGCATCTGACTGTCACCCACCTTTACAATACTTTACCTATACATTTGTCACAGGCAACGGTCAGTATTTATGTACAGACCATTACAATACTTTATATGTACCTTTGTTATCAGGTCATTACCTAGATGTGTGTCATTCCTGTGTCGCATACTATACATGTACATGTCTTACACAAGTTGAGCTACAGTGTAATTGACACTTTCATTTGTGTTAAAAACATAGTTTATGACCCCTCATTGGAACGAGCTGGTTCCAGTGAGGGATCATAAGCTATGTTTTTGAGACAAAAAGTGAAAAAAATAATGAAAATTGGATGATGATTTTTAGCTTAACTTGACAAAGTCAAGATAAGCTATTGCCATCACATGTGCAGAAGTCTGTGAGTCTGTTCACATTTTCCTTTAGCACAGACTGCACCCTGTAGTTCTTTTTCGATCATCACAAAATTTCATATGCAGGTTTGGGGTCATGTCTAGATGAGAACGTCCCCTTTTGGTTGCAATCGGTCGACCGTGATGGCTGCCCGAGTCCAAAACTTGAAAACCTTTAGCACAGTCTACAGGTCGTATTTATGAAGGGATTTCATTGTAACTTGGTAGGATGCATCTGTATAATATCTAGATGAGAATGTCCCCTTTTGGTAATGATCTCTCAACCATAATGGCTGCCCAATCCCAAAACCCAAAAACTTTTAGCACAGTCTGCAGGTCATATTTTATACAGAGGGATTTCATTGTAACTGTAACTTGGTAGGTTGACTCCATATAATGTCTAGATGATAATGTCCCCTTTTGGGCGTGATTGGTCAACTGTGACGGCTACAGGGGCCCCAAGCCCGAAAACCTTTAGCACAGTCTGCAGGTCATATTTATGAAGGGATTTCATTGTAACTTGGTATTATGACTCCAGATAATGCCCAGATGAGAACGTACCCTTTTGGTCGTGATCATTCAACCATGACGGCTGCCCAAGCCCAAAACCCCCAAAACTTTAGCACAGTCTACAGATCGTATTTATGAAGGAATTTCATTGTAACTTGGTAGGATGACTTATTATAAGGTCCAGGTGAGAACTTCCCCTTTTGATTGCGATCGGTCAACCATGATTGCTACACAGGCCCAAAACCCGAAAACCTTTAGCACAGTCAACAGGCCGTATATATGAAGGGATTGCATTGTAACTTGATAGGATGACTCGTTTTGGAATAATTTCACTGTAACTTGGTAACTTTCGTTGACATACGTTAACTGTGCGGGCCACATACATTAACTGTGAGGGCCACATTAACCCACCCCTAAATTCTTTAGTACAGTCTGCAACTCATATTAGTTTTATTGAAAACATAGCATACAGGGAACAGAAATTACCATATTCCCAATTATCACAATTGTCGTATTTCATAATCCTTTCATAAACATTGAACATCAGGGCTTATATTTCGACGAGAATCGATTCGCACAAAGATTCGCGCAATAAAACCGGTGAGAATCCATGTAGATTCTCGCTGCACCTCTGCTAGGATTCGCATGAAAAAAATTGAGTCAATTTAACCCTTTAACTAACACAGCGGCAACAAATTAACCAATAGAAGGCTAACATGACCTCAAATATCCTGACACTTTGTCAATAAAACCTTACAAATATGGCTTTGTCAATAAAACCTTACAAATGTGGCTGTCATTGGAACCGGCTCATTGAGCCGGTTCCAACGACAGCAATATTTGTAAGATTGTATTGGTAAATATTGTTCATTTAATTATTTTATCATTTATTTATTATTTATTGTTTAAAAATTTTAGTTTTGAACATTAAAAAAGTGTGTTAGGTAAAAGGTTAACATGTGTTATCAGTATACAACAGTGGCTCAACCATGGTGGTGTCATGGGATCCTAGGACACTCATAGTAGGTATGGATTCTCGCAACCATTTTCATGGGAATCCAAATGGATTCTCACAATTTAGACGAAATATAAGCCCTGAACATTATCCTTTTCATCAAACACAACACACAGACAAGTTAAGCTATATTCCCTTTGACACTTTCATTGTGAATAGTGCTGGCCGGTTTTGACCGTGATGTTGGGTAAAGGGCTATGAGCACAATATGCTTTCCATCACAAAACTAAAGTACAAAATGAAACTTACAAAACATAATAAATTAATACAAAAGCACTCTATCAACAAACAGTCATTTATTCAGTATCATTCTCTATTCCATGCACTTCCCCCTCCCCCACTTCCCACAACCTTGCAAAATCGTTTAAAAAATATAGCTTATCACTAAGACCCTGCGAATCCCAAATTTTGATTGTCAATTGAATTTTGAATTGAATATTCCCAAAATTTGGAATTGAATTGAATTTCGAATGTCTCAACTGTATGGCTGTGAATAATTATGCCCGTATCATATCTGATGTAGTTCATGATGAAACGTGTTACTTGGGAGATGAATGCGATTTAAACAAGGTGGCGATATTACAAGAGTGTAATTGTTTAGATGATTATCACTTGTGATGTCATTTTTATGATGGTATCCTGCTTGTCATTCGTGGTAAATCATTTACCAAAAATGACAAGCAGGATACCACCATAAAATGACATGCATATAACTATCAAATCGTTCCAATGCATGTGCGGACTCCCAGAGCTGCTACGCCAGATACTCCACAGTGATTCTCATCCATCATTATTTTTTCGCCACGATGTGTTAGGAGCAGCTGGATGGAAAATTGGAAATGGCTCAATAAAACAGTTTGTACCCCATCACACAAGAAAATAAACAGACCGCCAAAGTCTATATTGTTTAAAAATTAAAGCTAAGGCTAATTCAAGTTTAATCGTGGCATAAATACAGAACTCAACTCGGGTAGAGCACTGCCAGCGTTGTGTTATGTATTTATACTGCCATTAAACTTATTACTGCATGCATCTGTACCACAATCTTCATAAAATACCAACACTTGATAGTTTATCCAAGTTACAGCCTCAGTCCATTGAGTTTCATCAATATTGCTTGTAAGTGGAAGTGGCCTGTTATTTTATTTTTCTGTTCAATTTTGTCATTGGTTAATTCAGAATAATTGCGGGATAATTCTGGCTTGGTGGAAACACACTGCAGTTAGTGAGAATATTTGCGACAGTGAAAGTCACCTAAGTGTTCAAAGTAACAGTGGCTTTCGGTAACAAACACAGAAGTTTGGCATCCTTGTTTAGGAAGGAATTACGATGAATGAACAGGTTTAGCACATAGAAGGTGTGCATGGACAGTGGTCCTGCCTGGTAAAAATGAAAATCTGGGCATATAAATGAACAGAAGATTACATGTATGAACAGAAGTTTACAGGTTTGAGGCAGAGAAGAAAGCAATGGTAAAAAGTTTTGCTTACCTGTATCACAAACACGGTGAGTCCATTCCTGAAACTCATTGCATTCAATAGCATGTTGGTTTTTCCAGTCAGTCTTCTTACACATAATGCATTTGAACACTGGCATGTTGGTAGATGTAAAATCATTGTTGTTTGATTGTTTGGCCACAGCTACATGTACCAACTAACACAGCTGTTCTTTAATCAAAGTAAAAACAAAACAGACAATGTGGTCCACAATTTTATTGAAAAAATTATTCATAGTAAGTAACCACAACTGGGTAGTTAAATGCTGAAACAATCCTGCATTCACTTGGTGAAATTGTTTTGCACCATGGCTCATTCATCATTAAGCCAAGATGTTAATGCTCTGATAATCTCAAAAACAACATGGATTGTCATTCAAAACTGAAAAAGAGTCAGATAAGAATATATCAGTACAAATTCAAATAATAGCATAAGATAATTCCAGAAGCCTGCTGAAGTCCTGTTCATGCCCAGCTGAGAGCAGAGTATTGATACAACTGACTTGGAATCCTAGTTTTCGGCCAAATAATAAAATAAACATTGCCAAATTAAATATGAAACTACGAAAAAAGGAAAAATGAGTTCTGACCAACTGTTGGGGACGTTTTTACCAACTCTTGGGCAGGGCTCGGTTTAATCTGAAAATTTTGAATAGCAATATACTATTCATTTGTGAAAATTGATTAGCTGTTGATGAAAATTAACTCTGGTATGATATTTATTGAATATCAAGATATGGAAATTGAATTGCAAAATGCTGTGCGAATACAGTTAAATTGACCCCTGCTCTTGGGGCGTTTTTGACCAACTGTGGGGGACGTTTTGACCAGTTGTTGTGGACTTTTTGACTACATGTAATTAGCTCAACTTTGGCAAAGCCAAATTTGAGCTTATGCCATTGCCACTTGTCCGTCTGTCCATCTGTCCATCAACAATTCAATATGGCTTGGGCTAGAGGCTGTATTTAGGAACCGATCTTTACAAAACTTCTTGGGTACCTTTGTTATGACCGTGGAACGAGAACGAGTGTTTTGGGGTCCGATCCGAAATTCAAGTTGGCCGCTGGCAGCCATTTTGTACAAAATTAGGTGCAATCAGATTTTTGCGCAGAACTTCCATATGAAAGCGCTGATTTGAATAATTTTTTGTATGAATGTTTAGTACCATGGGATGCATCACATATAATACAGGTTTTTTTCTTGTGCGTAAATTATGCAAATTAGACTAACTTTGATGTATTTAGTGTTACTTTCAGCACTGGAAGTGCAAATGCCAATACGGCTTGGGCTAGAGGCCATATTTATGAACCTATCTTTACGAAACTTCTTGGGTACCTTTGGTATCACCGTGGGACGAAAATGAGTGTTTTCGGGTCCGGTCCGAAATTCAAGATGGCCTATGGCAGCCATTTTATACAAAATTAGGTGCAATCAGATTTTTGCACAGAACTTCCATATGAAAGCGCTGATTTAAATAATTTTTTGTGTGAATGTTTAGTACCATGGGATACATCACATATAATACAGGTTTTTTTCTCATGCAGAAATTATTGAAATTAGATGAACTTTGATTTTTTCAGTTCTACTTACATGTACACACAGTAAGTACACATGTCAATACGGCTCAGGCTAGAGTCTGTATTTATGAACCGATCTTCACGAAACGTCTTGGGTACCTTTGTTATCACCTTGGGACAAGAACGAGTGTTTCTGGGTGCGGTCCAAAATTCAAGATGGCTGCCAGTGGCCATTTTCTACCGAAATCAGGTCTAATCAGTTTTTTGTGCACAACTTCTATACGGCTCAGGCTAGAGGCCGTATTTATGAACCAATCTTTACGAAACTTCTTGGGTTATCACCGTGGGATGAGAGTGAGTGTTTTGGGGTGTGATCCAAAATTCAAGATGGCCACCAGCAGCCATTTTGTACCAAAATTAGTGCAATCAATCTTTTGTACAGAACTTATGAAAGTTCTGATTTGAATAAATTTCTCTATGAATGTTTAGTAACATGGAATACATCACATATACAGGTTTTTTTCTCGTGCAGAAATTATGCAAAGTAGATGAACTTTGATTTTTTTTTTTACACACAGTAAGTGCACATGTCAGTACAGCTCTGGCTAGAGGCTGTATTTATCAACCGATCTTCACGAAACTTCTTGGGTACCTTCGTTATCACCTGTGGACAAGAACGAGTGTTTCTGGGTGCAGTCCAAAATTAGGTCCAATCAGTTTTTTTGTCACAACTTCTGTACAGCTCGTATTTATGAACTGATCTTCACAAAACTTTTTGGGTACCTTTGTTTTCACCTTGGGACAGGAACGAGTGTGTTTTGGGGTGCCTTTGTTAACAATGTGCTATGAGAACAAATATTTTGGGGTTCAGTCAGACCCACTCTGGGACTCAAAGATTTCTTTTCTAGTTTAGCATCTGACTGTCATCCACCTTGACAATACTTTACCTGTTCATTTGTTACAGGCTACGGCCAGTATTTATGTATATACAATACTTCATATGTACCTTTGTTATCAGGTCATTACCTAGATGTTTGTCATTGCTGTGTCACTTACTATACATGTACATGTCTTAACAAGTTGAGCTACAGTGTCATTGACACTTTCATTTTTGGGGTTGTTTTGACCTAAAAATTAGGGGACATTTTTGTTTTGAGATTGGGACATTCGTTCAGAGACAGAAGTTTTCTGTGACTTAGTTACTTTTAATCTTAAAATAAGATTCCAGGAGATCAATCCGTCGTGATTCCCTTCGCAATGGTTCTCTTAGACACAAAATATCGCAAGCAACATGTGTTATAATTAGCTTAACTTGACAAAGTCAAGATAAGCTATTGCCATCACCTGTGCAAAAGTCCGTGAGTCGGTTAACATTTTCTTTGGCACAGGCTACACCCTGTAGTTCTTGTCTGATCATCATGAAATGTCATATGCCGGTTCGTGGTATATCTAGAGGAGAATGTCCCCTTTTGGTTGCGATCGGTCAACCTTGATGGCTGCGAGAGCCCAAAACCTGAAAACCTTTAGCACAGTGCACAGGTCTTATTTATATAGGAAGGGATTTCATTGTAACTTGGTAGGATTACTCCGTATAATATCTAGATGAGAATGTCCCCTTTTGGTTGCGATCAGTCAACCATGACAGCTGCGAGAGCCCAGAAACCCGAAAACCTTCAGCACAGTCTACAGGTCATATTTATGAAGGGATTTCATTGTGACTTGGTAGGATGACTCTGTGTAATGTCTAGATGAGAATATCCCCTTTTGGTCACACTCAGTGAAGCGTGATGGCTGCGAGAGCCCGAAATCTGGAAACCTTTAGCACAGTCTACATGTCATCGTATTTATGAAGGGATTTCATTGTGACTTGGTAGGATGACTTCATATAATGTCTAGATGAGAATGTCCCCTTTTGGTCGCGATTGGTCAGGCTTGACAGCTGCAAGAGCCCGAAAACCTTTAGCACAGTCTAGAGGTCGAATTTATGAAGGGATTTCATTGTAACTTGGTAGGATGACTCCGTATAATGTCTAGATCTGAATGTCCCCTCTTGGTCGATTGACCATCATGGCTATGCAGGCCCGAAGCCCGAAAACCTTTAGCACAGTCTAAAGGTTGTATTTATGAAGGGATTTTATTGTAACTTGGTAGGATGACTCTGTATAATGTCCTATTTTGGCAGTGATTGGTCAAGTTTGACAGCCAGACAGGCACATGACCTAGAATTGTTTAGCACAGTCTACAGTCCATATTTATGAAGCAATTTCACTGGAGGGTTCCCGCGGGTCTTGAAAAGCCTTGAATTTGAAAGTCTTTGAATTTCCTCAAAACTCCAAAAGTGGCCTGGAAAATCCTTGAAAACAATCTTTCAAGATATAAAAAACTTTGTATACCCCCCGCAAACAAAGTTTAGGGGGTATATAGGAATCACCCTGTCCGTCCGTCCGTCTGTCCATCTGGGCCAACATTGGGGGTTTAGGGGATATTATTATTAGGGGCTACCTCCAAATTAAGGTAGTGTTAGGGTTAGGAGTGGGGTGGGGTTAGGGGTAGCCCCAGAGTAGGGCTTAAGGTTGGGGAGGGTTAGGTCCCGGGTTGGGGTCAGGGGTGGAGTTTTAGTAGCCCCTAAACCGAAAAATAGCTCCTAATCCTATTGGTTTGGCTAGGGTGGGGTTGGGTCAGGGGTGGGGTTAGGGGTAGCCCCAGAGTAGGGCTTAAGGTTGGGGGAGTTAGGTCCCGGGGGTGGGTGGGGGTTAGGGTCTGGGGTGGGCTTTTAGGGTTTAGGGTCAGGGTGGGGTAGCATTAGGGATAGGGTGTGGTTTTTGGGTGGAGGGGTGGGTTAGGGTTAAATATAAGTTCTAGGGTGGAGGGGTGGGGTTCTGGGTAAAATAAGGTTTTGGACATACAAAATGTTTTTTTGGTAGCCCATAAACCCGAAATGTTGGAGCGTCCGTCTGTCCATCTGTACATCCTTATAAGCGCAACTCCTCCTAAACCGTTTGAAGAATTTTCATGAAACTTTACACAATGGAAGAACTCCATATGAAGATGTGCATGAAGCAATATAATTCCGTTCTGCTGACATTTCCAAGGGGAAATAATCTAATTTATACATTTCAGGCGCGAGGGGTATCACTTTGTGAGCTTGCACACAGTACCTCTAGTTTGTGATAGGCTTCATAAAATGTGGTGGCAAAAACGTCCACGCATGGCATTGATAACCTTGAAAAACCTTGAATTTAACTTCTGTGAAGCCTTGAAAAACCTTGAAGATGGCATGAAAATGGACTTGAAAAGCCTGAAATCCACTTACTGATCAGCTGGAGGAACCCTGCATTGTAACTTGGAAGGATAACTTGGTATGATGTCTAGATGAGACTGTCGTATTTTGGTCACACTCGGTCAGCTGTTAACACCGCCTAGTCACTTGACCTAGATTCCTTTAGCACTGCTTACAAGTTGTTTTTAGCTCACCTGGCCTAAAAGGCCATGTGAGCTTTTCGCATCACTTGGCATCCATCGTCGTCCGGTGCACTAAAGTTTTCACACTTTCATCTTCTCTGTAACCGCCAAGCTGGTGTGAACCAAACTAGGCAGGAATGGTCTATGGGAGGTCTGCCACAAACGATCCTCATTTTGTTTCTGTCAGATGAAAAACATGACTTCAGGAGGCATTCTTTGATTGAGGCCCTCTACAAATGATCCTCTTTTTGTTCCCGTTGGTTGGAAAATATGGCCACCAGAGACATTCTCTGATTCTGATTGATGGATTTTGCAAAAATCTTTTCCTCTGAAACTACAAAGTCAAATGTTTTTAAAATTTCACATGATTGAGGACTGGGATACCCTCTACCAATGATCCTCATGTAATGTAGATGTAATGTTGCAAAGATGGCCACAATTGCAGATCATAGTTACCATGGAAAGCCTATGGGAAATCATTTTTTTATATGTAGTTCCAGGTGAATGATTACAGACTCTTTAGAGCATCTAGTTATGAAGTGATTTCATTGTAACTTGGTAGGATAACTTGGTACGATATCTAGATGAGACTCGCCTATTTTGGTCATGATCGGGCAACTGTGACCGCCAAACCATCACATGACCTTGTTTCCTTTAGCAAAGTCTACGAGTTACATTTATGAAGGGATTTCATTGTAACTTTGTAGGATGACTCTATTTGGAATGATTTTACTGTAACTTGGTAACTTTGACATACGTAAACTGTTAGGGTCCCATCAACCAAGGTCTTAATTCTTTAGTACAGTCTACACTCAAATTAATCTTATTGCAAACATAGCATACAGGGAACAGAAATTAACATATTCTAAATTATCACAATTCTTGTCTTATTTCATAAACCTTTCATAAACATTGAACATTATCCTTTTCATCAAATACGACACACAGTCAAGTTAAGCTACAGTGATCAATGACACTTGCATTTTTAGCTCACCTGACTGCAAGTCAATGTGAGCTATTGCCATCATTTTGCATCTGTCGTCTGTCATTCGTCGTCTGTCGTCCATTAACTTTTGGAAACTTTTCTTCTTCTTCACAACCATTAAGCCAAATTCAAACATACATTGCACAGACAATCTATGTAGTATACCCTTTCTATTTTGTTCAAATGAAGCAGCTGCCATCTTTGGGTTCTTGTTAATTAATGCCCCAAAAGCCTAAAAATCTTTAAAAATCATCTTCTCATGAACCACCAGAGAGAATGCCTTGATATTTGGTATGGAACATCCCTTGGTGCTGAAGATTAAAGTTTGTTCAAGGGAAGTTGGTAGGTCAATATTTGGGATCTCTGTGGGAGCATATCTATTTTGTGCTCCGCCCAAAATTTGTATTTCAAGAACCAGTGGGCCGATTTCGGCGATTTGAACCAGATTTATGATCGGATTTCTTTGAAACCTGGCATGCTTGTTTGGGGTGACCTCTAGATGGGAGCTATCAATTTCCATCAAAAAATGTTGCCGCTGGAAACGACCTTCGAGGAACAGTTATGCATCAATATTTCCCTTTTGCACACCCTGCAGTGCACATTCTTTACCGGATCACCTTGAAACTTGGTATGCTTGTTTGGGATGACCTCTAGATGGGAGCTATCAATTTTCTTCCATTTCTGCTGCTGGCAACGTTCTTAGAACTTAGTTAAGTTAGACCTCAATATTTCCCTTTGGCACACCCTACAGGGCACATTTATGATCAGATTGCTTTGAAACCTGGCATGCTTGTTTGGGGTGACCTCTAGATGGGAGCTATCGATTTTCTCCCATTTCCATCAAAAAATCTCACCGCTGTCAACGACCTTTGAATTTAGTTTAGTCAAGCATCAATATATTCCTTTGGCATGCCCTACAGGGCACATTTATGATCAGATCGGTTTGAAACTTGTATGCTTGTTTGGGGTAACCTCTAGATGGGAGCTATCAATTTTCTTCCATTTCTGTCAAACAATGTTTCTGCTGGCAATGACCTTTGATGAACTTAGTGCAGTTATGCATCAATATTTCCTTTTGGCACACCCTGCAGTGCACATTTATGATCGGATTGCATTGAATCCTGGTATTCTTGTGTGGGGGTGACCTCCAGAGGGGAGCTATCGATTTTCTTCAATGACCTTTAACCTTAGTTATGACAGGCATCAATATATTCCTTTGGCACACTTTACAGGGCACCTTTATGATCAGATAGGCTTGAAACTTGCTGTGCTTGTTTGGGGTTACCTCTAGATGGGTGCTACTGATTTTCTTCAATTTCCATCAAAAAATGTTGCCGCTGGCAATAGCCTTTGATTAACCTAGTGCAGGTGCAGTTATGCATCAATATTTCCCTTTGGCACTGCTAGCAGTGCACATTTATGATCAGATCACTTTGAAACCTGGTGTGCCTGTTTGAGGTGACCTATAGATGGGAGCTACATGTATCCTCTTCTATTTTTGTCCAAAAATGTTGCAGCTAGCAACTACCTTTGAACTTTAGTTAGACCTAAGTATTTCCCTTTGGCACACCCTACTGGGAACATTTATGATCGGATTGCATTGAAACCTCGTTTGGTTGTTTGGGGTGACCTCTAGATAGGAGCTATTTATTTTCTTCCTTGTCTGTCAAAAAATGTTGCCATTGGCAATGGCCTTTGATGAACTTAGTGCAGTTATGCATCAATATGTCCCTTTGACACACCCTGCAGGGCACATTTATGATTGAATCACTTGGAAACTTGGTGTGCTTGTTTGGGGTGTCTTCTAGATGGCAACTATCGATTTTCTTTCATTTCCATCAAAAATGGTTGCCGTTGGCCATGACCTTTGATGAACTTAGTAAAAACTTAGTGCAGTTATACATCAATATTTCCCTTTGACACACCCTGCAGGGCACATTTATGATTGGATCGCTTGGAAACTTGGTGTGCTTGTGTGGGGTGTCATCTACATGGGAGCTATCAACTTTTTTTCCATTTCTGTCGAAAAATGTTGCCGCTGACCTTTGAACTTAGTTTAGTCAGACCTCAATATTTCCCTTGACACACCCTTCAGGACACATTTATGATCAGATCACTTTGAAACTTGGTATGTGTGTTCAGGGTGACCTCTAGATGGGAGCTATTGATTTTTTTCATTTCCATAAAAATTATTGTTGTTATCACCAGCCTTTGAACTTAGTGCATTTGTGCAGCAACTTATCCCTTTTGCACTCTCTGCAGGGTATATTTTTCAATTTCCATAAAAAAGACAGAAAAAAACATTGCCACAAGCAATGACCTTCAAACTTAGTGCATTTGTGCATTAACATCTTCCTTTGGCATGCCTCAGAGGGCACATTCATTATCAGGTTGTTTTGAAACTTTGCTTATGTAGGGTGACAAAAATAGGAGATATTGATTTTCTTTTCATTTCCATCAAAAACTGTTGCTCTTAGCAACAATCTTTGAATTTATTGCATTTGTGCATCAACATTCTTCTTTGACATGTCCTACAGGGCACATTTATCTTAGGATTGTTTTTGAACTTGGTGTGCTCATTAGATGGGACCTCTAAATAAGAGCTATTGATTAGCATTCATTTCTGTAAAAAAAAGTTGCTGTTTACAATAACCTCTGAACTTACTGCATTTGTGTATCAACATTCTTCCTTTAGCCAGCCTTACAGTTTACATTTAAAAATTCATGGATTACTGTGATGTTGTGCACACACAATGCTGTTATGTTTAAATTTCACCAAATAACATTGGCACCAATGATCTTCAATTTTGCCATTTCACTTATAACTTTCCAAGTTCAAGTTTGTCAAGTTGAGCTACAGTGTCAATGACACTTTCATTTTGATAAACCATTAATTACCGGTATTAAAATCACTATGGATTGAATACTGGAAGACTTTAAAAGTTATTTGTTTTTCAAAAATCATGGTATGATATCGAATACTGACAATATTTTTCGTTATTTGGGGTATTTAATCTTAAGTATTCGGACACTAAATTTTTTTTAATTTTTGAGTGCTCCAAAATGAAAAATTAGGAGTTTTGAAAAACAGTTTTTTCTTAGTGGTACCAATGTTTACACTGAGATTAGAAACTTAACAGGCTCCTGAACATCCATTTAATCACACTTAAGGTAACGCAGTGGTATTGTGGTAACCAGTTCTCCTCAGATCACCGAAGTTAAGTAACATTGAGCCCCAGTTAGTCCTTGGATGGGTGACCGTATGAGCAATCGATTTGGATTCCCGTGTTGTGTCCTTGGGCAAGGCACTTCACCCTGATTGTCCACATGGGGACATGATGACGCCATGTTCTAAGGCGTACTGCACGTGGATGGTGTGCATGTCTTCAACCAATCTTACCCTGCATGTGCTGCAGTGCAGAGTTACAATGTTGGGGAGCTGGCAGCTGCTTGTCGTTGCTCAGTGGTTCTCTCCAGGTACTCCACCTGTAAAACTGTCACCGACACGATATGACCTTGGCTGTTAATGTGGCGTTGAACCCTAATAAATAAATAAATCACACTTAAATAACTCATTTCTTTATGGGGAGAATTAATCGAAAATACAGTGACTGACAGGTAAGCAAATCATTGACAGGTTTTGTTCACTAATAATTGCCCAGTAAGGAAATCCCATTACCATGTGTTTTCATAGTAATTAGGTTATGGCGACCATCATTTTCAAAACATGGCAGTGTCAAAACACAAAATATAGGCGCTTCTCCTCTGTGTGTGACAGAAATTGAGTCAGTCATGTTGTAAAAATTTTCCTACATGATAACGTTTCTAATTAAATGTGTATCATACTATTAACACTGCATTTTCTCAGTTAATACTACAATATCCATTCCATCAAATTGACCTTTGAAAGCATTGACAATCAAGAATAGACTGCCCGCGGTTAATTATCCCATTTTAATATGTACACAGTTTTTGATATACCGGTACATTACAGTATTTTTATGAATACCGATAGTGGTAATTAATTTTAGATACCATGCAGCCCAAAATAAAAAAAACTAGGTTTTATAGTAACAGTGCAATGGAATTTTGGTGAGAAGCAATCTCATCTCTTCTGCTGCAGAAGAGAAGTCTAGCTAGGTGATATCTGTCTCACACTTGCGGTTTTACCATCGATCGTATATGTTGTAGATTACTGCATACTGCAGAGGACAGACTCACTGATCACAGAGGATACATAATGGAAACATTTTTGTAGAATAAAGTTGATCCCCAACCCTCTATACCACATGGGAGCAGTTGTCAAGTTGATGACCGAAATCAAAACTACTTGCCTACTTCGTATCAAAATACTACTTGTAAGATTTCACAATTGCCTTACAATCATATAGCTGTGCAAATATCCTACTTTAGTGCAGAACTGCTTTATATAATATGTGCTATAATATCGAAAAATTGAGGCAAAATGTGATTGTTTAACAAATATGGCATGTGTAATTCAATTTTTTAATAAAGTATATCATATAATACAGTGGAACCCTGTTAATTGAATAGCCACTTTGCCAATGAAAATTATTCAATTAACAGGAGTATTCAATTAACAGGGATAGTGTCACTTTCCTGTATTCTACAATACAGAATATAAACTTAGCATTTATTCTATTATATCTTGTTTGACAGAGCTCTATGAGCTCTGTCAAACAAGATATAATAGATTAAATGCCTGTATTAGATGCACTGAGGCCAAAAGGTCTTTTAACAAAGAGAAACTGGGGAGAGTCAGGGTAATTTCTCGACAGGTTACAAGATTTTTTATTCAATTAACAGGAGTTTACTCTATAACCTATATTCAATTAACAGGTCAAATTTGTACTGCAGGTATGGTAAATGGTTTTGTGTTGGAAAATTATACTCAATTAATAGGGATATACAATTAAGAGATATCCAGTTGAGTGGGCTCCACTGTACTAACTTTGTGTTGAAAACATAAGAACTCCAGATTGGGACAACACGCCCCTCCAGATCAGGACAAACTGCCCCTAAAATTTGGATAACCGACCCAGGCTTGATGTTTTGAGGTGAGTGATTGCCCCAAGCGCTATCGGTCAACTAATTTTCTGTTGGGGTGAGCTTCTTATCACTCATTGATTGACAGTTGTGACTATCTGCATTTCAAATTACAATGAAAAGCATGTGGTGGACATTTTTATACCCCCCGCAATGAGTTGTGTGTGGGGGGGGGGGGGGGGGGGGGGGCGGTATGTATACCGGAATCACCTTGTCCGTCCGTCCGTCCGTCGACATAATTTTGTCTGGACATTTTCTCAGACTTTCAAGGACCATTCATTGGAATTTGTTATGAATGTTCACCACCATGGGAACCTGTGCACCTGCGATTATAGTTCCGGTCGGACTAGTTTTGCCACAGTTATGCCCCTTTTTCACATGTCTAGAATGCTAGAATTTTGTCCTGAGATTTTCTCAGATGTTTATGTGTCGATTCCTTTGAAACTTGGTATGGGTATTCACTACAATGGGAACTTGTGCACCGCCGATTATAGTTTTGATCAGATTTTTTATTCCAGAGTTATGCCCCTTATCGTCTTAGAATAATTAATTTTGTCCGGAGAGTTTTTCAGATGTTTATGGGTCGATTTCTTTGAAACTTGGTATGGATGTTCACTACCATGGGAACCTGGGCACCAGTGATTATAGTTTTAATTGGAATTTTTTTTGCCAGAGTTATGACCCTTTTCATCTTAGAATGCATGAATTTTGTCCAGATATTTTTTTTGATGTTTATTCTTCGATTCTGTTGAAACTTGGTATGGATGTTCACTACCATGGGAACCTGTGCACCTGCGACTATAGTTTTGATCCGACTTTTTTTTACCAGAGTTGTGCCCCTCTTTGTCTTAGAATAATCATAGCAGTGGGGCCAGCGGGGGTATCGATAGGCCCATCTGGGGCAGTCACACCTATAGTTTAAAACCATATTTGACACCAAACAGGCATGAAGATTTCCAAAATTGGTGGAACCTGGAAACACGTTCTGTGAATTTGATTTCTGGGAACCCCATGGAACCTGTTTCGGGCCCTGGCGAGAATTGTCATGGGGACCTACTTTACTACATTATTTTCCCCCAAGGCTATATATCTAAAAGCTTTTGAAGAAGAACCTAAATATGAGATGTACATGTATTTACTATTACCATAGAATCAGATGAGATGTGTGGAATTTCAGATGAGAAAGCATATTAAGAAATAAAGCGATATCATGATGGAAAACAATGTACATTGTAGACTGTGAGTTGATACATTTTCTGCTCTCTTCAAATTAAGCCTGGAAAAATATACTGAAAATAATAACTCATGATCTGGAGACATCAGGGAGGAAATCCACTGTCATGAGGTGACCCTGGCTGTCCAAAGTGTCATTAAATCCCAATAATAATATGTTGCAGGCAGATAAATAATAGGATCATGTAAGCTGCAGCATTGCAGTCTGATGGGTGAGCTTTGCTGAAACAATTAAGGACCAAGGTCAAGATGGCTTCGGGAAAATATGCTATCCCAAATAGTTGAATCTTCTAAAATTACTTTTCAGCTCACCTGACTGAATGTTAGGGTGAGCTATTGCCATCACTCAACATCTGTTGTTTGGCGTCCGTTAACTTTACATATCAGTCTTCTTCTTTCGAACCACTGAACCAAACCCAACCCAATTTGGCTTAAATTTTTATCTTTGGAGAATACCCTTCCAAGTTTGTTCAGTAGAAGTAGCTATGCCCAGTGGTCTGGGGGCACTGTTCCCAAAACATGAGATTCTTCAAAAATCTTCTCAAACCACCCATCATAATTCTTTGAAATTTGTTGATATACAGCTTCGTTATGTTCAAGATTCAAATTTGTTCAAAAAAAGTTTTGGGGCAATATTTGGACTTGTGCCAAAAAGGGAAATATTTTTGGCCCTGCCCAAAATTTTAGCTTTTTAAACTGGTGGGCTAATTTTGCTCAAATTTGGTATGCAGTGGTATTAGGTAACATGTACTTGATTTATAGGTAAAAAATTTTTTGGCGTCCTTGTGGGAACCCCAAAAGTGAAAAATAGAAAAAAATTCAGATGGCCATCTTTCCCAAACTGCACAGAACAAAGAATTGTTATTTGGTACACAGCATCCTTCGGACCAACAGAATCAAATGGGCTTGGAATCTGGCCAAAAATCACAATCAATTGTTTCATGGGGTGTACTTAACCCTTTACCCAACATAACAGCCAAAACTGGCCAGTGCTATTCACAAAAATCGCCAATTAAATTTCATGACTTTTTTCATTTTTGTCTCAAAAACATAGGTTATGACCCTTCTTTGGAACGAGCTTGTCAAGCTCGTTCCAATGAGGGGTCATAACCTATGTTTTTGAGACAAAAAATGAAAAAAAATTGTTACCGAGAACTTTGTTTGCAAGTGTTGTCCGTCTATCATGTTAGGTAAAGGGTTAAACAGAAATGGAAAAAAAAATTTTTTCTCTAGAACTACCAATCAGAATCTTTAAATATTTGTATACAACATCATTTGGGGGTTGCGATTCAATTTTATGCAAATCAAGTCCCTGGGTTTTTAATTGGGCTCTCTATGGGACATTCTCCACGTCCACCAGCCAGAGTCTTTTGATATTGGTATACATCATGATCCTTAGGGGATATGATTCAGGTTGTTCAAATGAAGTCCCTGGTTTCATATTTGGGCTCCTTATGGGAACCCAAATTTTAACTTGGTACAATAGGCAGAAAATTCTTTAAAAATATTCTTCAGAGCCAGCAGTCAGAATCATCTCATATTTGGTATAGAGAATCCATGAGGGGTCGCATTGGGGCTACCTTATGGCGCCAAAAGTTTCACTTATTGCACTATGAGGCATGTTCTTTAAAAATCTTCTTCTTTGGATCCATCAATCAGAATCTTTTCATATTTTGAATGCAGCATCTTTTGGGTGGGGGAGCAGATTCAAGTTTGTTCAGATCAAGTACATGGGTTCGGATTTTAAGCTGTTGTAATATGAGAAATATTCTTTAAAATTTTCTTCAGATCCACGTGTCAGAATCTTTTGATAGTTGGTATGCAGCTTCCTTATAGGGGTTAGATTCAAGTTTATTATACACCCCTGCAATGAGTTGTGGGGTGGGGGGGGGGAGGGGGGGTATACTGGAATCATCTTGTCCATCTGTCCATCCATTTGTCTGGGCATCTGTAGACATAATTTTGTCCAGAAATTTTCTCAGATGTTTATGGACCAATCTGCTCGAAACTTGGTAGGAATGTTCACCACCATGGGAGCCTGTGCACCTGCAATTATACTTTTGGTTGGATTATTTCTGCCAGAGTTATGCCCCTTTCCAACTTGAAAAAGCAGTCCTAAAATTTTGTCCAGAGATTTTCTCGGATGTTTGTGGGTCGATTCCATTGAAACTTGGTATGGATGTTCACTACCATGGGAACCTGTGCATCGGCAATTACAGTTTTCAATCAGACCCCCCCCCCCCCCCCATAGTTATGCCCCTTTTTAGCTCACCTGTGCGAAGCTCAAGGGGAGCTTTATTGATCATGTTCCATCCGTCGTCCATCCATCATCCGTTGTTAACTTTACATTATCGACTTCTTCTCACGAATTGCTGGACCAAATTCAACAAAATTTGCTGTGCTTGTTTCCTATCATATGTCAATTCAAGTTTGTTCAAATCAAGTTGACCCACCCCTCGGTAGGGCCACCTCCAAAAAGTGTGCTTAAATCCTAAAAAATCTTCTTCTCATGAACCAGCAGTAGCAGAGACTTGATATTTGGTGTGCAGACTCACTTTTGTTCAAGAGAAGTTCGAGGAGCTATATTTGAATTCGTTATGGGAGGGGCAAGAATTTTCGCCCCGCCCAAAATTTCTATTGTCCAAACCAAGGGGCAGATTTGAACCAAATTTGATATGAGGGCTTATTGGGTCATAAGTAGTTAATTTATGCCAAAATATTTTTTTCCCGTAGTCCCATGGAACTGCAGGAGCTAAAAATAGAAAAAAATTAAAACGCCCATATCTCCAAAACTACACTGCACTGAGAATTCTTATTTGGTGTGAAGCTTCCTTAGGACCAGAATGGAATTGAAAAAAAAATTGATTTCGGTTTTATCATGGGGTAATTTTGGGGACTTCGAAAAAGTGCTGAGTCTGCTTTTTAACACTGTGGGTAATGGGAAAAACATTTAAGACTACTTTTCTCCCAAACCACTGCTCCAAAAGCTTCCAAATTTCACATATAACATCTTTGGAAAATTGTTTCACAGGTTTTATTGAAATCAATTCCCTGGGTCCATATTTGGGCTCTCTATGGGAGCCCAAATGTTTTAAATTAGTGCAGTATGAGGAATATTCTTTAAAAATCTTCTTCTTCAGATCTACCAATAAGAATCTTTTGATATTTGGTATACAGCATGCTTAGGGGGGGTGTGATTCAAGTTTTGTTCAAGCCAAGTCCCTGGGTTCCTTTTTTGAGCTCACTGTGGGATCCCAAATTATAACTTAGTTCAAATCAAGGAATTTTCTTTAAAAATCTTCTTCTTCAGATCAAGCAGTCGGAATGTTTTTGATATTTGGTGTGCAGCATCCTTAGGGGGATGTGATTCAAGTATGTTAAATTCAAGTCCCTGGGTTCATATTTGGGCTCCCTGTGGGAGCCCAAATTATAACTTAGTTCAATATGAGGAATTTTTCTTTAAAAATCTTCTTCTTCAGATTCAGCAGTCAGAATGTTTTGATATTTGGCATGCAGTATCCTTAGTGGAGTGAGATTCAAGTTTGTTCAAGCCATGTCCCTAGGTTCATGTTTGGGCTCACTGTGGGAGCTCGAAATTGTAAACTTAGTTCAAAATGAGGGAATTTTCTTTAAAAATCTTCTTCCACGGATCCAGCAGTCGGAATATTTTGATATTTGGTATGCAGCATCCTTAGGGGGTGTGAGATTCAAGTTTGTTCAAGCCAAATCCCTGGGTTCATATTTGGGCTCCCTGTGGGAGCCTGAATTATAACTTAGTTCAATATGAGGAATTTTTCTTTAAAAATCTTTCTTCAGATTCAGCGGTCGGAATGTTTTTGATATTTGGCATGCAGCATCCTTAGGGGGGTGGGATTCAAGTTTGTTCAAGCTAAGTCCCTGGGTTGATATTTGGGCTCCCTGTGGGAGCCTGAATTATAACTTAGTTCAATGTTAGGAATATTCTTCAAAAATCTTCTTCACATCCACCAGTCAGAATCTTTGATATTTGGAAATCGGCATCTCACTGGAGGTGAGATTCAAGTTTGTTCTAGCCAAGTCACTGGGTTCATATTTGGGCTTCCTATGGGAGCCTGAATTATAACTTAGTTCAATATGAGGAATATTCTTTAAAAAAAAAATTTTTTTTTAGCTCATCTTGACAAAAGTCAAGCTGAGCTAATCTCATCGCTCTCTGTCCGTCGTCTCTCCATCCAAAGCCACTGGGCCAATTCAAGTGAAAGTTTGTGTGAGTGATGATCCCAATGGGGCATTTCATTTTTGTTCAACTCAACATGCCCAGCCCCATAGGGAGGGAGTGGGGGAAAATGCTCCAAAATATTTTTAAAATCTTCTTCTCAAGAACCAGTGTGTACAATGACTTGATATTTGCTATGGAGCTTCCTTTTGAGGTGTAGAATCAAGTTTGTTCAAACAAAGTTTGTGAAGCAATATTTGGCTTTGTAATAAGAGGGCTAAGATTTTTGGTCCCCGCCCAAAATTTCTATTTTTCTGAACCGATGGTCTGGTATGAATAAAATTTGGTTTGTGATATTATTGGTTTCATAATACTTGACCCATGCAAAAAAAAAAAATTCACGCACCCCCTGAGAGCTAAAAATAGAAATATTTTCAAACGCCCATATTTCCAAAACCACACGGAAACAGAGAGCTGTTATTTGGTATGAAGTATCCTTAGGACCAGTAGGACTGAATGGTAAAAAAAAAGTTTGCCATCGGTTTTATTAGGGTGTTCTGTAATGGGCATCGAAAAAATGCCGAGTCAGCATATTTGCAAACATTTTAAAAACTCTTTTTCTCCAGAACCAATCATCAGAATCTTTTCATATTTGGTATACAGCATTCATAGGGGGGTCAGATACACATTTGTTGAAATAAAGGTCATTGGTTCATAGTTGGGCTCTCTACAGGAGCCCCGAAGTTTTAACATAGGGTAATATGGGGGAATATTCTTTAAAAAATCTTCTTCTTCAGAACCACCAGTCAGAATCTTTTAATGTTTGGTATACATCATTGTTATGAGGGTCGGATTCAAGATTGTTCAAACCAAGTCCCTAGGTTAATAATATTTGGGCTTCCTACAGAAGCCCAAATTTTTAACTTTTTTCAATATGGAGGGTAATTAAAAAAATATTCTTCTTCAGGTCCACCAGTCAGAATGCTTTGATATTTGGTATGCAACATCTCTAGGGGGGTCAGATTCAAGTTTGTTCAAATCAGATCCCTTGGTATATATTTGGGCTCGCTATGATAGCCCATATTTTTACTTAGTGCAATATGAGGAAATTTCTTTAAAAATCTTCTTCTTCAGATCCACCAGTTGGAATGCTTTTCATATTTGGTATACAACATCTCTAGGGGGGTCTCAGATTCCAGGTTGTTCAATTCGAGTGCCTGGGTTCATATTTGGGCTCCATATGGGAACCTGGAATTAAACTTAGTACAATATGAGGGAATTTCTTCAAAAATCTTCTTCTTCAGATCCACTCATCAGAATGCATGCATATTTGGGTATACAACATCTCTGGGGGGGGGGGGGGGGGGGGGGGGGAGGGGGGGGGGGGCACATTCAATTTTGTTCAAATCGGATCCATAGGTTAATATTTGGGCTAGCTATGGTAGCCCAAATTTGAACTTAGTGCAATTCGAAGAAATTTCTTTACAATTTCTATTCTTCAGATCCAACAGTCAGAATGCTTTCCTATTTGGTACACAACATTTCTAGGGAAGTCAGATTCAACTGTGTTCAAATCAAGAGTCTGGGTTAATATTTGGGCTCTCTATGGGAGCCAGAATTGGCCATTTTGCTGAAGAATTAAAAATTTTGTATTTAGTACCCTCTAGTGGTGTGTAACTAAGATTAATGCACATTGGTTGTATCAAGGGGACTTCATAGGGGAGCTCTACATTTTACTTTTTGATCAACTGAAGAAAAGGCATGATGCCCAGATTATTTTTGTCACTCCTTAGGGACTCAAGGATTGACAGTGTAGCCTATAGAGATGGCTTGCTTAATGTAGACTCATTCTTGGACTCTGTTTAAATTGTGTTCTGTTCAAGATGAGAGCTTCAGGCCATATGGGGCCTCTTGTGTTTAGATCCACTGGTCTGAATCTTTGGATATTTGGTATAAGCTTTTCTAAGGAGGGGCAGATGCAACTTGTTGAAATCAATTCCCTGGGTTTTTATATTCAGGCTACCATGTCAGGTGAGTGCCCTCAGGGCCCCTTGGGGGCCTCTTATTGTCTTAAATGCCTGAATTTTGTCCGGTGATTTTCTCAGATGTTTTATGGGTTGATTCCTTTGAAACCTGGTATGGATGTTCACTACCATGGGAACCTGTGACCTGCAATTATAGTTTTGATCAGACTTTTTTTTTTACCAGAGTTGTGCCCCCTTTTTGTCTTAGAGTAATCATGGCAGTAGGGGTATGGACAGGCCCATAACTCACTGTTTTTCTTCAGATCCACTTAGCAGAAACCTTTTTCATATTTGGTATACCCCATCCTTATGGGGCAATTCAAGTATGTTCAGTTCAAGTCCATGGTTCATATTTTGGCTCCCTGTGGAGCTCAAATTGTAATTTAGTGCAATGTGAGGAGTTTTTCCTCAAAGATCTTCAAATCCAGGAAGACAAAATCTTTTGCTCAATTTCTAAATTATGCGGGCAAAAGCAGTTTATTTGTTAGGTAAATGATTAAAACAGGAAATATTAAGTACAAATTCACTCAGCTAACATGTACAGTACAGTCGCCATGGATTGGTCATAATCCATGTATGGACAGTGATGTCCACTCATGCGTTTACCAGGTACATGAAATAAAAATCATCAGCAGCAAAATTTTAATTAATGAAGGCACGGGGTTCTACCCAGTTGCTTCATTAATTAAATTTTTGATGATTATTCCTATAATTATTGTCTGGAATCTAACATTATAGCATCAGCGGAAACTATTGCCCACCTGTGGAAAGTGACCAGGTCCACGGCGGCCAGACTCTATATTTTTTGCCTCAGAAAAAATCTTTGAAAATCCTCCTTGAATTTCTTAACTCTAGCTCTTTGCAAACCCTTGAATGTAAATACTGTAATTGTCCTGAAAACCCATTGGATTCATTATCCAATCAAGTGTAGGAACCCTGCATGTTGGTCTGGAGACATTTTGATCATAGGTGGGATGTTTCATTGCAGACTGAAATGTGGCAAGTCCAAAATTACCCATTTCCCATAAGAGAAAATGCATAGTTGATGATGATGCTTGTTTTCCACTTTGATCACTAAACAATTAGCTGCAGTTAACCCTTTACCTGACATGAAAAGCAGCAAAATTCTTGAATACAGTTTTTTTTTCATTTTATATCTGAAAAACATAGGTTATGACCCCTCTTTGGAATGAGCTCGATGAGCTCGTTCGGAACGAGCTGAATGAGCTTGTTGCAAAGAGGGGTCATAACCTATGTTTTTGAGACAAAAAATGAAAACAATAATGAAAATTAATTGGCGATTTTTGTGAATAGCGCTGGTCGATTTTGGCCGTTACGTTGGGTAAAGGGTTAAACACAGACCTTGACTTTTCCTAACAGGGCAACAAGCTTTTAGTATCTGAAAAAAAGATATGGCACCATACATGTACATGTACACCAAAACAAATTTGTGAGTTCTGTGCAAAATGTGTCACCAGACCAGGCCTTTAGAGTACCCCTAATTCAAGGTAGTAGACGCTGTGTCCAAAATAGGAAACATACAAAAATAGTGTGCTTGATAGTCTCAGCTAAAAGTATTTTCTAATTTTTTTTATAGAGTGCTTTTCTTTCTTTTTTATGATGTGTAAAGTTACTTTCAGCTTTCAAAAATTAACAATATTCCTTGAAAATGGAATTTTCTGTAATTTGGGCTCCTCTAAAACCCTGAAAAAGATGTGTCCAAAATAAAGCAATCTAAAGGCCTGCACCAGACATTAATAAGCATACAGGGGATTGAAAAGCATTGTTTGTTTCATGATTAATAACATTGACTTTTTAAATTGTAGGCTTATTTGGAATGGTTTGAGAGTAATATTTTCATGACAGATCAAGAGTTATAATATAAACTTGACTGAAAGAAAGGTTTTATTTGATGATCTCAACTTTTGAACAAGTATGTTTGCAGACGACAGCAGATCGATCAGAAGAAGACGACCATCTGCTCACTCACTGACAAAGTTGAAAATGAACAGCAATGTTAGTTATTATGATCAATTCTGTGTGCCAGCAGATGCTTCTCCCACTCAGGAGGATATAGTAGAGGAGGGAAAAGAACTGTTTGAAAACTTTCTACAAGAACAGGTGCAGGATGCTGAAAGACAAAATGATCTGCAGATAAGTGAAAATGTTTCCTCATTTATCAGGTATGTAGGATGTATATCACACCTCAAAATGTTTATGAACAGGCCTGAAAATAAGCAATCAGTCCTTTGCTGAATGAGGTCCCCAGAGGGTGAATGTGCTGATGCTATCCCATACAGTGGGCCAGTGTATCCTCTGGGTACCTCTTTCTGTTGAGGTTTGAGACCTTGATTCAGATTGAGGTTCACAGAGGGTAAATTTAGTGATGCTACCCTGCTGTGCTAGGTAGCATCACCAAATTCACCCTCTGGGGACCTCATGTGCAGATGACAGTCTGCTTATTTTCTGGCTTGTTTATGAAAAGATTTTGAATCAAAATATATGAATGAATGAATGATTTATTTGCAGTATAATACATGATTGTACAGTTAAAACTAGAAGTCCTGTCATGAAATGCGCACAAATAACACATTGATATGTGCGTTAATCTACGCATTATGACCCTAGTAAGGCTATAAAATTTTGTACATATGGCCTGTGCAAAAGCAATGTTTCAGCCAATGGACCACCGGGTAACCCGGAGGTCCATTGGCAGAAACATTGCCTGTGTTTGCTATGCCTAACCAGGAGAACCAGCCATGCTTTTGGATGCCATTCGATATGCCAATTGCATGCAATTCCTACGTGCAATTAAGCCTAGATAAGCGCACAGTTCGTGACAAGACTTCTAGTTTTAACTGTACAACATGAAATAGTGAGACTGTTAGCAAGATACTGCAGGGTAATGACATAGCCATGAGGCTGTCTTCCTGACACACCCAAATGTTAGTTTACCCAAA